>JANJGK010000052.1:14675435-14677905 GCA_039081455.1 Macrobrachium rosenbergii | reverse complement strand
TTGTCCTTCAGAGCTTTCTCAGGCATCGTTGGGTTGGTCAGCTATTATATATATATATCTATATATATATTATATATATCTATATATATATATAATATATATATATATATATATATATATATATATATATATATATATATATATATCCCAGGTGAAATACAGCAGCAAACTTTCATGAAACTGAAGCTAACCTGTCCACATATGCAATTATAATACCATCAGTTCGTCCATTCCGGTGAGTCATTTCTTCTGTCAGTTCATCAAAACTGCCATTAAAACTTACATGTAGACGACAGTTTGTTGGCGGAGACAGTCCACTCACTGGAAAGGATGAACTGATGACATTACCTAAATAATTTAAGACGACTGACAGGTAATTGCACGTGTGGACAGGTTAGCATCAATTTCGTGCCAGTTTGCCAATGTAGTTCATCTGGGAAGTATCTCAGGCTCTCTGATCAAAATAAGAATAAATTATGTATAGACGTTATTCATTTCACTGTTAGACCCTTCAACACTATTTGTAGGCCATTATTAGTCCAAATCATACAATAATAATTTAAACAATATTTCCATGTGATACACACAATTTGGTATTGGCCTAGGCCAATGATGTCTTTTATGATATGTATTACTGCCCAATTAATAAAAAGCTGAACCAACCCCTCACTTCTAATTTAAACTCATCTATTAATATTGTATGAGAATATACATCTTTTTTAAATAAAAAATATTTAGTCTATACTCTGTTATGCCTTTTTACTCCTTTCCTATTATTAAGTGAATTGCTGCAAGAGTTAGCCTTCCACCTCCTCATCATATTAAGAAAAAAAAGTGGCTAAACACTTCCCTATACGGCTAACTTCAACTCGTGATACGTATTCTTATATTGGTTTTAGGGACTTTTTAACATAATAAATTACAACTCAGTATCTTGCAAGGACATCAAATTCCTTAATGTAGAACTAAGTATAAAGTTACATGGATCACTAGAAAAAAATTACCGCTGAGATTGTCCGTATGGCATCTATAAGCTTGGTCAGTTCGTTCTTTTGATAATAACCATGACTCCAACAAAGTTTTTCCTTTTATGGAGGAATATTAGGCAATCGATTATTTATTGTTTTGAATAAATATGTGTCGATAAACACAGAAATGAATATATATCATTCTAATATATAACCATAAACAATAATTTTACTTTTCCTAAATGACAGGAATACTATTCCTTACTGTGTATGACTACATCAGCAAAATGTGCGAAATTGATGTGTTGTGTAAGCTGTAAGCACTTCGACGTTCCTCGAAGTGCAGTAGTTGCCATTTCTTAATTTAATCCCTATTTGCACAATATACATTTACCCGCCATATAATTAAATTCTGCAAGTGCATATCGGAAAAGATTTCCATATGTAAAGATCTACATTCCTGTAAAGTTTTAATCTAGAATTTTCTGTCATTATCTTCCAGGCAATCAATACCAAGGAGCGTGAAAAAAAAAACTCATCTTCCATATGAAGTGAAGTGTTTTGCCAATTCGCACGATAATTAATTCCAACTGTCAACGCTGAAGTGTCCAAAGTGATGTTTCGATGATCCCAGACCTCTTTTAAACCGGCTTCATAACGAAATATGTCATAACGAAATATGTCACCGTAACGTCATGAAGCAATCGCTTCAGCGAATTCCAAAGGTAAAAACGAAGGAACTAATGAATTATGAGGAAATTCGCATTTGTCAGGCTACGATATGTCTAAGGGTTTGCAGTGGGAGGAGTTTAATGATGCCACCAACAAAAAAGTTGGGGCTTTCCACCCAAGCTATTGGTGAATCTAATTTCATTTCTTTTGTCTGTGTTTGTATGTCTGCCACAGGGAAGGGGATTGATTTTGAGTTACAAACCTTCCTGGGTGACATAGAGGCCGTGTGCAAAATTTTATCTGGATCTGTCAACGGTTCGGATTTCTATAATGGACAAACAAATATACAAAATTCACACACACACACACACACACACACATATATATATATATATATATATATATATATATATATATATATATATATATATATATATATATATATATATATGTATATATATATATATATATATATATATATATATATATATATATATATATATATATATATATATATATATATATATATATATATATATATATATATATATATATATATATATATATATATATATATATATATATATATATATATATATATATATATATATATATATATATATATATATATGTATATATATATATATGTATATATATATATATATATATATATATATATATATATATATATATATATATATATATATATATATATATATATATAGGGTGTTTCAAAAATAGAGCCCCACCCCCTCTACAGAGTAAACTAAAATTGATATGGACAAAAACAAAAGTAATTCAGAACAGGTATTTATTTAAGTTTCTCTCTG
>JANJGK010000052.1:14665435-14670435 GCA_039081455.1 Macrobrachium rosenbergii | reverse complement strand
ATGGGTATGGGTATAGGTATAGGTATGATACAGATAGGGGTGTGGGTATGGTACAGACATGGGCATGGGTATGATACAGATATGGGTAAGGGTATGGGTATGGTACGGATATGGAAATTAGCAAATGCGAGTGATAGCAAGAACTGCTAATCAACTTATAGAGCCCTTAGACACTTTTTTAGCTTGAGAGTTTTTACCTTTCATTTTAAATATTTTTGTAATGATCTAGATTCTTATAACTTGATAGAAAATAGCATTATTATAATAAAATACGAAGAATACCAAAGGGATGGATGGATATGGTCAATATGACAGATATATTAGACAGCAAATGGTCAATATGACAGATATATTAGACAGCAAATGCAAACGCCCTTGTTTACCATTTGTACTTCAATAAATTTCATTACATGTAAGTTGTTTTATCTTATAGTAATTTGCCCAGGAAGAAGTGCAAAGCTCTTATGTAAAAAAAAAAAAACAAGTATCACTTAGAAGTCTCAAAACAAAGCCCCTTAAAAAAAAAATTAACTCTCATTATTATTTACATAAAGCTGTTTAGCATGATATACCGGTATTTGCTGGTAAATTTTAGTAATAAATATTATGCAATATTTTACAACGTTAAGCCATCAGGGAAATATTTAATTCAAAAGATGAGGAAATCGATGAAGTGTCTGACTAACAGTTAGTAATCCTAACTACCGTATGGCAAGCAATGTAAGAGAAAAGATGTAAATTGTTTGTGGTGATGCATTGCATCCAATGTCATGAATCAGGAAGACTTTAAGAATTTAGGGCAAATGACGGAAATTGTATGGGAGTAAACTGCTCTGTAGGTAAACCATTAAGTAGTGTTGATATGATGTAATTCATCCTCTTAAGCTCTGCTAAATATGGAAGTCTTTTTACGTACTGAAAAGAATGTAGCAAATTTATTTATTTCCTTTAAGAGTTTATATGTAGGGTGACATATAATGGAAGTACGACAGGAAGTTATTTCCCTAAAGTACTGTACGGAAGGTAACCAAAATAATCTACGTCTTTACTGTACTCGGCATAATACTGTAGGGTCCCACATGGACCTACACGATCGTCCATTTTACCTGGCCGCCAGAACTCTTATCCTGAGGGCATCCACTCGTCACAGCGAACATCTGACATGCACGCCGGGCACGCGTGTAGAAGAGAGACAGCCGACAGCATACACTCTTTTTAATGTATACTATCGTCCATGATCATGTCACGTTAAATGTATCTTTCCTACTGGAAGCAATACAATGTCAGCTTTCCAGCTATATTTATCAGAACTCTGTTCGTAACTTGTGTATAGAATTTTGTACCATTTTCCATTCTCAAACAAACACAGTTGAATGTATGTTAACCTCTATTTTGTTTGCCTCGTGTCAGGCACTACGGTTCCGCTCGCAAGAGCTCTTGACCAGTCTGTTTGTTGTCTTGAATACCCTTACAGGCTGCTCTATGGCATAAAGCAAGCTCAATCAATAACAACAAACATCTTGAATAAATCAGTAAGTTTGTAGACGCAGCCCCTTTACTCACGCCTTCGCTACAATACCAGATTTCCGAAGAGCCCCCTATATCCTGAAGGCTTTCCTGGTAAACAAATATAATTTTTTTTTTTTTTTTTTTTGTCTCCGACACTACAGTGAGAAGTCAGATGGCATACCGGCAACTTCTCGAGGTGATTTTACCTTACACGATTATCATTACTTCAAACTTAAAATTCATAACATTAGGAGGAGGGAAGTTGCCTCATAGGTTACGGAAGTAGCGTCGTTATAAAATATTCAAGTTATTTTCTTAGAGTCGTTATTCATTTATCATTAGCCTGAAACTAGTCTCTTTTTTATTCTTCAGATATAAAAACAACGAAATTCGCAGAGGTTGCATACTTCGTTGGCCGGATGGAGAAACCAGTATTTCAAAGCATGAACACATGTAAGTATTTCTTAAATATTCTTTTAAAAATTTGGGAGGATAAAAGAAATTTCCTGCCAAAATGAGAAGGAAATGTAGGTAAAATACTCCTCTAAACTTCAGGAATAAAATTAGAACATTTGTAAACTTTGAATCATACCGTTGACATGTTACGGCAAAATATATATTTCTGAATGTAATATTTTTTGGACCTTCAGCAACGAAAAAGACTTTGGATGAATAGTTATAAGTATTAGAAATTCTCTCATTGTATTGGTAAAGACAATTATGTTCACATACTCATTTGGATCTCTCCTTCCGTCCAGTTCTCGGACACATCACTTGTCACTTGATGAAGACTACAATGAAAGACAGCTGTATCCCTCTGACCCCACCCTCCTTTCCAGTGGGTAAAAAGGCATATGGTGAATATATATGTATATATATATATATATATATATATATATATATATATATATATATATATATATATATATATATATATATATATATATATATATATATATACATTGTTATGATCTCGTCTTTCCGAGACCAGCAGGTTCTACACAAAAACAAGCAACTGGGCTGTAATGACTGACGAGAGGTGACCAACAAAAGAGGGAGGAGCAGGACAAAACCAAAAAGTGACCTTAATATTAATTTATTTACAATAAGTTATATACATAATATACAGTGAGTCAGTTTCGAATTATAAAATTCATATCTATACAAAAATGAGTCAGCAGCAAAAATTAACTGGTCAGAACATCATAAATCGTGAGTCAGTGAATAAATAACAATTTAGTACTTAAATACAAAAAACATAACAAACATTAGCAGTATAATAAACAACACAAATGGCCAACACAATAATTACATTTCATAAATTCAGAGCATAAAACACAAAATAGAACCAGTACAATAAGTGATCAAATCAATGAATTATTAAATGATCAAATCCATAAACATAAGTCAGGAAGTTAATATTTAAATGAGTCAGTAAAATGTGTTATGAGTCAGTAAAATATTAATTACACAAACAGCATAATAACATATAAAAAAAACAAGCAGCATAAACAAAATACCAATAATGAAAAGGCTGTAAAGTAATGGTCATAACAAATACACTAACAGGCAGCATAAAGGAACAGTACAGACGTTCTCCTCCAATACCGGACGACCATGACAGAGTTGAAACGACAACCATCTCATCCTCAAACACGAGTTGAAACGACAACCATCTCATCCTCAAACACTCTTCGCCGCTCTGCTGCCGAGACTCTGACTCTCTGCCGCTCTGAAACTGACTTTCAGGTACAAATACCCTGCTGCTGCTGCTACCAAAACTGCTGACTCACTGCTGCCCTGGACCTGACTGACGAAGTCTGACACCATCCAACAGATGTCACTCGCCAGCAAAAAAAAAAAAAACTCAAATAAAGGAGGCAACAAGGGAACAACCGGCCAACGATTGTTCTCACACCTCCCTACATAACAGGAAAAAAAAAGGAAAAAAATTTTTACACTCAAAATACCCTCCCCTGATACTGCCACACCCCTGCCAGCCAAAACAGAACCAATCCTGTCACAGTCGCCAATGTTACGATCTCGTCTTTCCGAGACTAGCAGGTTCTAAACAAAAACAAGCAATTGGGCTGTAATGACTGACGAGAGGTGACGAACAAAGGAGGTAGGAGCAGAAAAAAAACAAAAAGTGAACTTAATATTAATTTATTTACAATAAGTTATATACGTAATATACAGTGAGTCAGTTTCAAACTATAAAATTCATATTTATACAAAAATGAGTCAGTAGCAAAAACTAACTGGTCAGTAAAACATCATAAATCATGAGTCAGTGAATAAATAACAATTTAGTACATAAATACAAAAAACATAATAAACATTAGCTGTATAATAAACAACACAAATGACCAGCACAAAAATTACATTTCATAAATTCAGAGCATAAAACACAAAATAGAGCCAGTACAATAAATGATCAAATCAACAAATTATTAGGCTAAATGATCAAATCCATAAATATAACAAGTCAGGAAGTTAATATTGAAATGAGTCAGTAAAATATTAATTACACAAATGGCATAATAACAAATAAAAAAAAACAAGAGGCATAAACAAAATCCCAATAATGAAAAGGCTGTAAAGTAACAGTCATAACAAATACACCAACAGGCAGCATAAAGGAACAGTACCAACGTTCTCCTCCAATACCGGACGACCATGAAAGAGTCGACACGACAACCATCTCGTCCTTCAAGAAACGTACTGACGTCCTCCTCCAATACCGGACGACCATGACAGAGTTGAAACAACAACCATCTCGTCCTCAAATACTCATCGCTGCTCTGCTGCCGAGACTCTGACTCTCTGCCGCTCTGAAACTGACTTTCAGGTACAAATACCCTGCTGCTGCTGTTACCAAAACTGCTGACTCGCTGCTGCCCTGGACCTGACTGACGAAGTCTGACACCATCCAACAGATGTCAACTCGCCAGCAAGAAAAAAAACCCACAAATAAAGGAGGCAACAAGCAAACAATCGGCCAACGATTGTTCTCACAATAAATAAATAAATATATATATATATATATATATATATATATATATATATATATATATATATATATATATATATATATATATATATATATATAAGTGTGTGTATGTTGTGTGCATGTGTATGTGCAAACCAGTACCCTGTTTTTCTCTTCATTTTAAAAGAACCCCTTCACTTGTAACATTGTTGTAGTTTACATTCATAAATTGAAAATGACATACCTTAATTATTAATTTTGGCGGGAAATAGAAACCCCTGCGCTTTATTATTACTGTGTAATAATTTTCTGCTGAAAAGACGTCAAGAACTTCTCCTCGGCCCTGTTAGCTTCTGGCACAAAGGTGACTAAATGACCAGCAGCCAATGGTCACATCGCCATCCATGAAAGTCTTCCCACCATCTCATTTAAGGCTGTCGGCGAATGTTTGGTGCATTGCAGAGTGACGACGTTCGCCTGGACGTCCAATCGAATTGCA
>JANJGK010000052.1:14655435-14660435 GCA_039081455.1 Macrobrachium rosenbergii | reverse complement strand
CCTGCTTTCTTATGTTGCGATAAATTAACCTTTCCTGTCAGCAATGACCGACAGCGAATCATGTCGTATCGCTGATGTTAAAGAGAAAAATATCAATTTGTCTCTTATCGTTCCCTTGTTTACTGTCACCGTTTTGGAATGTAGGTATATAATATTCACTGTAACAATATATGAATTTAGTAAAGACTGCACAAAGAGTACATTTATGTTCTGGTTTTTTTTTCCTGTATAAGTAAGCCTATAGTTTCTTAATTGAATACTCGTGAACTAATCACGCTGATATTCAATTATTTCTGTATAATGAAATATATGCGACCCGAGACTAATTCATACTACATCGGTCAACGTTTCAGTTACTGGCAATATGATCAACATACTGTACTACTCATCTACAAAAAATAGTTTTATACCGTGTGCGCAGTTGTGAGACTAAACCTAGCGGAGAACCCGATTGTTTAAAATGGCTTGCACTGCAACTAGTTTTTCAGATCTAAGTTCAGGTATTTTCATCAGATAGAGTCTCCTTATTTTTACTGTAGTGATATCCCTGGATTAGCTTTAGGTAGTACATTCACGGAGCAAATATAGGAAATAAGGGAAGGTGACTCCATTTTGTTATAGAAAGAGAAAAATATTGTGGATATCAACTAAGGAAAGTGAGTGATTTTGGGCTTGATATGGGCTTCAAACTGTAAGGTACATCGAAGAGGAAAGTTGCGATTAACCAATTTTATTTTCTTGCAAAATAGGCTGTACCCACAAGAATTTTAGTTGCTCTTTGAGTCTGTTAATAACAACAGGCTCTCAGTGCATTACCTCTCGTTTCATTAGATGGGTTCGCCTTGTAAGAAGTCAGTCACATCGAATTTAGTAAACACTGTCATAGATCATTTATCCAAACCGTCGCAGAAATAATCATCAGTATGAGTAACATACTGAGGGCCACCATTATGAAGTTTCCTGAGAGGTAAGAGACTATATGATTTCGATGATTGCAGAAATAAGGTAAATGTTATTATTCCTCCTTTACCTCATCTGCAGATGTCGAGAGGGGTTTAATTAAAGGGATCAAAACTCGGAATGAAACAAGGGACAAATAACCTGTTCTTCGGAATTTCTGTCGTGGATTCGTGTAAAGTTTGTTATTGATTATGAACTATAGGGAATTGTGATTTATAGAGTAAAGATTAAATGCTTTATGAAAGGAATAAGGCTAACCTGGTATTTTGTTAAGAGCTGATATTACTCTTGAATAAAAAAGAATACTAATAAATAAAGATTTTATATATCAAAAATGTTGATTTTACAAATCAACACTTTTGATTTAATCGTAACTGAAGTAATATGTATGTGTATGTATATATATATATATATATATATATATATATATATATATATATATATATATATATATATATATTACTTCAGTTACGATTAAATCAAGTGTTGATTCGTAAAATCAACATTTTTGATAAATAAAATCTTTATTTAATATATATATTTATATATGTTTATATATATATACATTATATATATATATATATATATATATATATATATATATATATATATATATATATATATATATATATATATATATATATATATATTACTTCGGTTACGATTAAATCAAAACTGTTGATTTGTAAAATCAACATTTTTGATAAATAAAATCTTTATTTATCAGTATTCTTTTTTATTCAAGAGTTAATATCAGCTCTTAACAAAATCGCAGTTTAGCCTTATTCCTTTCATAAAGCATTTAATCTGTACTCTATACATATATATATATATATATATATATATATATATATATATATATATATATATATATATATATATACATACATATATATAAATATATATATACATACATATATATAAATATATATATATATACATACATATATATAAATATATATATATATATATATATATATATATATATATATATATATATATATATATATATATATATAAATATATATAATATATATATATATATATATATATATATATATATATATATATATATATAAATATATATAATATATATATATATATATATATATATATATATATATATATAATATATATATATATATATATATATATATATATATATAATATATATATATATATATATATATATATATGCATATATATATATATATATATATATATATATATATATATATATATATATATATATATATATATTATACAGGGTGTTTCGAAATTAGAGCCCCCTTCTACAGAGTAAACTAAAATTGATATGGACAAAAACAAAAGTAATTCAGAAAAGCTATTTATTTAAGTTTCTCTCTGAGTATTTAATATTTTGTGTGGCCTCCATCTGCCTGTACCACAGCCTGCATTCTTGGGGGGGATGATTTCGGCAATTCGCAAAAAAGCTGAGACGCAAACTCCATTTCCCTGAGCACTTCGGTTACCTCTCTTCGCAGGTCGTCGAGGCTTGGTATACCATCATAGTTCACTGTGCACGCTTCAACACGATCCTTTAAGATACTACCAATGTTTTCACACACATTAAGGTCAGGGTAGCTACCTGGAAATTCACTTGACGAGAATAAAATCTTTACCATTGTTTCGAAGCAGCTCCTGTGTCTGAAGAGCCTTGAAACATGGTGCCTTATCATGCAAAAATGTGACCTCTTCAACAGATAACACATTTTCAGGATCTTTCAGGAAAGGAAATACTACACCAGTAAGCTCAGTTTCTCTGAAGTATTCGCCATTCCATGACTGTCCTTTTACTTTGATGATCCACATTAACCGTTTGGCTGTAAAACAGAGAAAAATTCCCAAATATCCAGGAAATTTCACAACCTGGCAATAGCGCATTGCTGATATCATCCAACTTTGCAGCCCAAATGATGTCATTTTTATGATTTGGCTTCCTGACTGTAAATGAAGAATTCATCTGATGGGGCAACATGGAGAAAGTCAGCTTCATCCCAATCTTTAAAAAATGAACCACAAAACCATACACGGTCTGCTCTCTGTTGCTGAGTGATGTTGGGCTTGCTGATAACATGAAATGGCTTGATACCAGATTTTTTCAACTCACGATATACAGCACTATAACTTCTCTTCTTTCCCTTTTTTGTTTCTAGTTAAGCGCCAATTTACGTAAAGACTTTCTTGGTCTACCCACTGCCTCAGCTATGATGTCTTTTGACCCCTGAGAAAGGACTTCAAGCCTTCCAAGATTCTCACTCTTTTCACACTGACAGTCATATGGGTTTTTGTTCCAGTTTCTTTTAACAAAGGATTCATCTCTTTTAATGTATTTAGCTATGCAGGAACGTGAAATGAAGGATGTGCCAGCATCCCTGGCCTCTCTAAAGGTTATAGCCCTGATTCGGTCAATCCATCTGATTTCCCCTGAGTCGTTAGCCATGGCTGTATCTAACTCCGTCACTCAGTCTGAAAATACAAGAAATGTAGAATGAAAAATAGCTTAATAGAAACTTAAAATAAAGTACTTGGAGATAGGCTATAGCAGAAAACTTCATAACTTTCCATTTGTTCTGTGGAGCGGGGAGCTCTGATTGTATATATATATATATATATATATATATATATATATATATATATATATATATATATATATATATATATATATATATATATATATATATATATATATTATATATATATATATATATATATATATATATATATATATATATATATATATATATATATATATATATATATATATATATATATATATATATATGTATATACATGTTGTTACATATTTGGCAGACTATGGCAAAATTAAATAAATATTTGATGTGATTTCCACCTTAAGGGCCACTTGCCCAGAAAAAAATATGTAATAAAATGAAACACACAAAAGGACTTACCTCAGAGTTATATCTAAAACAAAAGAGAGGGTCACCACGAAAGCCGCAGTTACATTAAATTGCTTTATTTCACACAGTTCAAGCAGGGGAAATAATTCATGACTAGTAAGCAATCCAGCAAGGCAAATGCAACAATAAAATTAAGACAACTTCACATTACCGGTTTTCAGAAAGAAGAAATGAAATATTTACACATTAGTAACGGAAAAGGGAGCCCTTGGCTCTAGAATACACAGTTCTATCTTGGAAACAGCTGCAGAAGCAGAGCTTGCGTGTAGCAAAGTTGAATTAATTGTCTTCTAAGGCAGAAACACGAGAGGACAAGATAACAGGCCCCTGAAAATAACTTTTCCAGATAAGGATTCGTGCATGGAAAATTCTCTCACTTGCAATAGTCTATCACAATGGAGGGGTGATTAATTCTTATGTCACTGAGCAAAGGATTATTTCATCAATAAACTCAATTTATGTGGAGAACACACATTTTAGTAATAACTTGTTATCAACAAGGGATTCACTTTGATAGATGAAGATAGATGAATTATGTGAAAAGGAAATGAGTGATTTAGTGAGAGAAATAGTATACTGGTACTCAGTTGCTAATTTCAGACTTACAGGGCAATCCAGATTGCAAGTATACTTTTGAAAAGTCATTAGATGTTCCACTGTGTCTTCAGTTAATAAGTGAAGGGAGTGCTTGTAGTCCAGTTCACTTGTGACCCAATACCAGTGGGTGGCAAGGCGCCAAAAGATACGGTCTGAGATTCGGGACTTAGCAGGTCAGAGGTCTTAACTCTAGTGAGTTCGAGCGCTAACTGCTTTCTCTCGGCCATTTTTGGATGTTGTTTGTCCTATACGCCCTCAGGCCAGGAAAATGACCAGTCTCAAGGAGGGAGTGCCTGGCATTCCTAGAAAAACAATTAAGAACCAGCAGAATGAAAGCACAGAGATACAGGTCTTCAGACAAGGATATAGAGCGAATACTAGTATGCCTTTTCCCCAATGTATTACTAAATCATACTACCTGACTTGACTTTTTTAGAAACCACACCCAAAAACTCTCCCCTTCTAAGTTAGTCCGTGGGTCTACCTCCCTCCCCTGCT
>JANJGK010000052.1:14577935-14652935 GCA_039081455.1 Macrobrachium rosenbergii | reverse complement strand
TACGGATACTTGATAATGTGGACTGTTTGTCCAAGAAAGCTTGTAACTTTTTCTGAATAAATACTCCATTAGATGCCATCCAGTTTGAATGAGGTCCTTTTAGTAATTCTACTAATGCACAGAATAATTGTGTATGTGATAAAGTTAATATATATATATATATATATATATATATATATATATATATATATATATATATCATACATATATATATATATATATATATATATATATATATATATATATATATATATATATATATAATATACAATATAACATGAAGATAAAAAGGCCCTTAAAACGCTATTTGAATGTTGCAACCATATATTTCAAGCACTTCCTTCTGTGGCACTGTTTTCTGGTAAAAAATGGACAGATATGTTACAAGCGTACATATACAAAGCATATGTAGGAGTAGCAGTAAGTCTTCACTGATATGTAGGTGACCGTTTCCCAGGAAGGATGGAAATTAAGCTATTCCATGGTATTTTTGGCCTCACTAACTCCCGTCTGGCGATGCGTCTGGTGGTCGTATTTTCTGGAACACCTGCTTAAAAAGAGGCCTGAGGATTAACTCGTCGATGTCATTCGATTTCCAATGTCCTTCTGGCAAGTTAATAATGTTGGTTTGACTGATGGTTGCAGATTCCAGCGTCTTATTTTTGTACAGACAGCTACTTTTGTTTGTAAAAAGTTCTTCCAATGGTAATTTTTACAAACAAAAATTTGGCTGTTGCATGGGCAGTCCTCTATCACCCCTTCTTGCAAACCTGTACATAGAATGTTTCGAAACAGAAATTTTGGTATCTAAGAAACCCCACAATATGATCTGGCTTAGATATGTAGATGATATTTTTACTTTCTGAGACAAGAGCTGGGGAGACCACTGAATTTTCTAATAGACTAAATTCGCTAGTTCCAACCGTAAAATTCAAAACAGAATGGGAAAAGGACGAAAAATTGCCGTTCCTAGATGTATTAATCATAAGAGAACAGAACAGATATGCTTTCACAGTATACAGGAAACCCACTTTCGCTGTTTCTAATATTCATTTCCTAAGCCACCACGTCTCCATAAAGATCATGGTAGGGTACGACCTATTCCTCAGGGGCTTAGAATATGTTCAAATGGACACCTAGATAAAGAATTAAACACGATCTGCCAACACCTAATACAGCTGCTTTATCCACCATGCATTATCGAGATGGCTATTAACAAAGCAAATAAAATAAACTACAGAGGTCCCACTCACAAGAAAAATTGATTTTAACAACAAAATAAAGCTTCCGTACAACGAAACATCCAAAAAGCCACAGAACAACTCAGGTCTAATAATTCTTTTATCTTCCATTGTCCCAAATCCATCGGGGTCCCACGCATTAACGTATATTTGAATAAAAAAGGGGAAGAAGCCAGAGTTTACAAGATTCCGTGCAGCAACTGTAATGAGATTTATGTGGGGGACACGGGCAAGTCCACCTCTCAAAGAATAACAGAAAAAAAGGGGAAGAAGCAGTTTACCAGATTCTGCACAGCAATTGTAATGAGATTTACGTGGTGGAGATGGGTAGATCCATCTCGCAAAGAAAAACAGAAAAAAAAAGGGGAAGAAGCAGGAGTTTACTAGATTCCGTGCAGCAATTGTAATGAGATTTACATGGGGGAGACAGATATGTCCATCTCGCAAAGAATAACAGAGTACAAAAGATCAGTGTGGTAGCTTCAGAGAGGTCGGGGATTCTCCTACATATTAGGGATAAAGGCCATACCATAAACCGGAGTGGGGCGGAGCTAGTTTTCAGAAGTAGCTGTCCGTCCAAATAAAGATGCTAGAATCTGCTATCATCAATCAAACCAACAATATGAACTTGTCAGGAGGACATTGGAAATCAGATGACATCGACGAGTTAATCCTCAGGCCTCTTCTTAAGTAGGTGCTCCAGAAAATACGACAACCGGACACATCGCCAGGCAGGAGTTAATGAGGCTAAAAACACCAGGGAATTGCTTAATTTCCATCCTTCCTGGGAAATGGTCACCTGCATACCAATGAAAACTTACTGTTACACCTACATATGCTTTGTATATATATGCTTGTAACATATCATCTGTCCATTTTTTACCAGTGGACAGGGGCACAGAAGGAAGTGCTCAAAATATTTGGTTGCAACTCTCAAATAGTGTTTTACATGCCATTTTATCTTCATACACACACACACACATACATATATATATATATATATATATATATATATATATATATATATATATATATATATATATATATATATATATATATATATATATATATATATATATATATATATATATATATATATATATATATATATATATATATATATATATATATATATATATATATGAGTATATATATATATATATATATATATATATATATATATATATATATATATATATATATATGAGTATATATATATATATATATATATATATATATATATATATATATATATATATATATAAATCTGTGTGTACATATGTCTCGACTTCTTTACATTTTAAATACGTTGTCATTACAATGCCTAAGATCTAAAATTCTAAATGAATAAGTTAAGTATACCTTAGTTTAACCAGACCACTGAGCTGATTAACAGCTCTCCTAGGGCTGGCCTGAAGGATCAGGCTTATTTTACGTGGCTAAGAACCAATTAGTTACCTAGCAAAGGGACCTACAGCTTATTGTGGAATCTGAACCACATTATACCGAGAAATTAATTTCTATCACCAGAAATAAATTCCTCTAATTCTTCATTGGCTGGATAACCAGATAAAAAAAATTCTCCTATATGCCTAGGCATCAGAATGTCTTCATTTCGTTTTTCATTTGAATCTAGGCCTCTGTAGTGATAAGTATATCTAAAGAGGGAAGAAATCGAGAAATTAAGCGGGCGTTGTGTTAATTACAATTGCATATGGATTTGGTAAAATGTATATTATATTCATACTCATACACACACATACATATATATATATATATATATATATATATATATATATATATATATATATATATATATATATATATATATATATATATATATATATATATATATGTGTGTGTGTGTGTGTGTATTGTTACGTGTGGGCTTTGGCTAATGAGTTTTTTAATTGACTACTGTAATTTATGTAGTCCTGCTTTCCTGAAGACACACTTATACTGTCAATTGAAGCTAACAGTTACCCTCAAATGACAGACAATTACTTAATTGGATTAGGTTGCCAGTCGGAACTACGTATGGAATAATGGATTACTTTGTAACAAATGAATTACATCAAACCCCCTTTCATTAACCCCCTAGTCCCAACAAAGAAAAAATGTGCTGTGATAGTGAAGGAAATTACATGAACCATTGGTCAGCATCTGACACAGTCAGTTTTCCCCGCTTCCGTAAAAAAAATATAATGCAACGAATGTTTGTACTCTAGCGGATACCATATGGAGTTTTAGTATTGGTAAAGGATATTTCTCTTCCAAACAATGGTGATCAGGATCCAAGGCTCGCCTGAATTTTCACTTCCACTTGACCTTCCCTAATTCCTACTTAATGCACGGGAATAGCTTATGCAATTTCGCTAGGCAATGATCATTATTCATACACTAGATTTTCTGAAAGAAATACCATTTTACCAAGTTCTCTCTTAAATGGTGGCGAAAGGGGAAACAATGGAAATTAAGTACGGAGGAAGAGTTTCTAGCAATCAGCAGATACTTGTTGATTTCAGACTTACCGTTTACATGGGTTGCTTGCGCAATGCAAGTGATGATCGAAAGGCTTGAAAAAACCGTGTGTTGTCGATTCACTAGTAAAACAAAGACAGGAGGAGAACAAAGCATAAAGTTAGCCTGAGCATGACGCGTGCTCTTAGTCTGAAAATCGATCTCTCTCTGCCAGCGTGGTCAGGTCAGGGTGCGGTGTCTCGTCAGTAACGCTTGTATGGAGCCTCCGGCAGTCTGAAAATTTGACAAAACATTGCCAAATGCATAGAACAGGGAAAAAGGAAGCTTAAGACCACCTTCACTAGAGGTTACTTAGTGAAAACCCTACCTGTTGGTTAGGACTCTAATGCTAACTTATTCCCTACTAAGATGTTACTTTTTTTTAAAACACAGCCTACCGCCCTCACCCGCATTCTCTTAGCTTCGACAGAGATGCCTTCCTGTCTTTGTTATAATGATATTCTTACTAAATAATGCAGATAGGGCAAACAGCAGAATATTTAGATATATATATATATATATATATATATATATATATATATATATATATATATATATATATATATATATATATCAGTAGGTTTAGGGTGAAGGATCAGTCCTTTATTCCTTTTCAAAGTACTTGATTGTTGCTGCGACGTTTCAGGACGACAGTCCCATTTTCAAGCTATAAAAATAGAAGTTAAAAGTTAAAATAACAACTCGGACTAAAATTAAGTTAATATATATATATATATATATATATATATATATATATATATATATATATATGTATGTATGTATGTATATATATATATATATATATATATATATATATATATATATATATATATATATATATATGCAAATAATTTAAAAGTAAAGTACAAAGGATAGGGAGGAGTAACTACCATAAGGTGCTGAAGGCACAGACCGAGTGACAATTCTGGCCGGGTTCAGCATCGACTTAAACTCACGAGAGATACAGAGGTGTTGAGGAAGACTGGGTGTTTAACTGTGGAACTACAGGGTAGTTGTTTAATAAAGAGTGATCCCAAGATTGCTAAATATTGTTCGTTAGCAGTTTGGCCTATAATTTTAAAATCTTTGTAGTTTATGTCATATTTACATTTCTTTGCATGTTCACGTATACATGAAAATTCAGGATTAGTCAATTTGACGCAAGTTCTATAGCTAACGCCTCGATGAGAGTCCAGTCTCACTTTGAGTAACCTCCGTGTGGAGCCGACGTACTTCCCAAGATCACATCTAGGGCAATTAAATAAATATACGATCCTGAGGTCATTAGTGGATCTAGTTTCTCCTTATGTTTAAATAGAGATCTAATACTCATTGGGTTGCAGGGTATTAGCTTTAATTCAATGGCAGGTAAAAATTTCTCGACTAACAACTTCAATTCATGATAGAAATTTAGGTCATGAATAAATGGAACACTTGCATATAATCGTAATTTTGGTACTGTTGGTATTTTAATTTTAGGTTGGAAGATATTGTTTAAAAATTTGCCGAGGTGTTTATAAAAAAAGTTTGGATGGAAAACAATTATCAGTGAAATATTGGTGGAGATTAGGTTATTTCACTGTGAAAAAGATTCCAATCAGACGTTATGTTAAAAGCCCTATGAAAGAGCGTAGACATGGAGTTTAGTTTAAAATTATAAAAGCAGTTACTATAACAATTTGAGCCCAGGCCGGTAAAAGTTTTCTTTCTAAAAACCGTGGTGTTAAAATGATCATTATATTTAAAAACTGTTACATCTAAAAACGGCAGCT
Source organism: Macrobrachium rosenbergii (assembly GCA_039081455.1). Taxonomy (NCBI): domain Eukaryota; kingdom Metazoa; phylum Arthropoda; class Malacostraca; order Decapoda; family Palaemonidae; genus Macrobrachium; species Macrobrachium rosenbergii. Next base: position 14,647,402 of record JANJGK010000052.1, on the reverse strand, counting down.
TATTTTCATTTTCATATTCAATAGTAAAATTGTTAGGATGTACTTTATTGGCATAATCAAGAAATTTGTCAGCTTGATCTTTATCTCTGAACAGCAAAAAGGTATCATCCACGTATGTATCTACTATAAAATAAGGGATGGTAGGCCAAAGGACAATTGTCCAGTATGCGCCCCTCTAAGGAGCACATAAAAATTTTGGCAAAGGTGGGACCTAAAGGGGATCCCATCGCCAAACCATCAACCTGAATGTAGGCTTTACTGTTAAAAGCAAAGGATGTGTCCTGCACAGCGAGCTCGAGCTATTTTCTAAAATTCGTGAGGTTAAAATTATTAAAAGTGGCATCTGGGTCAGTAAAAATACGGCTAACAATAATGTCAATGGTTTCTTCTACAGGTACATTAGTAAAAAGAGACCACATCCATGCTAACCATAAATAAGTCTGAATCCTGGGGTAAGATATTTTCCTTACAATGTTCTGAATTCTTACAGCTATAGTTATTCGTAGTTAAAGGAGCTAGGAGAGGTACCGGAAATGTAGCAATTTTATAATTAGAAGTAGCATAAGAGGTGAGGATGGGTCTCATTGGCATACCTTCTTTATGAATTTTAGGTAGCCCATACATCACTCCATATGAGGTGCCTGTACTATGTAATGAAGTATAAGTAGTTTCACTAATGATTTTCAAATCTTTAAGATATTTCAAAACGGTAAAGCCTACATTCAGCACCTTATGGTAGTTACTCCTCCCTATCCTGTACTTTACTTTTATATTATTTGCATATATATATATATATATATATATATATATATATATATATATATATATATATATATATATATGTGTGTGTGTATATATATATATATATATATATATATATATATATATATATATATATATATATATATATATAAATATATATATTTTAACTTAATTTTAGTCCGAGTTGTTATTTTAACTTTTAACTTCTATTTTTATAGCTTGAAAATGGGACTTTCGTCCTGAAACGTCGCAGCAACAATAAAGTACTTTGAAAAGGAATAAAGGACTGATCCTTCACCCCAAACCTACAGATGTCTACCAGTTGATAGAACCCCTCTCAATCCTCACTATATATATATATATATATATATATATATATATATATATGTGTGTGTGTGTGTGTGTGTCTGTGTGTGTGTGTATATATGTATATATACAGTATATATGTGTATATAAACAAAGTTACAGTCTTGAAGAAAAAGTGAAACAATTGATATGCTAAGTACTTTTGTCTTATTACCAAGACGTGGTCACAGCCACTAAAGAAACATAGAGACAGGGGCGTATATATATATGGTGGGTCTAAGTCCTAAGGGAATAAAAAAGGTTGGGAAGACACAGAACGGTCAATGGATTAACATTGAATCCTAACATTCTGTGACTTCCCAACCTTTTTGTATTCCCTTAGGACTTAAACCCACCATACATATATGCCCTTGTCTCTGTATATCTTCAGTTGCTGTGACCATTCTTACTCGCCAGTCTTGGCCAAGCAACAGAATGCTTTAAGATGGCTGACAGTAATACAAAAAAAACTGAGAGGAAAATGGAAAGAAGATTACTAACCTTTGGTGCTCTTTTTAGTCAAGTTACTGCAAGGTGTAATTATACTCAGTTAACAATTAATTACATTTACTCAACTATTAATAACAAGAGTTTACAAATTGATACTAGGGAAACACGTGAATAATAAGAAATAAGCTATGAATATTAAGATTTGGCGGTGTAATAAAGGATGAAATTCCTTGTCGCAGGTGGATGGGTCCACACGACAAATGCAATGGCAAGCTGAGATTCTCCTGGGTCACTCACGATAATGGCATCCCTCTGGGAGAGAGAGTGGTCGAATTAACTATGGGACTCACGATAATTGAAGCCCTAATATCATACACTTGGAATACTAAGGATTCCCTAATTAACGTGCCCACTAAGGCACAGCCATTCGAAACTCACTTATATCGCATTGTTCATAAATTGGAATTAGACTAGCATGCAAACGATGGGTGGCAGGCTGAGAAAAGGATTGACTAGGGAAACAAAAGGAGGGTTTACTGATGAACAGAGAGAGAGAAATACATGTAGTGAACAAGGGACATACTTGGGGGGGTTCATTAAAAGTCAAGAAATATATCAGTAGGAGGGAAAACAGGCTGCCAAAGTACTCAAATTTGTCTGAGGCTTATCATAGGCATCCAAAGGCACTATACAATAACCTAGAGTTATTGTGTAGTGCTGCACTAGCTTGTGTCTGTGTGGAATCTCGTGTTTTCCAGGTTGTCGTGGGAGAGCCGCTACAAAGATTGGAGCCCTACCTTATGTGGTGGCCATTTTGGACCCTGAGGCACTCTTGCTTCAGCATCACCCGGGTGTGCCCGGATTCGATATCACGTAGTTATAGGCCTTACTAGCAAATGGACGTATACTTCCCGATTCGCACATTTCACAGGACTGCCAATCCTTGCTCCATGTGTTGTGTCCCAATTCAGGTTAACTGAAGCAAGTGTGCCTCAGGTCCAATATGGCCACCACATAAGGTTGGGCTCCAATCTTTGTATCGGCTCTCCCATGACAACCTGGAAGACACGAGATTTTGATGGCAGAGGAGGAAATACAGAGAGGACAAAAATGGGAGGAGTATAAAATATGGGCAGCCATTTGCACTTCGTTTGCATGGGGGCAACCATTTTATGATCAATGGTTAACCCTGCACATAAAACAGCCCTCCATATTAGTAGACATTTCGTCCTTAACAGGACGAAAGGTCTGCAAGAACAGGATTAACCTGAGCGAATGTAAATTTCTCTAGATTAAGGAGTGGTTTTGACTGGCTGGCCATTTAAGCATACTCTCATACATAGAATAACATCGCACTAATAATGCCAAGGACATGTGCTTGTGCTTATTTCAATGAAGTACTGGCTGTGGGATAAATTTTAAAACTGAATATTAACTCGACACTAAGGTTACAAACTTGAACTAAAAGAATTCCACACAGACACAAGCTAGTGCAGCACTATAAATAACTCTAGGTTACTAATTAAGTGCAGCATAAAACACCTAAGAGGTAATACAAAACTTACAAAAAAAAAAAAAAAAAAATGCCCACACTTAAGGCTAATAATAATGTGCCTACATTAGTTTAAGGGAATGCCCCACAGAACTTAGCTAATGCAGCACTAGCAAAGTGATAACCTAGCTCACAGGAGAATGATGTATCCCTACGATAAAGGAACATGTTAAATACGAGTGGGAATGTTGAACTGCATCCCAAACTTTAATAATAATAATAATAAGAATAAGGGTAAATATGATACAACTGGGCATCGCAATTGAAGATGTCACAAGTAAGCAAATGAAATACTTCTACATGGGTACGCTGGAATGCAACAAAATGCATATGGAGCTAGGACATGTCCTCAGCTGTGGGATAGAGAACACTTAGTAAAGTACAAAATGGATTCCTTCCATACAACAACACTGATTAAAAGTAGGAGACAGCCCTAGACATCTTTTCTGGATCAAGGGATAGGATTTTTCTATTAAGCTAAGGCACTGTTACAGCTATATAAGATGAGTGCCACGAGAGCTCAGTGGCTCTGATAAATACAAGAAATATCCCAAGGCTATGTGTAATATATACATGGCACTGTGCCAAGGAATCAGGGCCTGGAGGGCACCTATTTTCTGGCATTATTCGAGTTTCAGGCACTTGACCTTCCAGCTGTAGCACTGGAGGCTTAGCCCCCTCAGGATCTACTAGTGGCTCTGTCTCTTCTAAATTGCCCTTGGGCTTGGATAGCTCAGAGGGAACAGGTGGGGCCAATTCCCAGGAAAGCTCAGGAGTGCCTTCGGAGTCTAAGCAGGGAGTGGCACTCGAGGCTACACTACCAGACGGAGCGGGCACTATGCTAGCCACTGCCTTGGCTGCTGCGACAGTGGTAGTGCCAACAATGGGGTCTAAAGTAGTGCCATCCACTCCGGCTGATGCGCCAACTGGATCAAGGGTGGTGCCAACCACCCCTGCCACCAGCTGTCACATTTCTGGGATCTCTGCGATCAGCTTAGGCATTAGTCCTTTGTCCACCTGAGTCTTATCTTCTGAGGGCTTGGAAGAAGAGGAAGAGTTTGTTATGGGTATGAGACTCGCATGTTGTAAGGCCACCTGAAGGGAGATTGAGGGCGTGCCCTGGCACTGGCATTAAGGCAGGCTCAGGCACAGGAGTTGAGGTAGGGAATAGCTCAACATCTATGACAGGCAGAGTAATGCCCTGATCAGAGTGTTCAATTTGCACTGGCAGTGTCTTGATGGCAGGGCGGGAAGAATCCTCCTCTCCTGATGGAGGCTGGGAGGGAATTGGATCTCCTGAAGGGAGACTGGAAGAGGATTCAGGCTCTGGCTCTGTGGTAGGGCCAGGTCTTGGTACTGGCTCTTCACCTGGCCAGAGTGTAATGATCCAGCTGAAATCTACTTTATCTGGCACTGGATTGGAAGGCTGCACCGAATCTGAGTTAGGTGTCGGTGTAGATCCTAGGCTAGGCACTAGCTCGTTTGTGGGAGGTGAAGGCAGTGAGGGTTTTGGCTCTGGTTTTTTGCCAGGCCAGAGCATATCAATCCAGGTGCAATCTAGGTCATCCAGCAATGGAGGTGGTCCCGTCCATGGAAGGTAACCCTCCAGGAGGTCACGGCCGAGGATTACGTGGCAACACTCATGAATGTTCTCCACCAACCCTAGGCAGCACTGTTGTGTTACTTGAGGCGCTTTCACCCTTAGGAGGACTGTGGGAATAGTCCTTGTGGTGCCATTCATGCACCCGAAGGTCACTCTTCATCCTCTCTGACTTGGGTACCTTCGTGTAGTGCATGCCGCACAATTATATAAACTTTGGCCTCTATATCGGCAGGGGATTTACCCACCAATATGAGTCTGGAGATTAGTCTTCCTGGGTGGCGACCAAGGGATTGGCCCACTCTAGGTTGGTCTGTAGTGAGTCACAGACACAAGCATTTGCAGATTTGGGAGGAGATGTAACAGCCCTAGTGGGACACTGGATGGAATTCTTGGAATGTCCCATTTTTGTCCTCTCTGTATTTCCTCCTCTGCCATCAAAATCTCATGTCTTCCAGGTTGTCGTGGGAGAGCCGATACAAAGATTGGAGCCCTACCTTATGTGGCAGCCATATTGGACCTGAGGCACACTTGCTTCAGTTAACCTGAATTGGGACACAACACATAGAGCAAGGATTGGCAGTCCTGTGAAATGTGCGAATCGGAAAGTATATGTCCATTTGCTAGTAAGGCCTATAACCACGTGATATCGAATCCGGGCACCCCGGGTGATGCTGAAGCAAAAGTGCCTCAGAGTCCAAAATGGCCACCACATAAGGTAGGGCTCCAATCTTTGTAGCGGCTCTCCCACGACAACCTGGAAAACACGAAATTCCACACAGACACAAGCTAGTGCAGCACTATACAATAACTCTAGGTTATTGTATAGTGCCTTTGGATGCCTATGATAAGCCTCGGACAAATTTGAGTATTTTGGCAGCCTGTTTTCCCTCCTACTGATATATTTCTTGACTTTTAATGAACCCCTCCAAGTATGTCCCTTGTTCACCACATGTATTTCTCTCTCTCTGTTCATCAGTAAACCTTCCTTTTGTTTCCCTAGTCAATCCTTTTCTCAGCCTGCCACCCATCGTTTGCATGCTAGTCTAATTCCAATTTATGAACAATGCGATATAAGTGAGTTTCGAATGGCTGTGCCCTTAGTGGGCACGTTAATTAGGGAATCCTTAGGTTTCCAAGTGTATGATATTAGGGCTTCAATTATCGTGAGTGCCATAGTTAATTCGGCCACTCTCTCTCCCAGAGGGATGCCATTATCGTGAGTGACCCAGGAGAGTCTCAGCTTGCCATTGCATTTGTCGTGTGGACCCATCCACCTGCGACAAGGAATTTCATCCTTTATTACCACGCCAAATCTTAATATTCATATCCATCTCTTGGAGGGAACCCAGTCCTTGGGCTGTGGGTTTGGGGCTGGAGCAGGCAGTGGCACTGGGTCTGTAGGAGGACCCAGGTTGGGCTCAGGAAAGAGGTGAGACTTAAGGGCCTGTCCTACGCCAGTCTACCTTTTCAGAAATTACTGTCTTATTAGGGTGGATGCAGACCTGAGCCGGTACCTAGTCTTTCCATATGAGGTGTATCTTGTTGTGGGGGTCATGGCAGGTGAAGACTCGTCAAACTCCATCATAGCCTCTGGGAGGTGCCACAATGATAGTCTCCTCAACTGGAGGCCTTAGCAGAAGGGTTCCCCCTTTCAGATGGGTGCCAGGGGGGCCTGTCAAGCCAACCATCCATCCACCATTTTGCAAGGGCTCATAATGGCACTTCAGGATATCTTGTCACCTGTTCTAACCATGTATAGATAGCGAGTGCATCATCATACATGGACATTTTGACTGAGTTGCTAGAGGTTGAATATCGCAACTACTCCAGACAATTTGTTATGGAAGATCTAGCAGTGCAAAACTGGTACTGTATTGAAAGGCATTGCCTTTAGGCCGTGCATTATTGGCACATGTAAATGAATAATGAGTAGCCGAACAAACAATCGTGCAGAAATGGAAAAGGCACTCTGAACTAGGCAGTGTATGCAAAATAGGGAAGTGAGCCTGTCTAGGCTGCACCTGTAGGACAAAATGGTTCTGAAGAACTAAGTATGTGGCACTCTACAGAATTGGCACACAGGTGCAGATAGTATAAAACATGCAGCTTGTCTACACATGAAGTGGAGTGGCACAGGCAGACGTACCAGACACTAGCTAGGGTACACATAAGGTGAAAATGGCACAGGCTAAGTACATAAGAAGATAAATAAATGCACTAGGCTAGCTATGGTGTACATGAAGCACACCTACATAAGCTAAGATAAATTCACTAGGCACTAATACAATTTAAGGATTAGCACATGGGTCATAGCCTACAATACAGAAGTGTGAGTATTTTTAACACAATGCACAGGTCAAAGCCTACGAATGCCAAGGTATAAGTATTGCAGCACGCTGCATGAGTCAAAGCCTACAAATGCAAGGGTGTGATTATAACACAATACAAGGGTCAAAGCCTACAAATGCAAAGGTATGATTAAATGGACTCAAGGCACGGGTCAAAGCCTACAATGCAAAGGTATGATTACTCCAACACAAAGCATGGGTCGAAACCTACAAATGCAAAGGTATGATTATATGGACTCACGGCACGGGTCAAAGCCTACAATGCAAAGGTACGATTACTCCAACACGACAAACAGGTTGAAACCTACAAATGCAAAGGTAGAATTATGTGAATTTGCTTAATCTGCCCACGGACATAGTGGTAACAGGAGCAGGAGGTTCAATTAGAACAGCGTGAAATTGATCAAGGGCACATTTAGTGCAACAATGGGCACCACAAGGGTGTACTGTGTTAGTAACACACAAAGCAAAAGGGGCACGTAGCTGCAAAATTTAGGTACAATAAGTACAAATAGGTGTGTAAGGACACAAGAATTGAGTAACACGTAAGTGCAATTAGTTTAAGAAGTACAAGGCAGTTAATGGTTTTGGCAAATTGCAAGTTTATAATTTATACTGTATATAGGAGGTGGTAACCCAGTAAAAGGGTTGTCTGTACTTTAAACTGATATGTTAGCAGCACTAATGGGGGGAGGGGGTGAGCTAAGCAATTTTGGTCTGAAAATACAAAATTCTAGATAGGAATGTTTAGTAAAGCGAATATAATGCCTATTTCCCTCCAATGGGCTAAATAATCTAGCGGGGCGGAAAGCCTAAGAAATATTTAAGAAAACAGAACCCTATCCTCTCTCTCTCAATCTAGCGGTTCTAATATAATACATCAATAATGTTCCTTAGTGAACTGTATATGCCTATCCCGCTAAAATTGAAAGCAAAATATAATTAGCATGCATATATTTAACTTACCTAATTCCTATCACTGAGAAAATTTTGCCTTCGAGGCTGAAACTCATGAAAACAAGTTTTTTCTGACGCAAGTTTTGTGTTGTTATGAAATAATAATGCTCATCTGAACACTGAATTCTAGCAAATAAATGCTAACTTTACAAGCATGCGCCCTATTTAAAATTATAGCATGCAAGAACAGCCTAACAATGTATCAACACATAAAACATGTCACTCGGCAAAATTGTGAAATATCCCTTGCGGAAATTGCATAGGGTTCAGACATAAAGTCAATCTCTAGCCGTTGGCTTTCTACCGACCGAACGCAGGCTAAAACAAATTTACCCTTTGTATACATGAACACGTGCTTGGCTAGAATGGGCTAACTCTCCTAAATCGTGCAATGAAACTGATTTTACTTTTCAAATCAAAGTAGAGCATGCATTAATTGCAAAAAGACCACCTTAGACTCCATAAATAAGAGCGAAATCTTTAAAATTCCTATCACTACGACATACTAAGGGTTGCTAACCTGAGCGGCACTGATTTTCAGTGCTCGTTATCGCTCGTGACTGGAATCTCAGCTCGTGTTTTTACTATTTTCATTGATGTACACTTTTTCTTGGGGAATTTCTATGCTCTTAAGCAAGGTCACAAGTGTTACTCCCTAGCCTTGGCCAAGCAATGGAGCGCTATAAGATGGTTCATGGCAACACAAAAAAAAAAATAAATAAAATAAAATGGAAAGAAGATTACTACCCTTCGGTACTCTTTTTAGTCAAATCACTGCAAGGTGTAATTATACTCCATTAATGATTAATTACATTTACTCAACTATTAATAACAATAATTTACAAATTAATAATAGGGGAACACATGAATAATAAGAAATAAGCTGTAATTGTAAGGATTCAGCGGTGCCTTAAAGGATGAAATTCCTCGTAGCACTTGGATGGGTCCACATGAAGAATGCAAGGGCGAGCTGAGATTTTCCTAGGTCTCTCACGATATACGCATCCCTCTGGATGGGAGAGGTGTCGAATTAACTGTGGGACTGGCGAGAATTACAGCTCTAATATCATGCACTTGGAATACTAAGGATTTCCTAACTAATGTGCCCACGAATGGCACAGCCATTCGAAACTCACTTATATCGCACTGTTCATAAATTGGAATTAGACTAGCATACAAACGATGGGTGGCAGTCTGAGAAAAGGAACGACTAGGGAAACAAAAGGAGGGTTTACTGATGAATGAAGGGAGAAAAAGACACATGGTGAACAAGGGACATACTTGGAGGGGTTTGTTAAAAGTCGAGAAATATATCAGTAGGAGGGAAAACAGGCTGCCAAAATACTCGAGTTCGTCCGAGGCTTACCATAGGCATCCAAAGGCGTTATCCAGTTAACATGAATTGGGACACAACACGTCGAGCAACGTCTGGCAGTCTTGTGAAACGTGCGAATCGGGAAGTATACGTCCATTCGCTAGAAAGGCCTATAACCATCTGAGATCGAATCCAGGGCCAGGCACATCCTGGTGACGCTGAAGCAGGAGTGCCTCAGGGTCCAATATGGCTGCCACATCAAGTAGGGCTCCAATCTTTGTAGCGGCTCTCCCGCGGCAATCTAGAAAACACAAGATTTTGGTGGCAGAGGAGGAAATACAGGCAGGACAAAATGGGATGAGTATACTATACGGATAGCCATTTCCACTTCGTTTGCATGGGGGCGGCCATTTTATGAGCGATGGTTAACCCAGCATAAACCATGTCTTGGTAATAAGACGAAAGTACTTCACAATTTTTGTTGTAGGGAATCGCCTTTGAGGCATTGACTTCTTTGATGCACACTTTTTCATATTTCCGTACTTCTGTTTTCAATAATTCTTCGAAGTTCTGGATAAGTATACAGAGTCGTGGTGTATTTTCCATTTATTGCTACGGTCCCGCTTCGCCCAATCCAAGGCTTTTTCAAGCAAGAACTAATACGTACAGGCGTCCCCTGCTCTATTTATTACCAGCAGGATTGGATTAGTGGGGGGCTGCCATATTTCTTGGTAACAATTTTGGTTTACAATTTACAATGAGGTGGTTAGTTGTTTACATAATGTTATTACATGGTAAAACTATGTATGCTACAGTATTGGTTCTACATTCTATTTCTACTTCTCATATACCAAATAAAATTATTGATTTCTTCGTGTGTGGTTTTCTGGTGCTGCTCCACTCTGCTTTGTTGACCTTTGACAGAAACAGAACTCACCGACGACCAAAAAAGAATTCTTAAACTACTAATTAAATTGCCTTTTACATTGGAAGAACAATAAACAGGAAAAACGAATAAACATAGAAAAACTGACAGAATATGCAACAAATTGAACACGAGGGCATGATAAATCAACTTGGAAGACTGATGCATTGAAGAGCTGCTGGGAGAGGTCAACAAGACAAGAGGACACGACCAAAGCAAGATATTAACGACGCGTTCAAAGGAAGCAGCTAAGGAACTTAAAAACAACGAAAACATGATTATGCACAAAATACATGGTAATGTACAGACAAGAATACGACGAGAAGATGGACAACATATTAAACGACACCACGAAATTCATTAAACTCAACAAAGACCCTACAGACCAATTGAAGAAGAAAATTGCAAGACTAGCAAAGAAGGCTAACGCACAATGCCACGAGAACATTTTCCTGAACATCGTGGGAGACTTCAGCCCTGGATATTGCTAGGGCACAGTAAAAACACATAAAAACAATAACCCACTAAGACCAATCATATCATAGATCACATCCCCTCTCTACAAAATAGCCAAGACCCTGAACGACATAATTACACCATACACACCGATGAAACACACACTAAGATCAGCTATAGAATTCATAGACATCCTAAAAACTAAGCATACAACCAAAGAAATCGCAGTCATGGACGTCGAAAGCATTTTTACTAATGTGCACCACCATTGACATAATCCTTAACCACGTGCACTGATCACAACAAGCCCCACCACAAATCCAAGAGAAGACCTTAAGAAGCATGCCTGAAGCGTGCACAAAAGAAGCACCATTTTTTTTCCACAAAGGAGAAGTATACAACCAAACTGATGGTGTAGCCATGGGTTCCCCCCTGGGCGCTCTTATGGCGAACACATACATGGCTAATTTAGAGGACACTGTTTTTAATGATCACGAGAAACCAGAAATTTATGCCGGATACATCGGTGACATATTCTTTGCAACAAACAACAGACAAGATATTCAGACTTTAAAAGATGTCATCACAGTACTAAACTTCACCAAAGAACATGGCATCGACAAGAAACTGCCATTTTTAGATGTACTTGTAAACAACAAAACAAGCAAATATAACACACAGGTATACACAAAGGCTTCTAATATCGGACGCTGCCTCAACGGGAGAGGTGAATGCCCAGGGGCCTATAAAGGGTCGGTAATCCGTTCATATGTATGGGGGCTTTCACCCACTGTACCGCGAGGAAGACGACACACTTGGAATTAGACAGAATACAATAGCTACTCACAAACAACGGATTTGAAGACAACATGATACAATCAGAAATACGCAAATTTTTTTACCAATACTACAAGCAAGACAACACCACAGACCAACACAACGAGAAGACAGGCCAACAGATAACAATATACTATCAAACTAACTTTAACAATGAATATAACAACAACAGCAACATCACTAAGAAGATTATTAAAAAGAATGTCAAACCACGAACCCCCCATACCAACATAAATATACGGGTGTATTACAAACCAAATCTGCTTGCATCACTTGTAATGAAAAATAGCACATGCGCACCCACACCTAAAGAGATGACTACCAATGTGGTTTATGAATTCACTTGCCCCGAAGAGGAATGCAGTCCTTTCAGAGAAAAATACATTGGCAGAGCATCTATAAGAGGTGCAAAAGAAACAAGCAGGCAAAAGTTACTGCTGATTTATTCAAGGTCCAGGCAGTTTATAGCGGCTGACTGGCATCGGGCAAAGGAACACAATGGAAGCAAGGGTGACCTGAGGTCGATAACAATTAATAAATAAATACAGCGAACAAGTACAATATACAATGTAACAATAGACAGAATTAAAGTTGAGTATAATCTTGACGCCTGCGAAAGAAGAAATACACGGTACACAGTTGATGAACAGATAAATAATTGCATACACAGTTTAAACAATTGAATTTTTACGTGACCTGGCCCGATTGCGTGACGAATCGTAGGTACAAAGAAAATGGGCCATCATCAAAGAAAACTTGCTTAGCGAGGACTTTACAAACAACATGATCAGCAGAGACTGTACAACATGGCTTTACAAATACTCCCCCCCCCCCCCAAGACGTAGGTAACGTCTGATTAATCGGCGCATCTGCTGGGGCGTTGAAGGGTGCCCCGGCTGCGCGAGGACAACGGAGGGATGTCCTGTGTGCGAGGGTGGCTGAATGTGGGTGTGGGCGGCCTTTTCCAGGGGCAGCCGCGTTTCCGCTTCTTGCGAGGGCCCGGTTGCGGCAGTGGCTGCGCCGACGGAGGTTGCAGTGTGCTGATGGTTGAGTCCTCCTCCAGGAGGGCGGGCTTGACCAGGTCGATTGACACCCAGTTGCTCCTCCCGTGGAGTGCGAGCAGGAATGCCTTGCTGTTCCGTTCCAGCACGCGGAAGGGTCCCTTGTAGGGCCTGGTCAGTGGCGGGAGGACGGCGTCATCTCTGATGAAGACGTGGGTAGTGGAGGCCAGCCCGGGCGGCATGAAGGTGGCCGACCTGTCGGTATATGTGCTCTTGTAGGGGGTGAACTTGCCGACGATTTCGCGAAGCCTCTGGACCGATGGGGAGGGGCTCGCCGTAGGTTTTCTCGGCTGCGGAAGGGGCGCCGTCGGCCCTGGGGGCGGTTCTCAACCCGAGGATGACCCACGGCAGCTGGTGCTTCCAGTCCTCGGTGGTACGGCAGGCCATAAGGGACGCCTTCAGGGACCTGTGGAAACGCTCGACCAAGCCGTTGGCAGCTGGGTTGTAGGCCATGGTGGTTTGATGAGCTGTCCCCAGCAGCTGGGCCAGGGCAGACCACAATTCGGACAGGAAGGTGAACAGATAAATAACTGCATACACAGTTTAAACAATTGAATTTTTACGTGACCTGGCCCGATTGTGTGACGAATCGTAGGTACAAAGAAAATGGGCCGTCATCAAAGACAACTTGCTTAGCGAGGACTTTACAAACATGATCAGCAGAGACTGTACAACATGGCTTTACACATCTATGACTCTCAGACGAAGATTACTTGCCCACAGAAAACAGGAGCCATCTTCGAACACTACATAGACAAACATGACAAGAAACCATCATTACGAGACTTGATAAACAACACTAAAATAAAATACGGATGCAATTCATATCGGGACATAATAATTACAGAAGCAGTTTTTATAGCCACAAGCAAACCAAGTTTAAATAAGCAAACAGAAGGTGACCGTTCGTTGCCGCCTGCTCGACAGAGAAGAGGGACCAAAGGTCTACAAGGCAGAGTGGAGCAGCACCAGAAAACCACACACGAAGAAATCAATAATTTTATTAGGGATATAAGAAGTAGAAATAGAATGTAGTACCAATACTGTAGCATAGTTTTACCATGTAATAACATTACGTAAACAACTAACCACCTCATTGTAAACTGTAAACCAAAATTGTAACCAAGAAATGTGGCAACCCCCCACTAATCCAATCCTGCCGGTATAAATAGAGCGGAGGACGCCTGTATGCATTAGTTCTTGCTTGAAAAAGCATTAGATTGGGCGAAGCGGGAACGTAGCAATAAATGGAAAATACACCACGACTCTGTGTACTCATCCAGAACTTCGAATAATAATAATAATAATAATAATAATAATAATAATAATAATAATAATAATAATAACAATAATAATAATAATAATAATAATAATAATAATAATAATCTTTATTGCGGCTCAGGGCCATATACATGGAAGATACAAATAAACTCAACACAAACTAGATATATAAGCCAACATGACAAAAATAATCATCGGCAGTATCCACACAGTTGCTGAAGAAGTAGAAAAAATAGAATTCACAATAATGGTAATGACAGTAATTATATGGGAAGTAATGAAAAAAAATGATAATAGAAAATACAGATTGCAGGCGATTAATTTGCATCTGAGGACCTTAGGTGGTTACAGAAGTCGGGTCCAGAAGGCTAAATACGAATATTGAAAATTGCAAAACAATACAATGATATTAAACAATAATAACAGGAAGTAACAATACCAAAAACAGCAAGGAACGCAGAAATATAATAATAATAATGACAGATTCTGGAGATGACACTTTATATTTGCAAAAAACAGAGAATAAGGCATTTAAGGAACAAACGCCTCATTATTCCATCTTTCCAACAAGTTTGATCATCTCTTGCCTCACTGCTCAGGAAGCTTTGTATGAGCGAATTGCTGCTGTTTCCCAGTCTGGTGATCAGACTGGACATTGTTCGCCTTACAATGGTTTTCAAATTATCCAGGCGGTTTTCTATGAACAACTGCGTGGCTGAGTGATAGCGAGGAGTGTTTGTGAGGCGTCTCAGAATGTCATTGTGAACAACAGTGATACGTCTCATGGTCTCTCGGGTATAGTTCGTCCAAAGGGAACACCCATATATACTGTAGCAGTACGAGCGGAAGAGCAGCAGTTTCGTTTCTCGGTGACAGAAAGCAAACCTCCTTGCAATCATGTTGCCACTTGCACATAGTTTACAACGCCTCTGTTCTATGTCTGCCGTATCTTTTAAGTTGTCCGTGATAATGTGTCCCAAATACGGAAATTCATACACGAATTCCAGGCGATGATTTCCGAGGAAAATTAGGTATTATTGCAGTAAGAGGCAACACACCATAATGACAAAGAAATAGGTTTTTCTGACTGATTTTGATGTGTTTAGCACGAATTTCACCTTCAATTTCGTCGGAAATAAACGGTTTTGGAGCTAACTCCATGTACATAAGTGGACCAAAAACCATCAATTTCCGCCGAAATTCAAGGTGAAATTCGTGCTTAACACATCAAAATCAATCAGAATAACATATTTCCTTATCAGTGAAACCCACACAACCTAACCTAACCTCTCACAGAAGTACCCAGGTCACAGTCCCTAACCCTAACTTGTCACTCGACTACCCAGGTCACAGCCACTAACTTATGCATGACCAAAGGACGAAAAAATAAGGGGTAGAACTATGTAGTAGCTCCGCGGCGGCGACTGCCTTCTAACTCAACTTTTTCTACAGTTTTTTGGTTGCTAATTATGAATTTACCTTTAATTTTTGGCGCTCTAGTGTAATTAACTTGTGATGAACCCCTGCAGTCCCTCCAACAAGGGGTTTCCATACGCGATCTTCACAAGACAGAGCACGGGTGCGTCTGTTTCGAACGGTTCATATCCCGTCCGGCAAGTGCAATATCTTGTTAATGTATAGGTAACCCGCCCCCCCCCCCCCCCGGGCCAGTACTAAACACGACGAAGGGACATTCCATTTGGCCGACAGCAAACACATGCACCGCCAGTATATATCAGAACCCCTAAAAGTGTAGAAAAAACAGTTGAAAAGGTAAAAACAGAACTATCATAACATTTACCTTAATAAGCAGGTTCGGGATCATCAGTATTTTCCTCTGAAGACGACGAATAATTTTCACTTCCAACCACAGGGTGTTCATGCTCACCATGTGGTTTATACAGCTTGTCCACTTCAATAAAGAATTGATGGTGGCATTGGTCTTCACCGTAATGATCTAAAAATAAATACCTTGACAGGTACTGTTCAAGATATTCCTTCCGATTACCGGGGCGCTTAGACCACTCTTTTAAATCACGCCAGAGTCTTTCTATGCTCTGCGTATGAATGGATTTGTCTGTAGAATGCACGAATTCCTCTCTATGGTTTATAACCTTATGGACATAACCTTCATTTTCCAGGTTACGGTACGCTGCCCAACCATCACTAATAACTATAGAATTCGGGCGAATAAATTGTCTAATTAATGGCAATAATGCTTCAGCGCTTCGATCTTGGCCGTCTTCAGTTAAGGGAATAATAAATTTCATTTTTAACAAACGTTCAATGCCACCAAAACCCCACACTTGGCCTAATTGTCTGCCACGATTGTACTTGCGGCGAGCAAATAAGGTCTCGGCAATCTCAACCACCACACCGTCACCTCCGATTGGCGGTTGCTTACACAGCCATTGTTCAGTGACTTCGGAACAAAAACTACGCCAGTCCACACTAGTATAGCTAGACCAATCGAGACACTTAATAACAGTTTTGTGATCCCAATGTTTGCTTAACCAGTGATTAACAAATAACGCAATATGCCAAGGTTGCACGTGAACTTTATCTAAAAAATGTGCCCTTAAAGAGACAGAATAATTACACTGACGAATGCGCCTTGTTTTAGGACTTTTGTTCGCTTTCCACACCAAAACTTATATCTGTCTTCAGTGTAAGAACAAGGAATATGACAGTTTGGGCAAGTCACTGAAGTTGGTAAGACACCGTGTTCCTGCAAATAAATAATAAATTGTGTATTTTTAGAGTGAAAACGCTGAATAAAGTCGAAATAATCGCTTTCACAGGCACTGCATGATACCTCCACAGTAGCCATGGCGAAACTGAAAACGCCGGCAGAATTCAAATGATTTCCTCAGGGTACGCTGTCAAATGTAATTGGTTATTGTTTTTTTTTTAAACAGCCAATGGATTTGTAATAAATTGTCACGTGTTTACTTAAACTATCATTGCGTCATCAAAACTAGCATGTGGGAGGAGCTACATTTGTAAACAAACACACGAACCCATTCATAATCTCGGTGACAGCATACTGTAGGATCTCAAGAGTACTGTGTTAAATGGGAGAAAATAATTCTGGTATTTCTAAGAAACTATCAATTTCCGACGAATTTTAATTGAAATTTGTGCGAAACACATCAAAATGACCTAGGAAGGTGTATTTCCTTGCCATTTGGTCGAGTTGCCTTTTACTGCAATTTTACCGAAAATTAGTGGTCCTGCAATATGCTTAAGCGATCTTGGGAGCAGCGACATACACTGGGTCTTGGTTTCGTTGTATAGGATTTCAAATTCCTCTGCATATTGGCGGCAGGTGTCGATGAGTCGCTGGAGACCTTGCACTGGTGGGGAAATCAGAACCATATCATCAGCGTAACAGAGGTTGTTTATTGTTGTTTCGTTGATAGTGCATCCGACTGGGAGTGAGTTCAGTTTGACATTCAGGGCATCTGTGTACGTGTTAAACAGGTATGGGGAGAGAATGCCCCCTTGCCGGAGCCCGTTTAGAGAGCTGAAGGTGTACGACAGTACGTTACCCCATTTGACACACAATTGCTGTGTGAAGAACCAACAACATAAAATGCCAATTAGATATAGAGGTGTGCCTCGTTTATGCAGCTTCATGTGCAGCTTCAGGCTGAGCTTCAGGTAGTTTACTCTGTCAAATGCTTTTCTCACATCTATAAAACATCGGAAAATAGGAGAGGCTGATGATAGGTAATAGTTCAGCAATTCTTTCAAGACGCAGATGCAGGTGTCGGTTGGGTGGCTTAGTGAACTAAGAGTAGGGAGTCTGGGAGAAACTGGTGAATTATGCACGCATTGAACAGAGCAGCTAGCAAAATGTAAATTATCGGATGGCAGAATTTGAAAGCTTCAGCAGGCAGCCCCTCGCAGCCAGACGATTTATTATTAGGTAGGTTATTTATGGCCTCGCTGATGTTACCTGGCGTGATACGATCGGCGAAATGAAACAATATTATCAGTAATGAGGTTATTTACATCCCTGCGGGAGTCTTGATCGTTTATGCAATTCATGATAGTGCTGAAGTGATCGCCCCACATTCTTGCGATAGCCTCGTCACCGACGGCTTCTCCTACTCTCTGTGATAGCTTTTTAGTTTTGGGATTTAGAGGTTGAATGTCCTTCCAAAGACGGGGGTAATCGCCAGATTCTAATTTCCTAGACATTGCATCAGCTCTCAATTGCTTTTCATTCAGTCTGCAATGATTAAGGGCAAGTTTCAACTGCGTTCTCGCCTGCCTCATTAGCAGTGCAAAGTGTCCTTCCCTCGGGCTACCATTTTGCCTCCACAGTAGAAACATTTCTTGTGAATGTGTATAAAGATCTTTAACCAATTCATTCCATCCAGGTACACTACGAGAATTGCCCTGACGAGATCAAAAGGTATTCCTGCCGGAGACGAGCATAGCGGAAATTATATTCGAATAGAATTCTTTCAGACCTCTCCTATGATAATAGTTTCTACAGTACGGCATCTGCCGGTTGGGCTATTGACCGCAGCCTGGTTTCCGTGGTTTCCCTGAAGAAAAACAGAAGTAAAGATATATGAAAAAGTGTGCATCGAAGAAGTCAATGCCACAAAGGCGATTGTAGGTTGCCTACAAAAAATACATTATATATATATATATATATATATATATATATATATATATATATATATATATATATATATATATATATATATATATATATATATATATATGCTGTATATATAGACAGATGTTTTGGAAATCTCAGTCTCAGTAGGAAAAGAAGAGCGCAGGTTAAAAACCACCACATTTTATTTGCGACACGTTTCGTTGTTTCTTCATAACAACATTTTCAAGCTTGAAGCAGACATTACACTATTTTAATAGTTAAAAGATTTTATACAATCATCATTAGCTGACAAAGCTGAGTAAAGGTGACAACAGAAGTAATTAATAAAATTTAAGAAATGATTTAAAATAACATATAAACTACTTAGTCGGTAAAACAGAAATTGAACAGTTTACATTATAAATGAATTATTAAATAATTTATATCAAAAGCAAGGGATAAGATAAATTGTCAAGGTTAAGATCTGGTTTTCTAAAAAAATATTTCGATCGACTCAGAGATTCCCAATAATGTTCTTCATTAAAAGTACCAAGAACACTAAAATTTACTAATCTTCTACCTGTATTACATTCCTCTATATGTTGTAAAATCGGTGATCTGGTTGGCTTGGCCAGCGAACAACCAGTACGAGGAGAAATGCCATAATGTTAGGAAGATCTTGTCCGGACTGACCTCTTTGACTGGCCAATATAGGTGGCGCTACAGGCATCACACCTGTAAATATAGGTGGTGCCAGACAAAAGGTCTGAAGGTAGTTTATCCTTATGGTTTAACAACGCTTGAACAGCAACTTGGGGTTAATGTGGGGAAAGCTATACTTAAACATATTTTTTAGTTCTCTTGTAACGTATTTAGAACATGGATCACTTATATATGGCAATTTAAAATACATAGTCAGTTTATCAACCCTTGGTATACCAGTTTTGCTACTTATACTAAGAGACTTATTTAGGAACTTTTTTATTTCTTTACATATTATGTTACTAGGATAAGCATTATTTTTGAAGTAGCTTAAAAGAAATTTTTTTTCTGAGTCAAATGACTGCCAGGAGCTGAAAAGAGAATATGCTCTATGTATTAAAATCTTTATGTTATTTATTTTAAGGTTAAAGAATGAAGCACTTTGGAAATCCATTCCAAGACCGGTATAAGTGGACTTTCTGAAAATGCTAAAACTTAAGAGTGACTTACTGTTAAAGGCAGTTTTTGAAATGCTTGCATCTAAGAAGTTAAGAATGTTATTTTCTTCGCATTCCACGGCAACCTGAATACAGGGGTGTTTACTATTTAAGTAAACATGGAACTGCTGGACGTGACTTAGAGGCCTGGAAACCAAAAATGTGTCAACATACCTGTGATAAATGACTGGTTTAAACTCTACGGGACAATCATCAAGCCATCTTTTTTCATGAAAACAGAAAGATGTTGGCCATTGGGGCTGAAAGTAGAGATGCCATGCCGAAACCCTCAAATTGTTTGTAGTTCAAATACTGAATAAAAGGTGGTTCTCGTTTATGCATAATTTATGGAGCATTTTAAAGGCACTCTCTGAAATATTCCTCACTTGTTTAATGTTATTATAAATAGAGTTCAAAGCTATATCAACTGTTTGTTTGATAGGAACGTTTGTGAATAGGGAGGCAACGTAAAAGATGCTAGAGCTGCACCTTCGGGTATTTCAGGAGAATTGATGATGTTCTTGAACTCACGTGTTTTTAAATGTATAATGGTTTTCTGTCAATGGCTGTAGAAAACTGATTAGAAATTTGGCTAGTTTATAGGATGGTCTTTAAAGGCAGACAGAAAAGGTCTTAATGGCATTCCATTTTTATGAACTCTTGGTAGTCCTACAATATTGATGGCGAAGACCCACTTACAAACAACTTGTTATCTTCTTCTTCACTAATCGAACCATTCTTTCTGAGCTTTCTTAATTGGTAATTGATCTTGTCTTCTGTAAACAAGTTTG
This sequence comes from Macrobrachium rosenbergii, assembly GCA_039081455.1. NCBI lineage: Eukaryota > Metazoa > Arthropoda > Malacostraca > Decapoda > Palaemonidae > Macrobrachium > Macrobrachium rosenbergii. The sequence goes on along the minus strand of JANJGK010000052.1, from coordinate 14,626,902 downwards.
TTTTATATCTTCTTGAGGACGTTTCATAAATTTTGAATTATCAGAGTGCACCATCCATCTTTTCGACGTAATCATTTCTGCTTGATATAACAGAGCCGTTACCCTTATCTGGCTTAGATAATACAATGTTTTTTATTCATTTTCAATTTCTTAAGTATATCCATATCCTTAGTGGAAATGGTTTTTAACGAGTAACGAAAAAACTTTGGGATTTTAGTGATAATGCTTTTTACATTATTCACGCATTCCCCAAATCCTCTTTTATAAATGGGTTGTTGCTTTAGTCGGCAGAGCAAGTGCTCGAAGCACAACAAAATGGACTTCTTGGGGTACTTGAACAGTGGGAGGCAGACGTTCATTCCTAGTGATAACAGAAATTTTCCTCAGCTGATATAGTTTTGAACTCAAAGAATGCTTTTAAAATGCTCCTTAACATATGCATAAACGTTAACCACTTTTTATTCAATAATTTAAACTACAAACAATTTGAGGGTTTCGCCATAGCATCTCCGCTTTCAGCCCCAATGGCCAACATATTTCTGTGTTTTCGTGAAAAAAGATGGCTTGATGATTGACCCGTAGAGTTTAAACCAGTCATTTATCACAGGTATGTTGACGACACATTTTTGGTTTCCAGGCCTCTAAGTCACGTCCAGCAGTTCCATGTTTACTTAAATAGTAAACACCCCTGTATTCAGGTTGCCGTGGAATGCGAAGAAAATAACATTCTTAACTTTTTAGATGCAAGCATTTCCAAAACTACCTTTAACAGTAAGTCACTCTTAAGTTTTAGCATTTTCAGAAAGTCCACTTATACCGGTCTTGGAATGGATTTCCAAAGTGCTTCATTCTTTAACCTTAAAATAAATAACATAAAGATTTTAATACATAGAGCATATTCTCTTTGCAGCACCTGGTAGTCATTTGACTCAGAAATAAAATTTCTTTTAAACTATTTAAAAAATAATGCTTATCCTGGTAACATAATATGAAAAGAAATAAAAAAGTTCCTAAATAAGTCTCTTAGTATAAGTAGCAAAACTGATATACCAAGGGTTGATAAAATGACTATGTATTTTAAATTGCCATGTATAAGTGATCCATGTTCTAAATGCGTTACAAGAGAACTAAAAAATATGTTGAAGTATAGCTTTCCCTACATTAACCCCAAGATAATATGCACCAACAACCATACTGTTCAAGCGTTGTTAAACCATAAGGATAAACCACCTTCAGACCCTTTGTCTGGCCCCACCTGTATTTACAAGTGTGATGACTGTAGCGCCACCTATATTGGCCAGTCAAAAAGGTCAGTCCGGACAAGATCTTCCAAACATTATGGCATTTCTCCTCGTACTGGTTGCCAGCTGGCCAAGCCAACCAGATCACCGATTTTACAACATATAGAGGAATGTAATGCAGGTAGAGGATTAGTAAATTTTAGTGTTCTTGGTACTTTGAATAAAGAATCATTCTGGTGAATCTCAGAGTCTATCGAAATATATTTTTAGAAAACCAGATCTTAACCTTGACAATTCATCTTATCCCTTGCTTTTGATATAAATTATTTAGTAATTCATTTATAATGTAAACTGTTTAATTTCTGTTTAACCCATTAAGTAGTTTATATGTTATTGCAAATCATTTTTAAAATTTTATCATTTATTTCTATTGTTGTCACCTTTACTCAGCTTTGTCAGCCAATAATGATTGTATAATCTTTTAACTATCAAAATAGTGTGATGTCTCTTTTAAGCTTGAAAATATTATTATGAAGAAACAACGAAACGTGTCGCAAATAAAATGTGGTGGTTTTTAACCTGCGCTCTTCTTTTCCTACTGAGACTATTTACATACAGTGTATATATATATATATATATATATATATATATATATATATATATATATATATATATATATATATATATATATATATATATATATATGTTAGCATGGGCTTCAGAAGCCTGTCCGGGAAAAACCTCAGGTACAGTGTACTTTGGCTCCATCTTCATTTATGACCTCAGTGGTTGAGTCAGTACCATCTTGGCCTGTCATTCGTTTCTGGTGTGTTATACAATTACACACACACACACACACACACACACACACACACACACACACACACACACACATATATATATATATATATATATATATATATATATATATATATATTATATATATATAATGTGTGTGTGTGTGTGTACATATACATATGCATATATATGAATGTATATAAGTGTATATATATATATATATATATATATATATATATATATATATATAATATATATATATATATATATATATATATATATATGTATATATGTATATATATATAATATATATATATATATATATATATATATATATATATATATATATATATATATCGATAGTATTATGTATAAAAGGGAAAGTATCTTATTTGGAGTTAAAGAGAAAAGAGTTGAGATCCAAAATCATTAATAATGAGTTTTGTGGTACCCAGAGAGTGGAGTCAACGATGCCTTTCTTAAGAGCTATAATACTAATTTGCCCTTCACTATCTTGGTGGTTGGCTTAGCAAGATTAGTAATTATACAAGTAACATTAAAGATCATTAGTAATATTTATGTAAACCAAAGTTTAATGTTAAGACATAATTAATGTTCAAAGTTACTCTCAAAGGAAATTAAGTTTTTCATGTGGCCTTACTGTACAACCTTTTTCCTAAAAATCATTTCGGATCTATCCTCTTTCAGAGAGGCATTGTAGTGATTATAGGATGTTAGCTTTAAACCAAGTCATAGTTCCTTGTAGAATTAAATCTGATATATCTAGGCTTGTCTAACACAGACTATTAAAGTTCTCCAAGAGGCATTTTAATATTTTAACTTATTTGCCCCTTAATTATGCACATACTAGTAATGGCAGAAAAGCTGCAGTGCTTAATTGCTTGAACGGTATGGTTTTTAATATTATGTTCGATAGACATTTCTTGTTAGGTGTGTCATATATTTTGTATTCGAAAGTATTTTGTATATTCTTTTTTTCTAATTCGTGAGTCCCATTAGTGGCCTTTGAATTCGAAGCTTTTTTTATCCAATTCACGGAAGATACTTTGTGAACAAAGGCACTTACTGCACAGTTAAGAGAAAAGTTATTAATGTTAAGAACTCCATTGTATATTGCAGATTTAGGTCGTACTTTCGTGATTTTGTCCTGCATTGTGTTTGTCTGAGGTGGCCAAGACGCAACTTGAGCTATGAAGGCTCTCCCGAAATGGATCGTCGATACCAGCCCAGAGACGAGCATTCCTCCAGATCTAGATCAGGTACGTCGTGGCTTCCACGAGGAACAGCTTTCTTGTTCGGAAATGTAACTTTCTGTGTTTATGAACTGCCACCATAGTTGGCGGTTAGTAAAGCCAAGCCACCCGGAGTACACAAAAACCCAGACTTTGGCTCTCTATAACTGTGGAGATATTCAACCACCCTGGATGAAACTCTGGCTTTAGAGGTTTCTTACTAGGGTCTCTAATTGTGCCAAATTTCATCGAAATCCGTTTAACCGTTCCGGATGTCCAGATACTGATTTTTGGCGTTCTTGGGATGTGATAGGGGGTGAGTGGGTTGGTGGGTGGTTGAGGGACCTAACATATCTGTGGAGCAACAACGGTAACAATATAAACATGATACTTAGTATTTTCTGAATGCTCGCAATCTGGAAGGGTCCTTTCGGGGTTTGTTTTTTAAAATAATGAAATTTTAAAGTTACAGTATGCCATTCAAATTAGCCACTAAAATTCAAATTTCCTGGTGTTCAGGTACAGACTGCTCACAACATTAGAAGAGAAGCCGTTTTCTTAAAAATTAGCATACACGTTGAATTTACCTATGCAGTTTTGGTTTTCGTGATTGTTGACCTACCCTAAATTAAGAGCTTCAATAGTTAGAATGTGTTCACACACACACACGTATATATATATATATATATATATATATATATATATATATATATATATATATATATATATATATATATATATATTACGAACAGGACCTCATTAAAACTGGATGGTATCTAGTGGAGATATTTATTAATGAAAAGTTACAAGCTTTCTAGGACTAACAGTCCTCATTGTCAAGTATCCGTAGAATGGCCGGACACATAGTCCAGTTGTATTTATATGTATGGGGAAGTGGATTGAAGCCCTTGTTTGTCCAGTTCCTTATGCTGGCTTCTTTAATCTTTTGATCACCCTCCTTCTCCTGTGTGGCCCCGCTCTCGTGACCTTGGCCTTTCTCTGCCTGCAGCATCTTCCAGGTGTGCATTGTCCATGTGGTTGCTGTGTTTTTGTGTTTCTTTTCTATTATAGTGTACAATTTTTCTCAATAGGCAGTCTTCAAATCTGCTTCCAGTATTGCCTGCTATTACATTGTTTGTGCATGTTATGAAGGCATCCTCTACAATCAGTCTGGCTGTTTTGTTAGTGTTCTCGTACAAAAAATTCATATTCTCCCAGTCTATTTCCCAACAATGCTTGGCAACTGCCGACGTCTGATTGTAGTGCCTTATGCTTTGTATATGTTGTTTTCCTTGTTCTTTGCAGGATTTTCCGCTTTAACTGAAGCAAAGCTCTTCACAATCTAGACATGCTGCCATGTATACCACCCCTCTTACCTCTTCCCCTTCTACCGACTTTTTGTTTCCAACTATATTATTCCTAATGGTGTTTTCATAACTGCCTATTAATTTGAAATTATCTAGCTTCCTGTTGATGGGTGTAATAGTGTTGTTGTCTGGGACTGCAATTATTTTCCTGTCTTTTAAATGTTCCTTTTCTATCCCTTCACTCACCCCAAATAGTTTGTTCCTGCCTTAATGTGTGCCCATTCCCAACAGTACCTAGGGTATCCTACTCTCCTAAAGCTCTCCCTCAGGTATTCCAACTCTTCATCTATGAATTCGGGACTGCAAATCCTATAAGCCTTGATGGCCAACCCTGTCATTACTCCCATTTTAATTTCTTTCCTATGACTGCAGAACATACGTAAATATGAAATGGTGTGTGTCTCCTTCTTTCTGTGTACCTTGAATTTTATTTTTTCCCCTTCCCTTTTTACCAGTACATCCAAGAAAGGAATTTCTCACTCCTTCTCTTTTTCTTTTGTGAACTTGATTGGTATATTTAGTTTATTTATATTATCTATGAACTTGTGTAACTCTTCCCTTTCTCCCTTATAAAAAATCAGGATGCCATCCACGTATCTTACCTATTTGATGTTTAAATTCCCTTTATTTAATTTACCCACCTCTTCCGATTCAAACCATTTCATGAAACTGTTAGCTATGATCGGTGAAAGACTTGAGCCCATGGCCAAGCCATTTTTTGTTTTGTTTTATATGTAATTGTTTTCGCCCTACTTAAACGCATTGACACTGTGGGCCACTATCAACAATTTTATCAGAACATCATGATTTAAGTAACATGTGTAAACCCCTTCCTCCATATTTTTTTTATTACTTCCATCCTCTTCTTAACTACTATGAGATTCAGGGTCTCTGTAACACGGTTTTTTCGCAATAACTTTTTATCTATGCATTTCATAAATATAACGCTTATTCAGAGTACACATTATATCTACACATAAATTTTGACTGTATTCTGCATTACGTAGGTTGAATAAATTTGGTACTTATAATGTAAAAGTGACTTTTTTTGAAGACGGGTCAACTTACTCAGAGAAAAGGTTTCGAACACACTCGTTACGTAACTTATGACAGCATTTCTTCCCTCTTTCCCGATGGATGATTGGCTATACGTAATGAAGGCTAGACCTCTGGCAACAATGACATTAAAATTTAAATACAAGCAAAGCAGTACACCTTTATGAACTCTGAAACCTCTCCACTGATAATTGTCATAATGAACAAACCAACAAAATATGTTAATAAATACAAAAACACTTCGATTATTAGTCTAACTCCCAAAATAAGTTTCCTAAGAAATTACAGTCTACTTTATAGGTCACAATCAGATTGACAAGATGTACGGAATAGTTGGTAATTTTCAAAAACATAGTAGACAAGCATGATTTGATAACTGCTATATCCAATGTCAAGCAATTGTTATTTATTGGCTATCTACCTATTTACTGAAAAAAAATAGCCGGTACCGTATTTTGGCTTAAAACCTTTTCACCAATAATTATCTTCAGAATGATGACTTCATGAGGCTCCACCCACTTTGGCCTCGTTATAATTCAGGATAACACTGAAGGCTATCATGGGCATTGTTGGATTAGAAAATTTAACTTCTGGCTATAAAAACTCATTTCTCGAGCAGTTGTAAGAAGTGCTAAATGATCCTCAAGGATCCCAGCAGTTGGCCTAAACGTTTAATTCATGTATATTACTGCTATTACTACTGTTGCGGCACTGCTGCTACAGTAGTATTACTACGCTAGCACAAAAGTTAAGTACACCTTAGTTTTACCAGACCACTGAGCTGATTAACAGCTCTCCTAGGGCTGGCCCGAAGGATTAGACTTATTTTACATGGCTAAGAACCAATTGGTTACTTAGCAACGGGATCTACAGCTTATTGTGGAATCCGAACCACATTATAGCGAGAAATGAATTTCTATCACCAGAAATAAATTCCTCTAACTCTTCATCAGCCGGCTCATCGAGTGACAGTCTGAAGTTCAACCGACTCGGCCAACAAAGGGCTAGTACGCTAGCACAGATACCCCACCCACATCTATGTATCGTTCCGCCATTCATAAAGTCTTTGTCACGTTTTTTCGCTGTGCAATAAGCCATGGCCTCCTCAGAAATTAAGTTTACCATTAGATGATAGGTTATTTCATTAAGCTAACAAATTATGGCAACTGTGTATGTTATTGCCGATGTTGAAACTAAAGATAAAGTATGGTATCATTCCTTCATTGCATTATCATCTTTACTATGTGTTTTGCTACATGTTGTAATTATTTTAAAGGATAAATGAATTATGTTCACTTTACTTCTATAAATTCCCATTAGATGTACAAATAAAACTCCTAAAACTATTTATGATTTATTTACAAAATGCAGTCATCATCACTCTCGAGGAAGAGATCATCTTCCCCGTCCTCATCGTCACTGGCCAGGCTAATGATGACTGGTTCTACTGTCTCTCGGATATTGTCCGACTCTCAATACTCCTCCTCGAAATGACGGGATTGTCGAACTGCTCCTGGCCACACTTCCGGGGTAACAGAAAGCCTGGCTTCCTCCAACCTGTCCTGCAGGTCGGATCGAGTAAATCGACGGAGGGAGGAACGTATGTGTCTCTTCATGACCCCCCACACCTGTTCAATTGCATTGAGCTCGGGGTGAGCGGGGGGCAAACGCACAACCTCATGGCCCCATTCACGGATAGTGTTGTCAATCTCATACCTTCGCTCCAGCCGATTCTTTTGGCAAATAAGCAGCAGCTCCGAGCGTGTGGCAGAAGGTCGGAACGATATCCTGCGCTGTTCTAGCCACCTGATGAGAGAACATAATAGAACATTAATACCTTAAAAATAGATCATAACTTGTTACATGTAGTACAAGCAATAAAGTGCAATTTGATAAAGTTCCCATTAAAATAGGTCAATTGACTCTTCGAACAATTTATAAATAAATATATATATATATATATATATATATATATATATATATATATATATATATATATATATAAATATATATATATATATATATATATATATATATATATATATATATATATATATATATATATATATATATATATATATATATATATATATATAGATGGCTCGGGAAGGGATGGCAGAAGTTGCGTCGTTAGCCACTGTTTGAACAACTTTGCATTCATCTCGCCATGGTAGTCTCCCTGATTGGTCTTGGCCAGGTAGCACAGGTATGAACCATCTATAAAGCCCTCATTCGTGCCAGCTGCCACCACCACAAATGCTCACCTTCTCCAGGAGGAACCTGATGACTGTAAGTGGGGCTGGTGACATCCTGCGTAGTGTCTGCCCATTCCCTGTTGTGGGCCATCCTTGTCGTAAACCAGGTTTCATCTACGTAAACGACCACTCTCCCCTCCTCCCGCTGGCGTCGTAGATCACAGAGAGCAGTTATCCAGCGGCATACAATTTCCAGAGATTCCTTCCTTACATACATCTTACGTTGGGAAGTTTTATACTTGAATCCCATAGAATGCAAGAGTCGAATTACTGCAGCCCATGATGTCATTTCCGGAATAATGCCAGCTGTTTTGAGGTCATTTGTCAAGGAACCAACAGTAAAATGCTCCTTCTCGGCAAACTTTCTGTGGATACAGCGGCGAATGGCACCAGTCGTAAAGTTATGAAAGACAGGCGGCGCTTGTGATCCTGACGATGGTGAAGGAACGGAACTGGAGGCAAGGTTGACGGTGACCCTCACTGCACTGCAGTCATGCCCAAAACATATCCAACACGGTCGTACGGCCTAAAGAAGAAGAAAAAAAATGATATCGGATGATCCGTTGGTCTGCTGGAGATTTTAGCACATATAAGCTTGTATTTACTTTGGATAAAAATCTTATTTTAACAAAAATAGTTATAAAAAGACTGTTTACATACAACCTCTCTCTCTCTCTCTCTTGGAAATATTCAAAATCCTGAATGACATTACAAGTATTATAATCACGTTACGCTAAATACAAATCAGACCATAAACATTGGATTTAAACTTGAAACTGAATAATTACCTATTCAGGCTATAGTAAGTATGGCCACGGGCTTTCTCTTGACTGTATAAAGTTGCAAGTCGTAAGACAAATGCAGTTTTGCAACCACGGGGACAATTCCAAATCCTGTTAGCCATTCTTGACTGCTATGGGTTTCAGAGCCGATGGAACAAGGTGAATGAGTTTCTGTCTGGTGGATGGGCGGGCCAACATTTCGTCAAACGGTGTTTACCTTGCTTACGTAATGAATGTTTTTCGACTCTTGGCTCGTAATCATTGGCCGTGGCGTCGGCTAGATAATTTTTACTCTATAAAAATTAAAACTATCGGGTTTAGGTTATTGATAATGCTGATAAAATTTGTGTGTGGTTGTAAAATATACATATGTCAACTTTCAGCTACATCCGATGCTTTGATAAGGAGCAAAGTCCAAAAAACCGTGTTACAGAGACCCTGAATCTTAGAGTAGTACGTTGGTAAACAGGGAAGTTACATCCAAACTCGCAAATTTATAATACTTTAAGATAATTTTAGATAATTCATCTATAAGGTTCATTATATGTCTTAGATACCCACCCGATACTAAATCCACCCATTTTCCCATTATGTTGGAAAGAAATTTCTCCAGCCTCCTCTTCGGTGACCTCATCGATGCCACGATCGGTCTTAGCGGGCACCCTTCCTTATGGATCTTTGGACTACCATAAATATACGGGATCTCTGGACTTTCCCCTGATTTTACTCTATGTTACAATTCTTTTCTTTTAGTTTTGTCGTGGATTTTTGTCAAAGCTTCCCTTATTTTTTTTTATTAAAATTGCATTGTACTCCCCCTACGTCCAGCTTTTTATTGTAAGCCTCGTATATGTTTTCATTATTTAACAATTGTTCTAACTAGTTTTCGTAATCCATGGCATCCATTACTACTACCACACCCCCTTTGTCTGCCTTGCAAATCTTTATGTCACTGTATTTGCCTAGTCTATAAAGGGCCTTACGTAACTCTCTGGAAACACGAATCTGTTCATCTTATACCCGACCCGAATGGCCCCCTTCAGAAAGCAGCTTCATTCCCATTTTTATTCTTAACTAATGCCATTAAGCCTCTACACATTTCCATGAAATCGTGATTATTGTTCCCCATGCAAAAAGTAAGACAATATCCTAACACTAGCCCTTCATTCCAACTTAAAAATCTCTTAGAAATGCTCTTGACTGAATCAAAGTTCCATTTTTGTACCCACCCCGACCTATTGAAAATGGCAACGAGTCTGTTCTCGTGAAGCTGTGAACTGCGGCATGCACATACCTTTACATATCCTTCAATTACTTTGGAAATGTAATCTAAGCTGGTGCCTCATTGAAATGTGTAGAAGATTAAGGAAATTAGATAAGAATAAAAATGTGACGTAAGGGGATTACAATGCAATTTTAAGAAAAAATTAAGGGAAATTTTGACAAAAATCCAGGACAAAACGAAAAGAAAAGAATTAGAACATGGAGTAAAACTAGGGGAAAGTCCAGAGATCCCATATATTTATGGTAGTCCAAAGATCCATAAGGAAGGGTGCCCGCTAAGACCGATCGTGGCATCGACGACATCACCGCAGAGAAGGCTGGAGAAGTTTCTTTCCAACTTAATGGGAAAATGGGTGGGTTTAAGATCTGAAGGATATCTAAAATATAATATGATCCTTATAGATGAATCATCTAAAATTAACGTAAAAGACTGTAAATTTGCGAGTTGGATGTAACTTCCCTGTTTACCAACGTAACAGTCAAGAAGACGATGGAAGTAATAAAAAAGAATATGACATTTTGATTAAAAAAAAAAAAAAAAAAATGGCGTGGCAATGGCTTCAAGTCTTTCACCGATCTTAGCTAACATTTTCATGGAATGGTTTGCAACAGAAGAGGTGAGTAAATTAAATAAAGGTAACTTAAACATCATTGAATGGGTAAGATACGTGGATGGCATCCTGATTTTTAATAAGGAAGAAAGGGAAGAACTACACAAATTCATAGAAAACATAAATAAACTAAATGAACAAATCAAGTTCACAATAGAAGAAGAGGACGGAGGGAGAAACTCCTTTCTTGGATGTACTGGTAAAAGAGGGAAGGGGAAAATTTAAAATTCAAGGTACACAGAAAGAAGACACAAATTCGTACATAAAAATGTTCTCCAGTCACAGGAAAGAAATTAAAATGGGAGTAATGACAGGGTTGGCCATCAGGGCTTATAGAATTTGCAGTCACGAATTCTTAGATGAAGAGCTGGAATACTTGGGGAAAGTTTTAGGAGATTAGGATGCCCTAATTACTGGTGGGAACGGACACACATTAAGGCAGGACAAAACTATTTTGGGGAGAGGGAAGGGATAGAAAAGGAACATTTGAAAGAGAGGAAAATAATTACAGTCCCAGACAACGAACTTATTGCACCCATCAACAGGAAGCTAGATAATTTCAAATTGATAGGCAGTTTTAAAAACACCATTAGGAATGGAATAGTTAAAAACAAAATGTTGGTAGGGGGGGGGGTTAGAAGAAAGACGGGGTATACATGGCAGCATGTCTAGATTGTGAAGAGCTTTACTTAGGCGAAAGCAGCAGATCCTGCAAAGGACGAGGAAAACAACATATACAAAACATAAGGCACTACAATCAGACAAGGGCAGGCGCCAAGCACAGTTGGGAAAAGAACACAAAATAGACTGGGAGAATATGATTTTTTTGTACAGGAACACTAACAAAACAGCCAGACTGAATGTAGAGAATACCTTCATAATATGCGCAAACAACATAATGGCAGGCAATACTGGAAACGGATTTAAAGACTGCCTATCACGAAAACCGTACAGTCTACAATAGAAAAGAGACACAAAACACAAGAGACCACAAGGACAATGAACGCCTGGAAGATGCTGCAGGCAGAGAAAGGCCAAGGTCGCGAGGGTGGGGACACACAGGAGAAGGAGGGTAATCAAAAGACTAAGAAGCCAGCGTAAGGAATTGGACAAACAAGGGCTTCAATCCGCTCCTCCACACATATTAATACAGCTGGACTATGTGTCTGGCCATTCTACGGATCCTTGACACTGAGGACGGTTACTCCTAGAAAGCTTGTAACTTTTTTGAATGAATATCTTTGCTAGATACCATCCAGTTTTAATATGAAGTCCTGTTAGTAATCGTATTAATGCAGAGAACAATGGCGTAAGTGATAAAGTTTATATATATATATATATATATATATATATATATATATATATGAATATGAATATATGTGTATATGAATATATATATATATATATATATATATATATATATATATATATATATATGTGTGTGTGTGTGTGTGTGTGTGTGTTTATAAATTGTGTAACTCTGCAACAAACGAGCTGTGCTGACTATAATCACGGAGAAGCCCCATAGGTCTCATAAGACTGTATCTAAAATCTAAATAGCCCCCATTCCTTTGGCACCACATTTTTCCCGATCTAAGGCGCTGCCATTGCAAAAAGGACTGAAATCAGAGGCAATACAGTGATGAAATCACCAAAGGGGTAGTTAAGCCTAGCCACAAGAGACAGACATGGAGGTCAAGGGATACAAAGGAAGGGGTGGGGCTTAGGGCTTTACTCCGCAACTGATAAATTATGATGAAAGCTAAAGGAAAAGTAGGGCTCTTTTTTCAATCGGTATAGAAAGCAAGCGTCATTACAACACACATATTGAAAAGGCTTCAGTTTGGACGAACCACCACTGATGATGTGGAAATTATTCAAGAGCGCCTGATTCCACTGCCATCTGACACTGACCCGGCACAGGTTTTTGTTGAACATTACTCTAGCCTCCGTAACAGCAACAGCAACAGTCGGAATGAGTTTGCGCCAAAGAAGAAAAGAGAAGAAAAAAAAGCTAAAAAATAAAATGTTACCCACAAAGAAGCTTTGCCTTTATATGATCGAGAGTTTCTAAGTGGATACATTTGCTATACGTCTTCAAACTGTATTGCTAGAACTGCCAGGTATGGTTAGCGTTGTGCGTCTTATAATGGGACTCACTTTCTATACTTATTGAGAAAAGACTCCTACTTCTGCTTTTCGCTTTTATCATAATTTATCAGTTGCGGAGTAAAGCCCTACGCCCTCCACCTTCCTTTGTATCCCCTGGCCTCCTCTTAAGGCTGGGCTTTACTACCCCTTTTGTGATTTCATCACTTTTTTGCCTGTGATATATTTATTCAAGAGTAAGGAGAGATTCAATTTGGCTTGTTTTTCTAAGATGGTAACAATCACTGTTGTGAAATATTCGTTTTAGTATTCATTTAAAAAAAAAAAATTTATGTAAGGAAAGATTTGAATTACAATGATTTCACTTTGCTTGGAATCACTAATCTTGAAAGGTATTTATTCTACAGCTCATTTTTTTTCGAATTTTAAAGGAATTAACTTAGGGTGAATATAAATGTGGTATCAAATATAATGAGCACATATCGAGATCCTCTTCCTAGGAAAAACACTTTCTTTGTACGAGGCTGACATGAAAAAAATATGCATAAAACCGGATGTGAATTGGACACAGGGGGTTAATTATTAGGAGTCTGGGAATCCATTAGTCTCATGATAGCCATTGCTTGAAATGAGTAATGATTCAAAGTTTTCAGGACTTGTCATGTGAATAAATTACTTTTATTTTGTTTTTACTTACAATGACAGCTCAGAGATTTCTCATGAAAAGGGTCATCTGCAACACTTTTAAAAAAGTGAAAGTTTTCGTTGTTTGTTTCGACAAAAATTATAAACAGTTCACTTAAAACTGAAGCTCTTTCCACACGAAAATAAAAAACAAAGCAATGTATCTTTATGAATACAAGATATATTTATCTCTCGAGGGAGATACACCTACGTTGTATTCATATGCACACATACACACACACAATATATATATATATATATATATATATATATATATATATATATATATATATATATATATATATATATATGTGCGTGTGTGTGTGTGTGTATGTGTGTGTGTGTGTATGTGCGTAAAACTAACACGATTCTACTGATTTTGCGAGCTATGATGATGAAGATCAAAAGACAAGAAATATTGTATAAAGATCAATTTGTGAAATTTTTCAGTTAATATAACATCCAGCCATACAGAGTATTTCATAATTTTCCAGATTATGAAATGTTAGTTAAATATAAAAATGACTAAAGGTTCGTGCTTTGTATCTGTTCCCACCAAAAAAAAAAATGCAATATATTTTTCAGAAAAGGTAAAAAGCCTTTCTGTTCAATTCACAGTTAAAATTTGTATTTTGGAAGCAGAAAAAAGAGGGTGGGGAGACATTGGTGAGAATGACACAAAAAATTACCAGATCAACATTCTGTATGTTTAACAGCATCTTTCATTTCTCTTCCATGGCAGACACACGGCAAGGTCTAAATGGGACCATGAGAACGACCCCTAATTCTAACAACCATCTCCTCGTATACTCATCGAGAGAGAGACTCAACGCAAGGAACGGTGAGTGTTTGGAGAAGCATCCTGGGGCAGTTTCTTTCATTCATGTTAATATGACATTTTAATTTCCCATTGGCACTTCCTCCTAAGGGGGTAGTGCTGTCAGTGCATCTCTCACGGTTCACTGTAGGCATTACTTAAGTTTCTTTGCAGCGCCCCTTTGGCCCCTAGTTGCAACCCCTTTCATTCTTTTTACTGTCCCTACGTTCATACACTCTTTGTTGCATCTTACTCTCCACCCACCCCTAACAATTATTTAATAGCGCAACTGCTTTGAGGTTTTCCGCGTGTTACAACTTTGAAACCTTATACTCTCAATTTCCCTTTCAGCGCTGAATGCCCTCATAGGCCTTTGGAATGAATCTTATATTTCATTGCAGTCCCATAGTCACTTGATTTTAAACGGTGATTATGATGATGACTAAGATTTCTGTCTCTTACGGGGCCTTTGTTGCTGCTCTGTATAAGTAAAAACTAAAACATTTAAATAAAGAAACCGCAGTTCTTGTATTGGGGTATTTCCTTTATTCAGTTTTCAATGAATAGGGCATCCTTATGTGTTTATATATACAGTATATATATATATATATATATATATATATATATATATATATATATATATATATATATATATATATATATATATATATATATATATATATATATATATATATATATATATATTTATATATATATATTGTTACGTGTGAGAGTCTTGGTTGATCATGTATTATTCAATTTACGTAAATTTTACGGCCCTGCAAACCAAGATTACACGTAACCTGCCACTTGAAGCCAAAAGTTAACCTCAAAGACAGTCGTTAATTAGCCAAAGGTCGCCAGTTAAGGGTAATTAACCTTAACAAAATATTTGAGATGAATTTGATTTTAAACGCAACGGTTCTTCCAAACATTCGGACGCGAGGCATACAAAAGCATCGAGATTTAACCTGAGTTTGCTTACCCTAAATCCTAGGTATTTTACTGGAATAATGGGGTTGAAGCTAACAACATAATAATTTGGCTTAATCTAGACTTCGTGAACACATATACCGTAAGTGGTGGCTGAAGGGGGAACAAAGGAAATTTGAAATACAGAAAACAAAGGATAAAAGAATGGGCGAAGTTTTGAACAAAAAGCGACTGTACCTTAGGACGAACGTTGTGCGCATCAACGACCGACGTGGAGTTCTTGCAATTGTTTCTTCACTTCACTAATAGAATAATAGACAAAGAAAGGGGGAAGAGGTCCAACTGGACGTGTTATCTCTCCGAAAGCTTGGTTCTCTCTGAAGTTCTCTGACCGAGCCTAGGTCAAAAACAGTCACCCCAGGGGTCCACGTTCTTGTTAAAACATTCGCCAAGAGACAGGTAGGAAGGAAAAAGGGACCTTAGGACCACCTATTCTTAAGGCTGATAGGGAAATTTTCCTATAGGGTAAAGGCCTAACTTACCTATCCCGTTCTCCAACGGACGTTAAGGTTTGAACTGAAGACGCACTAGCGTGGGACAAAGCAATTTCCCTGTCTCAGTCAGGCTGATATTTCTATCCCTAAATGTTCGAGGGCGAACAGCGTAAATATTTATAAAAGCTCCCCCCTTTAAGAGGGCCTTCACTCCCTTTTCGGGCGTGAAGGTCTATACTAAGCAAGCTGTTCGCCTCTCGTAGGTTACTCTCCTTCCCCTGAGCAGATTAGTCCTGGTTAGCCTACCTAGCTACAGAACTACCTAACCCTAGATAGGACATGAGCTGTAATCACTACTTAACCTAATTCTAATAGTACTAGAAGGTGCTCACGGTTTTTATAGGCTACCTCCTACAATCAAGATGTGTTTGAGACCTAGCCTAGTGGTACATTCTATGATATTCCCTAGCCTAACCTATCCTAACCCGACCGTAGCACCAACATAAGAGTTAATATTCTAACTAAATTACAACATGGTTTATGTTTAATACAATTAAAATTTACTAGTTAATTCATGAGGGTTGCCTCATATGATAAATGGGTGCCTCACTGAGGTCTTAGGCCATGCGTGTCACGAGCATCGTGGCTCGTTTCACAATAGTTGAGATTACTGAAATTAGTTAGGCTACTTACATGATTACTGCGGCTCGGTGGTAAGTGGAAAGAACAAGGCTACTAAATTGATGTACTGTACTTTAAGGTGGCCTAGGCTAGGTACAAATAAAAGGAAGAGATCACACTGGCTACCTTCTCTGGGCAAGGGGCCAGGATCACTCTTAGATGTTAGGGCACTGTGCCGAGAGGGCACTAGTGCCAGGATGAGCGTATAGCTCGGCAACTACTGGGCTCTCTTCCGCCCCTTCTTCTTCTTCTTCGGTTTCCTCCAAGGCCTATCAGTAGCTGGCCTAGCAGGTGATGAGAGCACCGACTCCGGGGACAGGCCAGAAGGGCTAGCGGGCGCGAAGTCAGGGGCAACTGCAAAAGCTGCGGGAGGACTCCCTACTCCGGCTGCTGCGACAACCGGAGCGAGAGCGATCTCGACTTCTGCGTCCGAGGATGCCAGTTCCTGGTCTTCCAAGGGAGGGGTACCATTTCGATCCTCCAGGGGTTCATCCCCTGGATTCAAATTTTGCAAAGAAGAATCTTGCAAAGAAGAAGTTCTGGGTGCTGGAGGCTCTCCAGTCGCGATGATCAACTGCATGGGGAATCCTAAATCTCCCGGAGGAGGATTCGCCTCATGATTTAGACCCGGCATAGGGGCCTTTTCCATTGGTAGCTCAACGTCCGTGGCGGACGGAGTCTGGCACTGCTCAGTGCTCGCAAGTGGCACTGGCAGCAGTTGAGGGTCAGGCATGCCTGACAAGGGGTCCGGAGGTGCAATACCTCTCGGACGACTTGGGTTTGGCTGCGGCAGAGATTCCTGCCCCAGCAGGAGATCGTAGCCTCTCCTAGAGTTTTGTTCGGGGGCGTCCGCTGGGCGTTGCTTGCTTGGGCAGCCCTCCCAATTTGTGGAGTGGTCTGCCCGCTTGCACGTCCTGCAGCGGTACTGCTCCTCCTGAATCTCTCTTCGCGGAGGGGGAGGACCTCTTGGTGGGCCAGCCCTTCGCGATTGGAGAGGGCTAGGCCTGAAATAGGTTGGGTGGCGCCCCTTCCACGGACCACTTTGGTTGGCGGAAGGTGGAGGTTTGTCATTATTGAGAGTTATAACTGGGGCCTCCGTGGAGGAGGTAACGTGGCTGCGGAGTGGCGTTGGTGACGGGCTTCCGCAGAGAAGATCCCGACCCAACAAGAAGGCCACTCCGGGCCGAATTCCACCTACCACGCCGAGGCGGTGGGGTATCGTGCCCCAAGGTGTCATAACCTGGAGTTGGACAGTAGGAACGGTGATGGTGTGGCCCTCTATCCACTTCATTTCCCACCGCGTTTCTTCGTCAACCACAGCACCGGCTGGCACTTGGGCCCTGGCGATCAGGCTAATATCTGCCGCAGTGTCTACTGTGACCGGAAGGGTCATGGGCAGGCTAGTGCTCTGAAGAGGGGCCACCGAGATGTACTGGGTTTCCAGTCTCTCGGGGTAAAGGATCCGGTGCGGACCAGCCGCAGAGAATGAAGTGCTGATTAGGTTGACAAATTTGGTGGTGGGTACATGATGTGGACAGGCCGGAGATCCAGCATTGTAGTGGCTAGCAGCCCCACAGGATCTGCACGGGCCTTTTGGATGGGCTCGGTGGCCTGCAGTAACTGTTGGAGGAGAGGGCTGAGCGGATGAATCGGGAGCGGAGTTCTGGCTGGTAGGGTTAGGCTGCTTATTAGTGCCGAGTTTGTATCGGCACTCAGCTTCAGCGTGGCCCCCCTTCTTGCAATAGTTGCACAGGGTCTTGCTAGGCAGTCCATTCTTCGGGCGAGTGGAGTTCGAGAGGTAGGCCGGAGGGATGATTCGCTTCTGAGAGGTGCTATGCGACTGATTGAAGGTTTCCCACGAATCAGCCATGCGACAAGCTTCCATAAGTGTGGAGGGCTGCTTATCGTTAAGATATACCGCAAGGGGCCCTGGCACACATTGGAAAAGGTCTTCTAGCATGGTCCGATTGAAGAGATCCTCAAACGTCGTGCAGGCCAAGGAGTCGAACCAGCGCGTACTGGACTGGGTTTTGTGACATGCCCATTCCGTCCAAGACCAGCCGACTTCCTTGGCAAGACCTCGGAACCGTTGTCTCCATTTTTCTGGGGTTATTTCGTAGGCCTTTGTAATGACTCTACGAACTTCCGCCATGTTGCCTCTCTGGCTCTTCTCCAGTGAGCGAAGCGCTGCCTTGGCTTTTCCCTCCATATGCTTGGCTAGTATTAAGGCTCTCTCCGTCTCCGTGGTGCTGTAGTTATCGAAAAGAGCCTCGATCTCCTCCAGCCATGCTTCTGGCTCGTCCTCAGTCCACTTGGGGACTAGGGAATTGATGCTCGAAATTGGAGCGTTTGATGCAGCAGGTGTAGGACTGGAGGCTTGATGGCTAGCCATAGCTTCGGCATTCTCCATTTTCGCTCTCTCAAGCTCGAGCTCCTTCTCCTTTAGGGCTAACTCAGTTTCCTTGCAGGCTAACTCATGCTGTCTCCTTCTTTCTTCTCTTTCCTCTTCATATTGCCTTTGCTCGGCTTCATACTTCCTCTGCTCGAGTCTTTCTTCCTTCTCCCGCTTGGCCAAGTCGTCCACTTGCTCCTTAACCCAGGTGGTAAGTTCAGAGCCGGTGAGACCTGCCGCCGTCCCCAGCCCCAGGAAAGTTTTATAATGCTCTGCTGCCATGGTTCTGGTGGGGAAGGGCGTCTAACCGGGTCGACGGGCGTACTTGGGCAGCGAGGAAGTGTCTCTTCAATGACGTGGCACCCTTTCAAAAGGTGGCACTGTAGTTTGGGTGTGCCGTGTACAGGTCACACTGGTGGCACTCAGTATCCCTACGCACTGGTGCAGGTTAGGTTCCAGAAGAACTTTCTCTTCTGTGTTCCCTTTTGGTTTTGTTTTATTTATTTTTCTGGATTCTTGCTTGGTGGCACTTATGGTGCCAATGTGTTCCTAGGGACCCTCTACTGGAGTCCAACTAGGCTATATGGGAGGAAAGGCACTCTACACCCCCTGCAGAGTGCAACAATCGAATGAGAGAGAAAGGGAAGGTAAAAGAGAGAGAGAGAGAGAGAGATAGAGAAGTAAGCTATTCCAGTGATGAGTGCTGCAAATTATTGGCACTGTGGAATAAAGTGAATTTGGTTTTTTTTTTTTTTTTCTTAAAGATCCTCGTGAGTGGCTGGTCCCAGTACCGGCCCCAGTGCTGGCCCCTTCTTTTTTTTCAGAGGGTGAAAACTACTGTTGGCTTCGGTCTGGATAGCAGGCCTCACTCGTGACCGACAGTTTATCACGGTATCGTAATTACTCTTAACTTGTCCTCATCTATTGTGGGACAGAGGTGTTTCTTTTATTTGGCTTATTGTATTCGAATTAATTAGCCTAGTGTCGGCCGTTCTTTCTTTGAAGAGGGTCACGTACACTTAGGTTAGGAATGCTTACTTGAATGACGAGAGAGAGAGAGAGAGAGAGAGAGAGAGAGAGAGAGAGAGAGAGAGAGAGGGAGAGAGAGAGAGAGAGAGAGAGATTTTCAATCAGCGAATTTCTTGCTGCTTGAGAACATGTAAACAAAGATTTTATACATGCACAATGGCATGGATCTTAATAAAATGATATAGATGCGTCGTCTTGGCTTCCTTAGGGATTACTTTATTATCTTAATTTTCCCGGGAGCCGACGTCACAAAAGTTTATCGTAAAATTTTAAATTTTCTTTATATGATTTTATAGTAGGTATTCGTATAGGAACTTGTGGTATTACTCCTAACTAAGGCCTATCTTTCCCTGCCTAAATTATCTTTTGGTTTTTTTTTTTTTTGTCTACCGAAGTCTGTCTAACTTCTACTACGCCGAGAAAGTAGTTCCAAAAGGGCTGGGAGCAGAGTGGTCACAACAGAGAATGACAATAACAAGGTCTTAAGATGGCGGAAAATCCCGTTAGGCCTAAATTTCAAAGACAACCTCGCGGCGCAAAGGAAACCCCAAAATGGCCGTTCTCTCACAAACAGTTCGAACAATTTCAAAACAACCGCGCGAACACGGCGGGTATTTTCTTTTTAGCACAAATTCAAACAACGAACGAAACAAATGCAGGTATCCAGATTTTACTTTAAATATACCAATCATGCATAGCGTTTTACGTTACGGATGGAAAACTAAATTACCAAACAACTTTGTGTCTTTTGTTATCGTTCTCTCGCGGTGAAACATCCTCGGCAAACAATGGAATAGATTTGCGTGATTTGGAACGGACCAAATTTACTTTACTGAAAATGTATTTTATGATACAATTACTACTTCCGTTCGTTCGCCACTTCACTGACACGGTTTTTTTTTTGAATGATTCCCGCTATATACAAACAATAACGATCGGAATTGCCGACGCGATTTCTAAATTACTTTGTGTACATGAAACAGGCTCCGCTTTTTCCGGCCTTAAGATACGTTACTTGAACGACTTCTCTCACGGTCCGAACACGGTAAAATGCCCTTTCTTAAACGACACAAATTGTGATTCGCTCTGCTCTCGAGTTGCACCCTTTCCTACGCTAATTCTCGCTACACTTGTTATACTATTCTCTTTACTGCTTATTATTATGCCTCGTTCCTTGTTTGGAAGAATGGAATGGAGTTCGATATCTGACTTTTATCTTTTTTTTTTTTTTTTTTTTTTTTTTGAATTAATGTAATTTAATTTCCTTTTCTCCAGATTCTTTCTCTAAAATGTACTTTAGATTCTACGCAAGGTCGCCAATGTTACGTGTGAGAGTCTTGGTTGATCATGTATTATTCAATTTACGTAAATTTTACGGCCCTGCAAACCAAGATTACACGTAACCTGCCACTTGAAGCCAAAAGTTAACCTCAAAGACAGTCGTTAATTAGCCAAAGGTCGCCAGTTAAGGGTAATTAACCTTAACAAAATATTTGAGATGAATTTGATTTTAAACGCAACGGTTCTTCCAAACATTCGGACGCGAGGCATACAAAAGCATCGAGATTTAACCTGAGTTTGCTTACCCTAAATCCTAGGTATTTTACTGGAATAATGGGGTTGAAGCTAACAACATAATAATTTGGCTTAATCTAGACTTCGTGAACACATATACCGTAAGTGGTGGCTGAAGGGGGAACAAAGGAAATTTGAAATACAGAAAACAAAGGATAAAAGAATGGGCGAAGTTTTGAACAAAAAGCGACTGTACCTTAGGACGAACGTTGTGCGCATCAACGACCGACGTGGAGTTCTTGCAATTGTTTCTTCACTTCACTAATAGAATAATAGACAAAGAAAGGGGGAAGAGGTCCAACTGGACATGTTATCTCTCCGAAAGCTTGGTTCTCTCTGAAGTTCTCTGACCGAGCCTAGGTCAAAAACAGTCACCCCAGGGGTCCACGTTCTTGTTAAAACATTCGCCAAGAGACAGGTAGGAAGGAAAAAGGGACCTTAGGACCACCTATTCTTAAGGCTGATAGGGAAATTTTCCTATATGGTAAAGGCCTAACTTACCTATCCCGTTCTCCAACGGACGTTAAGGTTTGAACTGAAGACGCACTAGCGTGGGACAAAGCAATTTCCCTGTCTCAGTCAGGCTGATATTTCTATCCCTAAATGTTCGAGGGCGAACAGCGTAAATATTTATAAAAAAAAAAATATATATATATATATATATATATATATATATATATATATATATATATATATATATATATATATATATATACACACACATTTGGTTTCAAACTGTCTTCTGTTCGATTGAGCTGTCACTCTAGCATACATATTATAAGTTTCTACCATTACATATCAGTCTGCTTGAAGATGTGTCAGATGCAAAGACGAAATCGGTCAGGATTTATGCCCAGTGTTCTACACTCCCTTTGTTATATATTTGCACAGATAGACACACACACACACACACACACACACATATATATATATATATATATATATATATATATATATATATATATATATATATATATATATATATATATATATATATATATATATATATATATATATATGTGTGTGTGTGTGTGTGTGTGTGTGTGTGTGTGTGTGTGTGTGTGTGTTTGTGTATGTATCTGTGCAAATATAAGGAAGGGAGTGTAGAATGCTGGGAATAAATCCTGACCGATTTCGTCTTTACATCTAAGGCATCTTCAAGCGGACTGATATGTAATGGTAGAAACCTATAATATGTATGCTAGAGTGACAGCTCAATCGAACAGAAGACAGTTGGAAACCACATATTCACACTAAACAAGTTGGATAAAAGAGGGAGGGTCAGTAAACTCTCTGGCATTAAGCGTCAATACTCTTTACAAATCTCTTCATATATACGAGCATCCTGGCACCCTTCTCTCGTTCCTAAAATGCTGTACATTTTTTTTTTTTTTATTAATGGATCGACTTCATATTCTTACATAAGCTTTTTTTTATGTAAAATTAGACGCGTTAATCTTACTTTTTAGCCTTTTTCATGATTATATGATTTTTTTTCGATACCCTGAATGAAACTCGAACTGTTCACCTGTGCATAGCTTATACATTTTTTTTATCATGTTCTGTTTACTTTTCAATGACTTCCTAGTTTGACCAATATAAAAGTTGTCCCTGGACTTAAATGGGATTTGATATACACATCTGTTAGTAGTGTCGGGAATTTTTTTTTTAATTGTTCTTAAATTCCACATTAACTACATAGACCCCGAGTAGATGAGGAATATCTGAAATAATTACTATACTGTAATTCAGGCAGGGTTTTTGTATCAAGATTCTTTACTTTTATCATAAATTGTCTTTTTAGCAGCTCTTAATGCACCGTCTAATGCCGAATAAGATATTGTAATTGCTTACCTTCATTCCTAATTATATATATTTCATCATCAGTGTAATTGGGGTAACCACAGCCTATTAGCCCTTCAGAAGATGGTTTAAATAAAGGGACGAAACCGGTCAGAATTTATACCCAGTGACGCGTTTTCCTTGAGATACATCTGCATGTATACACAGATACTTACTGGATGCCTTCTTGCTTCATGATGCTACGTAGATCTTATTTTTCAGCGCTTCGTAATTTTGACATTCATCTTCTTATATGGCAATGGAAAGTGCCGTCGTGATGGCATATGCCTGACAACTTCCCTTCTCTTCCATGTTTTCATTATTCAGGAAACTGGGTCTTTGATAATCATAACAGAACAAGATTTTTCGCAGCTTTTTTCCTATGCAGTTTCTTCCGGTCCCTTTCTTTTTTATATGAGGAATTAAATCTTATCAAAATTGTATACTCATGCCATGTTAAATTCTGTCGTGATGACTAGTATCTGCATACTATATAACTGCATTTGAAATCCGACATTTTTCTCTTGGTTTAATTGTATCAATAAATTACAACGACTGAAATGTCATACCATTACGATAATCCGTTTCGACAAAGTTAGAAATCTGAATCCCGCATACCCCTTTATTATGAGAACGTTCAAGAAGTTCTCGGCCTCGCCTAGGAAGCTTCACAGGGGCAAAATAATGTTTGCGTTGCATTAAAACGTTAACTTCTAATGCTTTAGTGAACTTGGTTTGCTTGTGTTCTGACCCTCCTATCTCATCGCTTGAGAAAATTTCCTCATTTCCTCCATAAACTTATACACAACGAGGATGACGTCATTACTGCTCCTGAAAAGGTTATCACGCAGGAAGAGTTTAGAGTTAGTAGGCAGGTAGAGGTATGGTGCGTAAAAGGCATGAGACCGCTTCAGACTGCCACCTGTGCAGTGCGGACTGGGGCATTATTTTAGAGCAACAGCAATGCCACTTGCAGACATCATCCCCATCCTCACGATGTTAGTCAAAATAGTGTGCACTGTGCCAATATGGATGCATCTGTCTGGCCTATCCGTTAGATATTGCGAAAAGTCTGTCAGAAACAAACATTCGATGAGTAGTATTTACATGTTCCACAGTAGTTAAGGTTCTTGTGGGTGACTCACGACCAGGGGTCATCTGTGATGTTTCTAACCACTCTTAAATTCTGACGCTCCCCTCTCTAACAGTGGAATAGGAATAGGAATCCTCTCCAATGAAACCATGTGGAGACGGATTTCCTACGTGATGAAATTTTTCTTTTGCAGATATTTAATCACGATGAGGCTTTCATGTTTGCCTATTCTGAACCCTGCTTGCACACAGTAACTCTCAAAGGTCCTCTCATGTAATTTTAAACCAACAAATGACTTCTTGTATATATTCATACAAATAAATGTAACATACAGACATTCCAAGATGTTTTGGTCACTAATATTCTTTCTGAATGGTCAGGGACCTCCTTGAATGGGTCTTATATATTAGCTGTAATCGTTGGGTTATGATTTCGAAAAAACTTCTCTTTCTCATTACAACTTATTTTTTCCCTAATTGTTTTCTCTGTTGCCTGCAGTTTCCATTTTGCTTTCCGTTCCCTAGGTTGGCGTCGCAACGCTGCTCAGTGCGAGCGATGCCGTCCAGGAATGCGACCAGCCATTCTGAACGATCTCTTAGAGCACAATGTCGACAGCCAGATTCAGATGGTTCCTCTTACAAACAACAGGGACATGTATGTCGACGTCTACTCATACAGACCTGAAGCCTGCTGCCATCACCAAGTCTGAAGGGTAATGTCGATTTATCCGCATTTCACAGCCCCATTTCTTTCCTATTTTCGCAAAATCAATCTGAATTATCTTCAGTCATTCTGTTTTAATTCAATGTAATTTGCCTCTTTCCCGTTGTTAAATAAAAATTTGATTGTATTTCTAACAACTGTAAAACAACATTGAATTCATTCATCCTCCTTCTTCAACGACAGTTAAAAAAATAAAGGCAAGACATTCATAACTGCTAGTCATGTTATACTTTTCCATTAATTCACATTATATATATCTCCACTTTTATTCTGTCTTTTTGTTCATATTAACTTAGGGGTTATGAATACGAGTCAAAACTATTTCTCAAATTTAATGCACAAGTCTTTTCCTAATACAAGTAAATCCTTAGACACACACACACACACGCAAACACACACGCGCGCGCGCGCGCACAGAAACATGAGTAATAACTTCAGGACAATCCTGTAAAATATTTCAACAAACATTAAACTTACCCGGTCCGCAGTTTTATAAAAATGTAATTTCTCTAAATATTTGTGAAGTACTTTGTAATAGCTTGAATCATAAGTAAGGGACCTAATTATTAATGACTTGGAAGCTGGTCTGGTTTTTATTAAACTATAAATCTATTAATTTATTATGGAAACAAATATATAATATACATATATTAATGCAGGTATTCTTATGTTCTTATATAAGTCATGTTTATTACTTAAAATGAATTTTTATGATATGAGTAATTGAAGTCATTGTTAGTGTCATCATTGCAAATAAAAGTCATAAAAAAAAAACTTCATCAAAGTTGCCATTAATTTTTATTCTTTTTACTTTTTTTCCAGGTGACTATATCTTTGTACAACTTTATTCTTAAATGTGATCTGTAAGCAGACAATCGACAAATAAACCCTGAAGTGAAACAACGTTTTTATTTACCTTAACTGATTTATATAGGCATATATATATATATATATATATATATATATATATATATATATATATATATATATATGTATATATATATATATATATATATATATATATATATATATACACATATATATACATATATATATATATATATATATATATATATATATATATATATATATATATATATATATATATATATATATATATATATATATATATATATGTGAGTGTGTGTGCATACATACACACACACACACACACACACATATATATATATATATATATATATATATATATATATATATGAGCTGAAATAAGCCCTACGGATATTAAAATGAAAATCAAATATAAATTTCAATTTACTAAGATTTTTTAACTAGGAAAACAAACCATTTTTATTTCATAAAGTCGCAAATGACCTATAAAAAAAATTTACGGATTATGTGTTTAATCTTGTAAGTGTTAATTTTGAAATCCTGCGCTACCACTCATTTATACAAGTGTTAGAAATATTTACACAGCATTCCCTACCTGTCTGTAAAGGTTTTAGCAGTGTGAATTTATAGTGTCATGGATATCGGGCCTTATGCCTGATAAGAAACTGAAATATTTCAGTCTTTAAAGAACCAAATAATTTTATGGAGGAAGCTGATACTTTTAATGGCAAAGAGTCCAAGCCAAGCTTCCCCATTCTTAATTATGCCTTAGGGAGAACATCTGAACCGTACCCTTTTCCGACACTCCTTGCCCCATTCTTCCTCTGCTGTGGATTCTTTGTATTCCAGATCGTAAGAGGCGAGATATCGCCTCCGGACATCCGGCCGGCGAGAAAGAAATTTTATGCCTGAGAAATTTAGAAAAGCGGGTCAGTACCGAGGCAGATACGGTCGAAGGAAGACCTCCTTTCAAAATTTCTTAACAGGGCTTCCCAAGGGCGGTCACTCTCTCTCCCAACCTGTGACAGACGAAAATTAAGCAACCATAGACCCGCCTGCCAATCCTGCTAAGAAAGGAAGAGCGCCACTCCTGCTTTTTGCTAAGAGCACTCCCAAATTGCATAAGGTAGGTCTGGAATGGAGTGGAATCCTTCCTTAAGCTTTATCTTTTTCTCTCGAACTTTTCATCTTTCATTATTCCTTCCTTTGTTAACCTACAAGTGCAGTGTAAAGTCTGTCAAGTGTTTCCTTGAATCAGTGAATTAATAAAGTAATTATCCCCTTGACAGTGATATACAGAAGTGAATAAATCACCTACTCGAATCTTGATCCTGTTATTTATGTCCATACGATAGGCCTACTGAGGTAAAGTTTACTCCTCAGACATCTCTCTGCCTTCCAGGAGTCGATGTTCAGTGTTGTGTGATTAGTGCCAGTTCTTTCCTGACACAAGTCGCATAAATTCAACACCGACAGAATTCGTTGCCCCCCTGCAGTAATTAAGTCACTCGGGGACTAATTCTCAGTACTCGATCACCTCCCTAGATTTTCAATATTTAACTATATTTGAGTGCTGCCGTGTATTACTTTGCTAATTAATTTTACTCTGTAAATTATAGATAAACTAATTATTAATTACTCGAGCTGTCGCTCCGTTGCCCATATTCCCCCCCCCTTTTTTTTTATTCTTGTTTACGATTTTGCTGCCCATTAGCAAGGTTAGAAAATTTCCAGAATTCAATATTCACGGCCGCAGACATAACAAGAGTTATGCTCCTCTTTTCGGACAGAAAGTTACTTCATGCAAAGACCTTTATATTCCAAGCTGGTACATACAGTACAACAAAGCGGTTAATTCATTGATAGCTATCGTATTGGCAAGACCTCGAATGTCGGCCAATTTGGCACATTGTCTGAATGCGTTTCACATAAATATACATTGAAAGAGTTTTTAGATTCTTGACATTTCTTAAACTGACCAAGATATCGGAATTTTGAAATTTATATGCGTTATCCAAAAGGAATATCCTTTCAGAAAATGACAAGTTTTCTGAAACTTCACAATAATTCAGGAATTGAGATGTTATGGAGGGTCTTCGCCGCCAGTTTACATTATACATACATGCATACACACACACACACACACATATATATATATATATATATATATATATATATATATATATATATATATATATATACACATATATATATTTATGTTTTTCCTGGACAATCTGGTTTGAGATAGTCTCTGTGAGACAGGTAGCAACAGCTACAGATACTTTAGCCTTGTGATTCTGACTTTCTGGGTCCAGGGAAACATAAAACAAGAGGAAAAAGGTGGAATTTCATATGAGCAAAAGGCTCTTACTACTGAAGGGAAATATTACGTAAACATGTGTGTAAACTTACAGGAGTATATTTACATAAAGAACATTAGTATGGGAAAGAGAAATGCAATTAAATTATTGATCCTGAAGGGGATTCCTAAGGGATGAATGAAACTGGGGGATTCCAGACACAGTCCGAGAAGATTCCACGATATAGGGTCCCTCGTAAGGGAGAAGTGGTTCCGGGGAAGAAGGCGGCCCGTGGATGGCTCCCAATTCACGAGGGCGAAGGCGATCTTCCACGTGGTAGGATGTAGGGGCGCCAACGGCGAGGGCAACACATGGGGGACTTCACGAAGCACCAGGTTATGGAGTGGGTTATGGATCTGGCCAGCAGCGAAGGGAACAAATGGTTGGCGGTCGAAGTGCACGAAGGTAAAAGTATACTTTGAAAGGCCACGTGGTTAGATGGAGAAGTGGTGTGCTAAGGGCATTGTCGAGCCAGGGGCATGGTGGTGAGCGCGTCCGTCGTCTTTACGCCCGGTCGTACAGCGACAGTCTGAGAGCAAGTCCTTGTCTGCTTGTCGCTTATATGCCCTCTCCTATGGGCAGGGGGCACATCCACGCACATAGGGAGTTGAGTCATCTTCGGCTGTTGTCTGCGGCTGAGGCAGGGAGGTTGTCTAGAAAGGACCAGCCAGACAGATTCACTTTTGCCTCGAATAAGGAATTATCTACTTAAAGGGAGTGGCCTACAGTCGGTTTAATCCCTTGTATTCTGACCGTGCTAACCCCTTGTCCAGCTCAGGCTGATAGATAGGTAGTCACGCATGTCGATAGACAGATATGTCTATCGATAGATCAGCAGACAGGAAACGAAAAAGGTAGCAATTTGCTAGCGAATTCTTGCTAATTGTAATAGCTCCCCACACAAGATGATGTACACCCCTTCATTTGGGTGTGAACATCGATATACGCAAGAAATGAGCGGATATTGCTTTACGTTACTCTACATTCTGCCTTGCAATGAACTTTACTTCTAAAGGATTTATGAAATTCTGCGGCATTACTGTTGATGACATACTGGAACAAATTACTCTAACAGGACATGAGGTAATTTTTAATACTTGCAAAAGAGTAATTACTGTGCATCTGGCTACAAAGTGATAAATTTATAAAGGTACTCGAGCAATGTGAGTTAATTAGGATTATGAGGCCACGGTGTATGAAGCTGTTGTAAACAAAGGAAAAGAAAGGTTGATGTTAAAGAATTAGAATACATGGTTACTTAATTCTAGATATCTCCTACATGCATGCGGTTAGTTTGCCTTTTAAGCGGCGTTGAAATGACGAAATATACTTGGGTTTAATTGACATCGTGCTTTCAGTCGTTGGTAGACCCGTGCCCGACTTGGCACCGAATCGGATGGCACTCTTATAACACTTATAATAAGCACCTTAAAAGGGTGTAATCAAAGGGAAGTAAAATTATTTCAGCTTAAGGCTTATTTAATCATTTTAAGGGTTCGCCACTTTTACTCTACGATGGGGACTGTACATTAGACTTTTAAAATAAGCAAGCAAAGGAAAGGGGGGGGGGGGAAGGAATGAAGTTTCTGAGATTACAAGAAGGTAAGGGGACATGCCTCCGCCTTCTGGGTAGCGGGCCACACCCCTTGTATTACAAAGGTGGCACTGACTTTATAGGTGCCTTGTGGCACTCGTCCAAGTGCATGAGGTATAAAAGAATAACAAAAGAATAAATGGCAAGCACAAATTAAACATAAATTGTTGTAACTAGATGTTGATCAAATATGCTAAAATTACATTCCTTAGCCTATAGTAAACAGCTAGGATTATTCTTAGGCCACAACGGCCGCAAAGATAACCAAAGGGCGCGACCCCTCTGGCAGGATTATTTTGTCAGAATCTGCAATAATGGCACTGTGCCAAGTTGGCACTTATGTAATAATAACTAATGGCGATGGCATATCGCATTTTTAAATGCATCATGCTGTGGTAGGCATGAATGGGGAGTCGCAGGGCTTATAGTATTGTCATATCTGTCATTGCACTCTGCATGAGCAGAAGTGATCCAGGTAAAATGAAGGCCTGGGTAAGGCATAAAATGAATGTGATGGATAATCAAAAGGAAGGAAGGGAAGTGTTTGAGGAAGAATAAAGGACATAGTTATAACAGAGAGAGAGAGAGAGAGAGAGAGAGAGAGAGAGAGAGAGAGAGAGAGAGAGAATACTGACGGACCCTGACAGCCTCTTCTGGATAGAGGTGCCAAAGTCTTCATAGGATAAAATGATGGCACTGTGCCAGGTTGGCACGGGTGCCAGGAGAGCTTGGGAGCTCTCTTGAAGCTACCTGGAATTATCAACGCCCGTGGGATTTTCCCCACGGACTCTTCTGACTTTGATGGTTTGTCTTGGCCGGGGAATCGGTAGAACTGGGCCCGGGGAAGGTATTGGAGTGCCACCTGTGTCGGCTTCCTTGACGGCTGACGTAGGGGCCTTCTTTGCAAGCTCTATCACGATCCATCGCAGTTCCTTGAGTTCATCAGCCATTTGAACCATGGTAGAATCATTACTCACTGCTACGTCTGCGGAGGACTGAGACAGAGAGGAAGCGGCTGTGGGGGGGTCGCGGCGTGAGGGGCTCCCAGGTAGGAATGACCGGCTCAGGCATGGGTTGCGAGGCCGTACCTTTAGGTGAGCTTCCGCTGTGGTCGGCAGGATCCGTCTCCCTTACCGGCACTGGTAGCGGAGCCAAGCCAGGAGAAGAGAGGGGGGTCCTTATTGGGATCTCTTGAATGGAGATCGGGGGCGTGCTCTGGCACTGGCACTAAGGCAGGGGCAGGCACTATTATTTGCTTTGGAATTTGCTCATCATCTGTTACGGACGGAGCTTGGCATGGCTCAGTGTATGCAAGTGGCACTGGCAGAGATTTGGAATCGATTTTGGAATCTCCTGGAGGGAGATGTAATTTGGGCCCTGGCACTGGCAGTGATTGTGGTAACTTAAATGGGGACTGGAAGTCCTGTCCCAGGAGGATGTCATAACCTCTGGGAAGATAGCTTGCTGCTGCAAGGTTGCAAATTTTAGATTTATGAGGTCTTGTGACCCTCAATTGGACAGTAGGGAGTATCATTTTGAATTCATTGATACCCTCAATTGTGACGAGTTTGCGTCACTTAATGATAGCTGCATAGGGAACTTTGTCCTTTCTTATGAGGGAAATTTGCGTGCCAGAGTCGTCAAATGCCTTGACCTGGCATGCTGAGTATCTACCTCGAGGAGGTGCCACATATATGGGACCCTCGGCTGGAGGGCCTAAGGACTCGGGATTCGTAACTGCCAGGGCGACGGCAGGATTACTAGACTTATTATTTCTAGAGCATTTTGCCCATGAGGGAGAGTGGCCATAAACCTTGCACGCCGTGCAAAAGGCTTAGCTGAAATCTCTTCGCACTGCCCCTGCAGAGGGCACATGTGACTTATTAGTTGGTTTTCCGGGAGAAAGAGGCTCTGCTGGTTTATTTCGGCATTGCTCTTTGGAATGCCCGATCTTCCTACAGAACCCGCACACAACGGGTTTCTGTGATTGCCCATTCTTCGGCGGAGGGGCACCTGAAAGGCAGGCGGGTGGACTAATTCTGCGCTTCAGGGAGCTCTCCTGGGGGTGATGAGTGCCCCAGGAGTCGGCGATGCGACAGCATTCCACCAACGTCGTAGGCTCCTTCTTCCCTATGTGCGTGGCGAGGGCAGGAGGTGCGTAGAGCAAGAGGTGCTCTATTTTCATTTGTTCTATGGAGTCGGCAAGAGTCTTGACTCCCACGGACTCGAACCACTTCACATGGGCACGCTCTGACTGGTAGGCCCAATCTGCCCAAGTTTGGCCGACTTCCTTGACTTGCCCTCTCCAGCGCCTCCTCTAGCGTTCAGGGCTTATCTAGTACGTCTTTGTAATGGTTTGGCGCACGACGTCCCAGTCCTCTTGGTCGGCCGCAGGTAGGGCTTTGTAGGCAATCAGTGCCTTCCCACCGAAGAATTTAGTTAATACTAGAGAGAGTTCGGCGGGGGAGAGGGTGCAACATTCCAGGACCTTCTCAGCTCTGTCGAGCCATACTTCCGGTTCAGCTTCGGTCCACTTGGGCATAAACGAGTGGGCCTGGCTGAGGGCGTTCATCCACGAGGCGGGAGCGGGGAGGGGGGGGAGTGCCACGTTGTGCCAGCATTTGGAGTTCATGGGCGCGCTTCTTCTCATTCTCTATTCTTTCTACCTCCTCCCTTCTCTCTATGGCCTCCCTCTCTAATCTCGCTGCCTCCCATTCCGCTTCTTCTCTCCTCTCTAGGGCCTCCCTTTCCAATCTCACTGCCTCCCGTTCTGCCTCTTTTTCTAATCTTGCTGCCTCCCATTCCGCCTCTTCCCTCCTCTCTAAGGCCTCCCTTTCCAATCTCGCTGCCTCCCATTCTGCCTCTCTTTCTAATCTTGCTGCCTCCCGTTCTGCCTCTTTTTCTAATCTTGCTGCCTCCCGTTCTGCCTTTATCGTGTCCATCCTCTCCTGTACCCAGTCTTTTAGATCTTTCCTGGAAAGGCCGAGTTCCTTCCCGGAGGACATGAAGAACTAGAAGTCCTCGCTCTGCTGAGATTTTGCAGACATTTTGCAGGTGGGGTCGACTCAAGAGATACACAAAATTTTCCCAGGGCATAGGAAGGAGTTGTCCAGGTATAATAAATGCAGGCAAATTTCTAACAGAGAGACTGTCGGTGACTTTACAGTATGAAGGGTTTTCAAAACTCTTAGGAATTGGAATTCTTTGGTCTCCCAAGGTACCGACAAAAGGTTTGATTTGGGGACAATGATTAACATATGATTAGTCCCACCCAATTTACCGACAAAACAGGCTTATTGGGGACTGAATTGAAAATGAATTGGTCTCACCAAATTACCGACGAAGCGGGCTTATTGAGGACTGAATTGGAAATGAAGACATATATGTCTATCAACATGCGAGCTGACCTATCTATCAGCCTGAGCTGGACAAGGGGTTCGCACAGTCAAAATACAAGGGATTAAAACTGATTGTAGGCCACTCCCTTTAAGTAGATAATTCCTTATTCGAGGCAAAAGTGAATCTGTCTGGCTGCTTCTTTACAGGCAACACCCCCCCGCCCCAGCCGCAGACATCAGCTGAAAATGACTCACCTCCCGATGTGCCTGGACGTGCCCCCTGCCCATAGGAGAGGGCATAAAGCGACAAACAGACCAGGGCTCGGTCTCAGACGCTAGCTGGACGACGTGGGTTAAAGACCAGACGGACACACTCGCCACCACGCCCTTGGCTGGATGATGCCCTTAGCCCATGACTTCTCCATCTAACAACATGGCCCTTCAAAGTATATTTTTACCTTCGTGCACTTCAACTGCCAACCACGTGTTCTCTTCGCTGCTGGCCTGATCGATAACCCACTCCATTACCTGGCGCTTTGTGAAGTTCCCACGTGTTGCTGGCGGAGCCCCTACATCCGACCATGTGGAAGATCGCATTCGCCATCATGAACCGGGAGCCATCCACGGACCACCTTCTTCGTTGGACCCAAATTCTCCCTTACGGTAAAGTGCTCTGAAAAGACGTCCATTCAGTCTCACTTTTTCCTCATAAAATTTACTTAATTTGAGTGCCAGTAATCACCGAATCTCTTGTTAACTTTCACCGGTGCTACTCGAGTGTCGGCAGGGCTAAGCCATTATTAACTCATCGAAGCCCATTGGCACCCTCAGTGCATCTTCGAA
The DNA here is from genome assembly GCA_039081455.1 of Macrobrachium rosenbergii. NCBI lineage: Eukaryota > Metazoa > Arthropoda > Malacostraca > Decapoda > Palaemonidae > Macrobrachium > Macrobrachium rosenbergii. The sequence goes on along the minus strand of JANJGK010000052.1, from coordinate 14,592,899 downwards.
TTCATTATCCTTTTGTCTGTTTTCATTACTGGCGTATAATTTGTGTATCTCTCATTTCAGAGGGACCCTATATCGTGGAATCTTCTTGGACTGTGTCTGGAATCCCCCCAGTTTCATTCATCCCGTAGGAATCCCTTCAGGATCAATAATTTAACCACATTTCTCTTTCCCGTACTAATGTTCTTTATGTAAATATACATCCTGTAAGTTTACCCACGTGTTTACATAATATTTTCCTTCAGTAGTAAGAGCCTTATGTTCATAAGAAATGCCCCCTTTTTCCTCTTGTTTTATGTTTCCCTGGACCCAATAAGTCAGAATCACAAGGCTAAAGTATCTTTAACTGTCGCTACCTATCTCACAGAAAATATCTCAAACCAGATTGCCCAGGAAAAACATAATATATATATATATATATATATATATATATATATATATATATATATATATATATATATATATATATATATATATATATATATATATACATATATATATATATATATATATATATATATATATATATATATATATATATATATATATATATATATATGTATATAGGTATATATGTATATATGTATATAAATATATATATATATATATATATATATATATATATATATATATATATATATATATATATATATATATATATATATATATATATATATATATATATATATATATATATATATATATATATATATATATATATATATATATATATATATATATATATATATATATATATATATATATATATATATATATATATATATATAATATATATATATATATATATATATATATATATATATATACAGTGAACCCCCCGTATTCGCGGGGGATGCGTCCCACACCCCCCGCGAATAGGTCAAATCCGCGAATGCTTAAAACCCCTCTAAAAACACTTAGAACTGCCCATTTGGATAGCTTAAACCAAGAAAAACCCTGTAAAAATGCTTATACCTGAGTATTTTAATAGTTTTATCACAAAAAGTGCATTTATTCATGAAAATTATATGAAAATACAGTAATTAGTGAATATTTCTCAGTGAAAAATACCGCGAATGGGCAAATTTTCTGCGAATGATGGCTAGATATGTTCCACAGAGAAACCCGCGAATGCGTGAGTCCACGAACAATGAGAAAGCGAATACGGGGGTTTACTGTATATATATATATATATATATATATATATATATATATATATATATATATATATATATATATATATATATATATATATATATATATATATATATATGTATATATATATAATTATATATATATATATATATATATATATATATATATATATATATATATATATGTATATATATATAATTATATATATATATATATATATATATATAATTATATATATATATATATATATATATATATATATATATATATATATATATATATATATATATATATGCTAAGTGCATATACAGTGACCACCCATAGTATGCATATTTATACATATGCAAAAGCCATATTTACTATATGTAAAATAACCCATAATCCTGAACATAATACAGTATTACCAAATTTCTCTGAAATAATGAGTTCAAATTTCATCTTTTATTTGGTTTTTATAAACATGTGTTGCAGCTGTCAAATTCACCGATTCCAAAAATACTATTTAAACAATAAACCAATTTTTTATATAAAATGTTCATCATAAGACAAGGAGTTTAACTATGCGGACCACATCTCACTTGTCTCTACAGAATCTGAAGGTTCATCCCAAATACCTTCCTAACCTTAACACACTTACAGGCCACCATAAGGCAAAGGTCTGTGCTAGCATATGACCAGCTTTTTTGTAAAGAACGGAGAAAAAGAAGAAAACTGTGGAATGCTTCAAATGCACAAAGCAAGGCATTTTTCACAAAAGATTCCGATGTGAATGGCCAGCCAGCTCTGCGGCTCTTGCAGCGATGCTATTTTCATTCCTCTGTACTAATCTAATCCAGAAGAGAGATATTGGGAGGCAAGCACAAAAAAATTATAGTCAATGTGTTAGTGACAATGTGTTTTATCATAAATCATAATTTGTATTTACAAACTCATTTATCATAGAGTAGCCTGAATCATCATTCAGAAGGGAAGACTAAGCTGAAGAGGTCAAGAAAGTAGGATTAGCTGAGAATCCATTCCCAGGAAAAAATGTGGGAGTTGAAAAAGAAACTTCTAGATGAGAAAAGCTTCCATAAATAAAGATTTCAGCATGGATGGATTCTCCGAATAATAGGAACTACCAAAGGTGATAGATAAGCCCTAAGGATAGTATACCAAGAACATGAGCCATAATAGCAGGTTTTCTAGGAAATACACACCTTGGTTATGGCAGATACCTATGATATGAGAGTTAAAGATGAAGAGAATGACCTACAATGACTGATTCTGCTCCCTCCCCACTGAAAGAGCATGGTCTGCTCCAATAATGATTCACACTGAATACAATCCAGGAGCGTTATAAGTTATATCACGAAGATAAAACCCGGTAAGAGCATTTTGACAAAGCTAGGTGCCTTATAAAGATGGGATAAAAATCTAAATTATACTTAAAGTCCAGGGAAGATGGAAGTGTATGAACTATGTGAGCCGTAATCCTGAGCGTAGTGAGGTTGTCTATAGATGCAGCAGAATAAGTATGGGATATGATTTGTCATAGCCATCCAATAATAAAGTGTTTTTAGACACAAATAGTTTCTGACAACCCATGTAGTAACAAGCAGGAAGGAGATAGATGAAAGGAAACTTTATGTGGGAGATATGACTAAAAGCTGTCACTGGACATAGAAGATTGTCATCTTTAGTGAAGAAGGCAGGGACCAAAAAGACAACCATCCCTGCTAGTAAACTGAGCCTTGGTTACAGAGTCTGGGGCTAATAAAGTGGGGTAGTGACTGGTGTGTGAAACTACCTGAGGTGGCATGGAGCTCACTAAGGCAATAAAAAACATGGCCTCAAGAGCAAGAGCCCTTGTCAGAGCAAAGCTGGCTTAATCTGACACATCTACAATAACAGAGGCATATAAGAATAGGTGACTGACAGGACATGAGGGTTTCGAAATCCTCCTCTGTCATGAACTAATTTGATTACTTAAACAATACCTTATCCAGAATTGAAAAAGTAACATGATAAAATATTTACATTGTTTACAAAAATAATAGAAATGTTTTCTGAACCTTATAAATTGTCAAATGTTTTAATAATCAAGCCCACTTTGCTGGTAGAGAGTTATGATAGATAACAATGAACCCTGTGTAAATGGGGATGCTAAAATCCACAAGTTCCTGAAGGTCTGAGAAATACTCCTGCTGAGGCCAGAAGGGAGAACTGGGGATTATCCAAGAGTTTGCTGAGGTCAGAAACTTTGCCAGCACCTATATAAAAAATTTGAGGAATGTGTAAACTGCCAGGCCACTCTACACTTAGGTCATGGTATCCATTGCCTAAGCTACCAAGTCGAACTATGGAGAACATTACATAGGAAGTCTGGCATTCAAAGATGTGACAAAAAAATCCAACAGGATTTACCACAGCTACCACAGGGTCTTTCAAATATGTGAAAGAAAGGACCACACATAGGGGAAGAACTTGATGCACCCTGCTGATAGCATCTGTCACTTTTTTGTGAATTTGAGGAATGAAGCAATGCACAATAGTGATATTATATATTTCTGCCCAAACAAAAATTTTCACAACCAAAGATAAAGCAACTGTGACTTTACGCCCCATAGATCCTGCAGGTAAGCTAAAGTTGATGACTTGTCCCTATTGTCCTGAAAACTTGGAAACAAGTAAGGGTTAACCATAAAACCCCAGTAACTAGCAGATTCTTGATGGAACCATCCTGCATCATGGTGGTCAACTTGATTGCTAAGGACTTTTCCCTTCACACAACTGGGTGAAACAATGGTGGGGGATCCACACCAAGAAACTGCAAAGGTAATGAAAGCAGAAAACCTCTTAACAGCAAAAGCTTCATGCCAATGGACTCCTGGACCTTCCAATTCTCCTGAAGAAAGTCCCCAACCTAGGTCGAATAATGCAGAGGGAATGACAGGATTTCATCTATGGTGACCCTCAGCAGGAGACTTGAAGGAAGACTTTCCTCATCCTCCTTTACAAAATGGTAATCAAGAGGCTGTGTAACTGCAAACCAGAACAACTATGGCCCATAAGAGGGGGAGGTCTCTGAGGCATAAACAAGACTTCCTGTCAGTGTAGCTTCATAGATCACTGACACTGACTGGAAGACAAGCACTGACGGTAAGGTGACTTAGGTTGTGGGGCTATACGTGCAGACAATGGTGATGACAAGGCTGCAGTCCACAAGGTAATGATTGTAACCCTGGTAGTAGCTGAAGTTAACTTATCTCCTATGGCTGGAACAACATCCTTCACAGAGAGGTTAGAGATCATGGTATCTAAGACAGAATATCTCATCTTCATGACTGGTAAATAGGCAATATATACATCATGATTTCAGTACTGATAGACTGCCAAGAGAAAAAAATGAAGTGATGAGTTCTGACAGAGCAGAAGGAGAACTAGAAGACAGCAAGGAAAAGGTGGCACTGAAAACCTAATCTTTCCTGCTGAACCCCAATATGGTGGAGCAAGGTCTGAAGGAGGTGTGGGCATCTTTGGCAATGAACTCCATGGCCAATGATGGGAGGTGAACTAGAGAACAGCATCCTTGTACATGATAAAACTTATGTGGCTCTAGGTCTACAAAAAGCAGATGAAATCAGAGGTCATGGCCCTTTACTAGGGCCATGCCATGACATTTGCTGCATGGACTCTTTATATATATATATATATATATATATATATATATATATATATATATATATATATATATATATATATATATATAAAGTCTGCGATGACTTTGGACAAACTGTGCTGACCTGTCGGTGGCGTTTCCATTGCAGGTGCATGTGTGTCGATGTTGCAGGTTTGCACATTTGGATACAGAGAGCTATTTGATCATGATTTAAGTCCATAGAGACAGCGTGATCGAACACTAACCCGAGGTCGTCACATTTCCAGAAGAAGTGGATTAAGTGAGTGTGTATGTGTGTTGCACTCGTGAATGGTATATTAACAGGGGGACAGACTTGCAGGGGGACTTCATTAAGAGACTGGGTCTGTTTTGGTAAGTGGTGAAGTGTTGGAAGATCGCTACTGGAAAATCTGTTATTTGTCGCCATAGAAAGTGAGTGGAATAGCTCATGAACACTTAATTTATTTTCCAGACATTTGGTGGTAAGATCTAGTAGTGCTGCAGTGAAACCCGCTGTGTCTCCCTTATGCATTTTCCTGTTCCTTTTTCCATTGTGCATTTTTCCGTTTTGAATATTCAATATTCATGTATTTTAACACCATTTCAGGTTTTAATATATGATATGTTTCTTTCAACATGAACTCTGGGTTCGTCTTGTGAGGAAGACTTTTTTGGGAAGAGGTGTTATTCCTTTACATACTATATGACATTTACTGTTGTCTAGAATAATTGTAACCTTATTACTTTATTTGGTGACCAGGGTGTTAGTCACTAGTATTAGCTGGTTTAAAATGAATAACCTGAATGTTTGTGAATCAGAATTTCCTCTAGTAATGTTTTCCATTTGTAGGGGTGGAATTCACTCCATTTCATGATCGTAGCTTTTACTGAATCACTTTCGTTACATTTGCAAATAAAGTCTAGTTTTGTACGTCAATGTTTAATTCCAGTAGGCCTTTGTGTAAAGATAGGTTCAGTGACAGGAGTTGACAAAGGAGAAAGGAATTTGCTGACCCAGGGAGCCACAGCTACCACAGACATCTTAGGGAAGTAAGATGATCGATTCTGTTCTCAAAACAGATACAGCAATAAAAGACGACCCTATTTGACCTGAAGATAGGGCCATTAAACAGTGGTTGGCAGCGCTGTTAAACATGGACAGATAAATAGATAGCTAGTGTTATGCTTCCGAAGAGACATATCTTAGTAATACTGGTACTGGCGTCTCAGAATAGGATTTTGATGATTCAGCAGTTCAGGGTAGTGAGATGCTGTTGTGAGACACGTGCAAGTCAGTCTATCTTGAGCGCTAATCTCTGGGTGTTTAATGATGAGTCATGGGGCACAAGGTTTTAATGTGAATAGGGATTTATAGGCGTTAGTTCATACTGGGGAGTGTTTAGGCATATATAATGTGTGTAGTGTGAGTAATTGCGGTATCTTGACTGCTTGTGTGTTAAAACGCGCGAAAACGCGCAGATATTTTCTCTCTCTCTCTCTCTCTCTCTCTCTCTCTCTCTCTCTCTCTCTCTCTCTCTCTCTCTCTCGTTCATCAAGCAGAGGCATACGTAAGTGTTACCATTTTTTATTGTTAATTTTAATGTTAGATTGCACTGCTTTTTATTGCACTGCAACTAATTTTTGGGCGGTGGCTGCAGTGACATCATCCCCTGAGTGACATGTCAGTGACATCATTAGTTGGGTTCATTTGAATTTTGGCCATGCCTCACATCTTTAGTTTTATTTATACATAGCAATCGGCAGTTCGCATTGGTGTTGAGGGTTTGATAAAGGGAGTATTTTACTATTGGGTTATCTCTGGGACTTTGATAATTGGGTAATAATTTATTTAACATTTCTTACGTGGGTGCGTATACATTTCTAAGATTTTTTAACAGTTTTTTATTTGTATTTTTTACACACCTACGTGTGTTATTTTGGGTGCATACGTGCTTGTATGTAAAGAGGGGAACTGTTGCTATAAGCTTACTCGGCAGTATTTTTGCCTTGACAACTGGAGGAGAGCCTGTCTCTTCGGGGTTTTGGTGTTCAGCATTTTTTCCTGTAGGCTTCAGCAAGCCTTGGATGGAGTGATAGGGGGAGTGAGGTGTTGCACTGAGGGGGAGGGGAACGAATTCTTTCATCTCTCTCTCTCTCTCTCTCTCTCTCTCTCTCTCTCTCTCTCTCTCTCACTTCCGTCTGCTCGAGTCCCATTTTCTATATGTGAGGGTGGATTCCCATTCTCTTTACTTGGGGGGAGCCTGAGTGTTTTTTTTTTGTTTGCCCTTGAAGATGTGAAGTTGATCTTGACCAACTTTGCAATCAGCTGTGCGATGAGCCCGCCCAATTGGCAGTCCGCATTTGGGGATTGAGAAAATGTATCAGGATTGTATGGGGACAATTCTTTTGGAAGAATATGCTCACATCAGTGGAAGAATTTGTGAGAAGCTGTTCAGTCTGTAATGCGTGTAAGCCTCAGGGTCGTTTCTGGTAAATTGGGTTCATTTCCTGTTCCTAGCAGACCCTCATCATGAGTCCATATGGACCTGGTGAGCAATTTCTGTGAATCTAGTTATGGCCATAGGCACCTGTTGGTGTTTGTTGACGAATTAACTAGGTTCGTAGTGAATTTCCTGTTGAAGCATAAAACAGAGGAAGAGGTGGCAATCGCATTCATTAACGGGTATATTTGCCATTATAGAGTTGCTGAGGTTCTGATTTCAGATAATGGGAGAGAATTTGTGAACAAGACATTAGAGTGTCTTGCGGATGTAATGGGCATTCGGAAGGTCATTATTATTCCCTATAGACCAGAAGCTAATGGGGTGTGTGAATGAGCAAATAGGAAGGTCATTCAAGCTATTCGGATGACCGTTGGGGGAAGTGATGTAAACTGGGATCGATATATTCCACAGGTGCAGCATAGCATCAGTACAATGGTTAGTAATACCATTGGAATATCTCCCAATGAAGCTCTGTTTAGTTACCCAGCGCGGGGTGCGTTTGATTTGTTGCCTATTCCATCAGGTGATGAAAATGATCAGGGTGCTTGTTTCCATGGCTAGAGATGTGCGTGTCTTCCTAAGAATCTTGAAATGAAAACGCGAGACATGGTGGATAGGGCTCAGCAAAAACCCGATAGAGTTAAAGTTGCTGTGGGAGATAGGGTATTTGTGAAAATAAATGTCAGGAATCAGTTGAACTATAAGCTAGATCCTAAATTTAAAGGTCCTTTTCGTGTGGTAGAAGTAAAGAAGGGGAATAAATTTGCTGTTCTAGATGAGAACATGGGTGTGTCTCGGTTGACACATATATCTAAAATTAAAAAGGCAGTGTAATGGGAATCGTATGGGTTAATTCCTAGGTTGTACTGTGGTTATGATAATTTTTTTCTTTTTTTCTTCCTTTTCTCTCTGTTTTTTTAATAGGTTGTAAATGGGCGTAACTTGTAGTTTTTTTTTTTTTTTTTTAACTTGGGAGGATGTTGGTCCATAGAGTTATACAAATCTTTAATTGTCCAAGTTCAGTTTTTGCTCTTATGTGTCGCAATACTTTCTTGAAATTAAGTGCGAATTAAGCGGAATAACAATTGTGCATACAAGACAAATAATTTTCGTAGCTAGTGCATATGATTTGCAATGACTTTGGAGATGGCCCTACTGAACTTTCAATTAGACAGTTATCGTACCTGGGCGGGGACACCCAGTGGTAGGTGGTCCAAGCTACTACTAAGGCTGGAATGACTTTGGACTAAGCATGTGCTGACCTGTCAGTGACGCTTCCGCTGCAGGTGAATTTGTGTCGATGTTGCAGGTTTGCACAGTTGGATACAGAGAGCTATTTGACCATGATTTAAGTCCATGGAGACAGCATGATCAGACATTGACCCAATGTTGTCACATTTCCGGAAGAAGTGGATTAAGTGAGTGTGTATGTGTGTTGCACTCGCGAATGGTATATTAACAGGGGGATTGACTCTTGCAGGGGGACTTCATTAAGAGACTGGGTCTGTTTTGGTTAGTGGTGAAGTGTTGGAAGATCGCTACCGGTAAATCTGTTATTTGTCACCATAGAAAGTGAGTACAATACCTCATGAATACTTAATATCTTTTCCGGACATTTGGTGGAAAGATCGAGTAGTTATACAGTGAAACCGTGCTGTCTCCCTTATGCATTTTCCTGTTCCTTTTTCCACTGTGCATTTTTCTGTTTTGAATATTCATGTATTTTAACACCATTTCAGGTTTTAATATATGATATGTTTCTTTCAACAGGAATTCTGGGTTCGTCTCGTGAGGACGAATATTTTGGTCTAGAATAATTATGCCCTTATTACTTTATTTGGTGACCAGGGTGTTAGTCACGAGTATTTGCTGGTTTAAAATCGTTAATCTGAATGTTTGTGAATCAGAATTTCCTCTAGTAATGTCTTCCAATTGTAGGGGGTGGAATTCACTCCATTTCATGATAGTAGCTTTTGCTGAATCACTTTCGTTAAATTTGCAAATAAACTCTAGTTTTGCACGTCAGTGTTTAATTCCAGTAGGCCTTTGTGTAAAGATAGGTTCAGTGAGAGGAGTCGACAATGGAGAAGGAATCTGCTGACCCAGGGAAGTAAGATGATTGATTCTGTTCTTAAAACAGATACAGCAATAAAAGATCACCTATCTGATCTGGGGATAGGGCCATTTAACATTATATATATATATATATATATATATATATATATATATATATATATATATATATATATATATATATATATATATATATATATATATATATATATATGTGTGTGTGTGTGTGTGTGTGTGTCTGTGTGTGTGTGTGATCCAGGGAATTCAGAGACCTAGCAGGGAGAGCATTACTTAAGATGCTGCAGACTCTATTGGGGCTTTGAAGAAAAGTGTATCATCCTCGATTAATAGCACAGAATCATAAGAGGATTTGGATCTAGCCTTCCTATGGATCCAAGAACCTGAAGAATGAGAGCAAGCACCAAGACCTGAATGCAAAGGTTAAGTGACAAGGTAGACTAAACAAATTAGTTCTAGCAGGAGTGCAACCTTTGAGTGAGGAGACTAATCACTCAAAGAGGTTACTGGACACAACAGGGGATATTCAGTTCATGGTAACATGTAGTTAACAAGGAACAATTCGAAGGGTGAGTAACACTTACAGGATGAACAGAGCCTGAAGACCAGCTAAAATCCAGAACAAGAGTTGGTAATTGGAAAACAAGGACATGAACTACCAGTAAACCAGGTACATGGAGGTTGTTGATTGCATAAGCAAATTATCAAACAAAAGAGTGCACTGTACAAACACGCAAGGGTCAGTTACATAGGTTCACTGAAGTATCTAGATGCAGATGGATAAGAAAACTAACTAAATCTGAAGAAGTCAAAGCAATAGGAACAATAATGTCAATGAGTGAGGTGGTAATATGATTGGAAACAGCGCTTGTCAATGAGACAAGAGAGGTGGGGGAGGTATTAACTTGAAAAGAAGCTAACAACTCCTTTTCCATAAACCACATTCAGGACCTGGCCCTGAGGAGCAAACACAACTTGAGACCTGAGCATGTCAGAACGTTGTCACCTATGTATCGAAGCACAGATATGGATGAAGAAGTCTTGGCCTGATTGGTGAAAGTGGTATACAGATGGATGACACGAAGGTAGAAACAACAGTGGCAGCGGACAACAAAACAGGCAGGGATAGCTGAAAGGGATAGTTGGTAAGGGTGATTTCCATAGAGATGAGATCTTCTCTAGAGAGTAGAGAGTGGGTTTAGATATAAATGAATGGTGTCCTTATGTCAGGAGGAGCAGCATGGAGGAAGAAGCCTCTTCCAGTAATACTCTTGACTTGACACTTGTTGTGTTGCAATAGGTCGGATCTAACTCCTTGCCAGGAAGGCAAGCTAAATGTTGCTTTTGGGCATGCCACTGACAAAATTTAATCCTCTGGCAGACCGTATGCGTGAGATCAGGGGTAGGGGAGAGCGGTGACGATTCGGACAGTGGGATGGTCCGGACAGTACATTTTCTGGAAAATGTAAGGGGCCCTCAGCTCCGAGAAATCACGTGAAATTGCGAGAGTTTGTTTGCCATTGACAAATGGACTTTGGTTGAGAGACGACGCTTACTTTAGTATCGGGGTTAATTTTCGTGGTTTTTCTCATTTCCTATGAAATTTTGCATTTGAATCATAAGCTGTGGTGTAGTGAATACAATAAGGGAGTTGATTATCAGTTTTGGGTGTGAATTAGCACTGTATGACGAAGATGTTGTAGCTATTACCCGCCTGTAATCTCGAAGGACTTGGAGCTGAGGGTGTATTCAAATAGTTATGATATGTGGGGGATGACTCGGACACTCTAGGGTAGGGATGATTTGAACGTGTCCGAATCATCCCTCCTAGCAAACCTTTGCTAAACATGAACTCCAACAAGGAAACAAAAGATTTTCACTATTAATATTTAAGTTATATTTTGTGTACATGCATTCATTAGTCCCTCATAAAGCACTTCATAAACCCATCATAGAACCCCTCCTTACAAAGAAAAATAGCCTATCTTTTGTTCCAGATTGATTATAGTTCCTCAGGCCTATCATGGGACGAAAGTATAGGAAGAAAACCAATAGGGAAAGGGATGCTGCTGCTACAGAAAATGCACTTCAGGAGTTTAGAGAAAAGGTTGGTTCACTTATAACAACTGCTCTTAAATTTGGAATCCCTCAGAGAACATTTCATGATTATGTGAAGATAGATAGAGACAGGGTTGACCAGGAGGGTTTTCAGTTACCATCTTACTCAGTTAGGCAAGTCCTAAGTGCCCACATGTAAAAAGAATTAGTTGATTATCTGAAACAGTGCTCTGCTATTCTTCTCGGTCTATCCACTAAAATACCAAGGAAGCTTGCATATGAGTATGCAATTGCAAACAAAACACCAGTGCAAAAATCATGGGATAAGGAAAAATCTGCTGGAAAAGACTGGCTAACTGATTTCCTGGAAAGGCAGAAGGATATTTCTTTAAGAAGTCCAGAGGTAATAAGCCTAGCTCGGATGGCAAGTTGAAATGAAACAAATCTTGCCGTTTTCCAGACTAAACTAGAAGAGATTTTAGAGCCACACCATACATCATCAACAGTAGTTTTCTCATGAGAATATTCAACCATTCCCAAAAGCTGGAGAGAGGAAGGGGACAGCTAAAGTTAGAAAGTGGCGAGGATGCATGACTGCAACGGACACTCCAGAAAAGCTTGAACGTGAACAGAAAGAACTGAAGAAAAAGCCAAAAAAAAGCCAAGAAAGAAAGAAATTTTGGAAATGATAGCTCAAGAACATCAAAAAAGCAAGGAAAACACAAAAAAAGTTAGACACAGAGGACCAGACCATTGATGAAGACCTTCATCACCTTGAAGATCTCTTGACAGCCGAGCTTAACAATAATTCTTTTGACATTTCAGAGGAGGAGATCGAAGGCACAGAAGTTAGTTTCATTGATAAAATCCCAGAGGAGGGATAGTTTGTTCTTGTTGGGATAGATCCAGCAAAAAAAAGTCTATTATGTAGGTAAATTAATCTGCAAGTTAGACAAGGATGATGAATTACAGGTTTCTTATTTAAGAAAATCACAAATTTGCTACTAATAGTTTTAAATTTCCAGCCATTGAGGATGAAGGAACTATTGGTAAAGAGGCAGTAATTGGAGTGTTTCCAAACCCAGTTCAGGTGAGTATTAAAAGAAAGCAAGGGTGTTTCAAATTTTTTTGTTTTTTTTGTTTTTGTTTTGCAGGATACGATATTCGTTAGGCCAACTTTAACATTTAGGCACAACAAATGTCATGTATATGAGTGACATTCTGTGTTAGGATTTTACTCATGGAGAGAATAAATTCAATTATATTTTGGTTATTTAAAAATTTGATGTCAAGGATATTTCAAATTTAGTTTTTGTTTTGAAGGATACAATATTCTTTAAGTCTACTTTAACATTAAATCTCAGCAAATATCATGGATTTGAGTCACATTTTCTGTCTGCCATTCACCAAGGGAGAGAATGATCTTTTAAGTTGATTTTGATTATCTATAAAAAAAAAACATTTAGTATGGTATTTATGTTTCATTTATTATCTAACTTGAAGACAAATATCAATTATAATAACTGTCCGAATCATCCCATGCTCTTGTCCGAATCATCACCATAGGTAGGTATAATTTGGACATTTTGGAAACTTATTTGAAGATAAGTAGCTTTAAGTATAGTAGAGTACACGACTTGCCACACTCACTCGTAAATGTAGGATGACGAGGCTACACATTGACATGCCAAGGATGTCACTGCTCCTTAAACTCTTGCTTCTAGATAAAAATAAAAAAAAAAGTGTCCGAACTATCACCGCTCTCCTACATTCTTGACCCTTATATGCCGGGACTTGAATTGGGAATCCTTCTCTAATGGCGACGTAAATGTTTCAGGATTTACCGTCCTTTTCCACCCACACAAGTACACTGAGACATAATTACACACTCATAAATGCCATGAACAATTCAGTACAATTAATATAAAACACATGAAGAAAATCATGTAATAAGCTGAGATAGAACGGAGAAACAGATGTAACCATTTAAGAACTAAGCAAGTAATTACCCATTACACTTGACGCGGAAAATTCTAACTAGAGTTTACATGAACATCAAAAAAAAAAACTTAACACTTCACGAAAAAAAGCAATCGGTTAATTCCGAAAATTTTTTGCCCGGTTTGTAACTCATAATTAAGTGAGAAAGCTGCAAAAAAAAAGGAGGTTCCTTGGGCTACTGACGATAGCAGTGCAGCAAGGTGTTGATTACTTCCGAAATGCAACGCAATGAAAAACCTCACAAATAATTATAATCATAAATCGCAAGAGGTGAAGGTGGAATAAAAATGCACTTCAAATTTTATCCGGTCAATTGTACATCACAACACACGGTTTAAATGCTAAAATTCCTTGAGAGAACAGGAGCACATCCATTTCAGTGTTGATGCATCACAGAATGAAAATAGCGTCACTGCAAGGGGCAGGCCGCTGGCTGGGCATACGCACTGGTACCTTTGTTTATTGCATCTAGAAGCAATCCACATAATAAAGGCTATTGCATGATTGACGGGTTTGCTATAACAAATGCTAGTTACTAAGATAATATTCAGTGAAGAAAATAACAAAAATCTCACTTAATAAAGCAACTACTTCCTTTCTTTAGATTCGTATAAGTATATATGAATATGGTAGATAAAGTGTCAACACCATTGATAATAAAATGAAAAACAGAGTTGTATCCTGCGAAAACCAGCATCTTGGAAAACCAGAGAATCCCTCTTGCTGAACGCTGGATAATGATGAGTACCTTCATCAACCCCAAAATCGAGAAGGAACGTATTTTCATGTCCCCAGGGCTTGACCAGCAAGTCCTGCAGGATTGATGGCGTCTAATAGCCAAATGGGAATGGCGGGGGGCGATCATTCATGAAAAATTCTTGTCTCACAATGTGTGTGTCAAAGTCGCACCTGTAAATCCATGAGTGAGCTGATTTAACCGAGCAAAAGAATCCTTCTCGGATTACAGTTTTATATCTCGTTTCTTGCTAAGTTGTCTTCTCTTTTATTGTTTATCCGACCAATTTTAAAAATGAAAGAATTAATAAAAGGGAATAGCTTATCTTTTGATGGGGTAAAATTTCTATTAGCCCTACTAAAATAGCATAAAATTTGGCTGCATGAAAAGATTAAGAACATGATACAGATAGTAACCACTGCGACCATCATCCGAGAAAACAATTAAAACCCTAATATTAATATGAAGTTGGTAGCTATCAGACCAAGCGCCCCTTCCATCTACTGTAGATATGTTCTGAAAAAAGTTTTATGCGTTGTCTTATGATAAACGTCAGAGCACAAAAGAGAAAAAAAATTTAGTAGCATTTGTTGTCATCATTGTTCTTGTGTTATATATGTATCTTTCTCGGATATTTGTCAAGGTGCGGGAGAGTATTGACGGATGCCAATCACTGCTCAGTTTCCAAATAAGTTTTCTTAGACACCTCCCCGCCCCCTGATCGCAAAGTACAAAAAAAAAAAAAAATGAGCTGCAGGTAA
>JANJGK010000052.1:14567935-14572935 GCA_039081455.1 Macrobrachium rosenbergii | reverse complement strand
TAGGCCTATTGTAAAATATCAGTGACATGCTTTGCAAGGCTACGACAGCTCTCACTGCTTGGAAAGTTGATTCCTTCCATCTTTTGATCTTAAGAGCATAGAACGAAGTTTATTTTCTCAATTCCACTTCGATCTAAGGCCATCTATCTCTGATATTGTAGTAGTGTTCAATTGCCGTTTTTCTTTTCCTCATAGGCCTAAAACACGAAGCTTTAAGGGAATGCATTGTAGTACTATCAAGTTTCTATGGCTCGGTAATCTTAGGCCTATTAGCGTCTAGCTTCAGTTTTTTTATCCAAAGATCTTTTTAAATTTCTCTTACGACTCTTATAGCTTTAAAAGTACTCTTTTAACCAACCAAGAACCAATTTAATGATGAAACGTTTGATCAAGGTAAGCAGGTAGTACAGGATGTCAAGGAAAAAACGCGATTTACGTGTACGGAGCATAAAATGCAACCTTACGAAATGTCAGATCTGTTTTACTCTTTTCATATTTTCGTGTGTAGGTAAAACTTGGCCATCCATCCATGGATTTCGATCAAGAAATCCAAATGGCGACCCTAGAGGAGGAGAGATCATGTATCAGAACAGGAGCTAACATTACCGCATATGGTAATAATGTCTGGCGGCCATTTAGACTAAGGTTGCTCTCTCTCTCTCTCTCTCTCTCTCTCTCTCTCTCTCTCTCTCTCTCTCTCTCTCTCTCTCTCTCTCTCTCTCTCTCTCATATTACAACACTGACGATATGTATATATATATTTTTTTTTTCAACAAGCTTTTATTCCCTCACTTACCTTGATTATTGCTAAATTGCCAGATTAGAGAAGCATTAATATATTATAGTATTTTTCCTCTTGTTCAGCGAATAATGTGTATTAATCATAAGAAATCCAAATGGCGACCCTAGAGGAGGAGAGATCATGTATCAGAACAGGAGCTAACATTATCGCATATGGTAATAATGTCTGGCGGCCATTTAGACTAAGGTTGCTCTCTCTCTCTCTCTCTCTCTCTCTCTCTCTCTCTCTCTCTCTCTCTCTCTCTCTCTCTCTCATATTACATTTTTTTTTTCAACAAGCTTTTATTCCCTCACTTCCCTTGATTATTGCTAAATTGCCAGATTAGAGAAGCATTAATATATTATAGTATTTTTCCTCTTGTTCAGCGAATAATGTGTATTAATCATAAGGAGTAGAGGAGAGCTTTCACACTGTGTATGAAAAAGGGAAAGTCCCTCCCACACTCGGAAAAGAGAGCTGATCGAAAACCAATGAGTACTTCAAATATGATGGAGAGCCCCTACAGGCATCATAGTACTAAACTAGACCTATAAGAAAGCGTGCTAATATATGTCCAAACATATGGAGGTATTTGATAATCAGGCAAGCTAACCTATTCCGCCCAACTCGGGTGGCGACTAGGCCTAGGCTAGCCTAGATCCTGGACCTGGGGAACCAAAATGAGAACAAAAATTGAAAACACGCTCAAAAAAAATTGTATCTTTCTTATTTAGTGTGTATGTATCTACACGTAGAAAAGTGAGAAATAGTGAATATAGACAAACTGCAAACAAAATACTGTGCTACTGCACCTTATGGAGCTTGCTTCCCTCCCTGTTTGTAGTGCTTTAGTTGCAAGTCTAGTCTGGGCGATACCTAGTGATGAACCACCACCTCCGCACGATACCATGTAGGCAGAAGTATTCTTCTGGTGAAGAGTGGTTCAATATTTCGTATTGGCGACTTGTTTGGCGAATTATGTTCCCCATTCCTTTGTTACCACATTTTTCTCGATCTAGGGCGTTGCCATGCAAAAAAAAAGACTGAAATCACAGGGCAAAAATGTGATGAAATCCCAAAAGGGGTAGTAAAGCCCAGCAACAAGAGACAAATATGGAGGTAAGGGGATACAAAGGAAGGGGTAAAGCGTAGGGCTTTACTTCGCAACCTGATAAATTATGACGAAAGCGAAAGGTAGAAGTAGGAGTCTTTTCTCAATCAGCATAGAAAGCGAGTGCCACGCATATTGAATAGGCTTCAGTTTGGACGAAGCACCGCTAATGATGATGTGACAATTACGCAAGAGCGCCTGATTCCAGTACCACCCAACACTGAACCAGCCCAGGTTTTTTGTTGAACATAACTCTAGTCTCCCTAACAGCAACAATTGGGATGAGGTCACCCATATTATTCTCGACGACAAAGAAGAACCATGTAAAAAATGAGCTGAAGTTTCTTTGATGCAATCAAGTTTTCTGTACACCGTATAATCAAGGCCACCGAAAATAGATCTATCTTTTGGTGGTCTCGGTATAGTGCTATATGAGCTGCGGCCCATGAAACTTTAACCACGGCCTGGTGGTGGCCTGGCCTAAATCGTTGCCAGATGCACGGTTATGGGTAACTTCAACATTATAATAAAAACTACTGAGGCTAGAGGGCTGCAATTTGGTATGTTTGATGATTGGTAGGTGGATGATCAACATACCAATTTGCAGGCCTTCTAGCGTCAGTAGTTTTTAAGATCCGAGGGCGGGCAGAAAAAGTGCGGACAGAAAAAAGTGCGGACGGACAGACAAAGCCGGCACAATAGTAGGCTATTCTTTTCAGAAAACTAAAAAGAAAAATAAAAAAAAATACCCACGAACAAGCATTGCGGATATATGACTGCGCGCTGCTGAGTGGATACATTCTGTATATGTCTTCAAGTTGAAGAATTGCCAGTGTCTATCTCTTCAGGTATGGTTAGCGTTGTGCGTATTATAATGGCACTCGCTTTCTATAATGATTGAGAAAAGACTCCTACTTCTGCTTTTCGCTTTCATCATAATTTATCAGGTCTGTGATACACAATAGTCCTGGATGTCTCTCTTTACTGTGTTCATTAAGTGTCGTGTACACAAGCGTCCACATCTAACTGTAACTGAGAGAACGAAACAGGAGGGAGAGGAGGAAACTTCTAGACAGTCAAGTGTGTAAGAAACGGTATGAAGAATTTATCTAATTTTACTCAAGTATCTGTCCATATTTATAATTCGTACTCTCATTACATATTCCACCTTTTATTAATTTCGATATTCAAGATTCTACTCTTCGTTAGCTTTTAGTTATATTTCCGTTATATTCTTTATTATTATTGTATGAAGGGGAGTTATATTACAGGCCTAAAATTTAACCTTAGCACAAAGGGTAAAAAGAATAAAGTGCTGTGACACTGGACCTACGGATAGTAAGACACTACTGTTGTTTTCTTTCATTGTTGTCACTACATATATATATATATATATATATATATATATATATATATATATATATATATATATATATATATATATATATATTATATATATATATATATTATATATATATATTATATATATATATATATATATATATATATATATATATATATATATATATATATATATATATATGCGTTAATCATCTCATGAAAAGATCACAAACTCGCGATGTGTCTAGGTCGAAATATAGTGGTTTATCAAAACGTCTGTTTCTTGCTTTATCTAGGTCTTATTAAGAACATGAAAAAGGTTTCATATAGCGATATATATATATATATATATATATATATATATATATATATATATATATATATATATATATATATATATATATATATATATCAGACATAGATTGTCCAAGGTGATTTTCAAGTTAATTTCCGCAGTAAGGGCTGGAGTCAAGTGGTGCTTCCCCTCCAAAGCCTTCATTTCCGATCACGTTCTTGTAAACTGGCTTTGACGAACGTCCACCGCCGTCTGTACCTTAAACGCAGCATACAAATGCTGAACTATGAAAATGTATTTCTATGTTTAAATAGTTTTTAGAATGTAAGTGATGTGAGGTATAAATACATATCAGCGTAATTTTAATGTAATATCAGTACATACTTATCTTACTTATCTTAATAATACAGATAATTAGAGGTAATTACATATTGAAATTTGGCCCTTAAGCTTACAAGAGAATTTTCAGCTTTATAACCATTATATTTCTGTAGAACCGTTGTTATGCGTTCTTGTTAAAACTGCTGTTTTCACGTTTACAAACGAGGTTCGCGTATCCGTTTTCTTCTGTTTCAGTTAAGCATATAAGGAAGAAAGTTTCTGAGGTTGAAGGACTTTTCTGAGGATGCACTGACCTCACTAACGACATCCCAGAGAGTTACGGCTGGCACCAGCAAGGGGTTTCAAGTCACATCGCTCTTGCTGAGAGAAGGTGTGTTACAACGTTTATTGCTCTTTCTTTAATTCTAGCCATTCTCCACTCCGGGAGTGACGTCAGAGAGAGAGAGAGAGAGAGAGAGAGAGAGAGAGAGAGAGAGAGAGAGAACAAAAAACCTACTGTTATTTGAGAAAAGTTCCACCATAATGGCCGTTTTATAAACTTACATGGCTCATTAGCATTGTATCGTACGAACTTAACACACTGAGCCTTGCGCCCATACCGTAGTGCATGCAACACCCGTATTCCTGGATTTACTGGCCCTTCCGCCCCAGTATCTCTTCATCAGCTTACCATTTTTAGGTCCTCTATTCACCATCCTCTCGTTTTCCATTCTATCATATGTATATATGTCACAGACGCGTGACGTGTGTGTGTGTGTGTAAGTGTATATATATATACATACACACGCGAGAAAAGTACAGGAGGGCTGAGGAGTGAGATGATCAGATAGAATATATTTCATAACTTTTCATATTTTCCCAGAATTATTCAGTACGCTGAGCAAGAAACGTGATATGAAATACAACTGTGCCATTCCCAGTGGGGAACTCATGAAAGGCAACAAGATCCTCGATTCTTAAACATACAATTTCAATTCTGGCCCAGTGCCAGGCCCTGGGGCTTTTCTCAGATTTACCAACATCTCTAGCAGGATGCTTAGTGGCTCTGAGAAAATATACGTGTGGTGGATTTTTGCAATATATAGCAGTCTTCTGAACAGGATATAGAGAGTTTCTGTCTGTATGTGCTG
>JANJGK010000052.1:14562935-14565435 GCA_039081455.1 Macrobrachium rosenbergii | reverse complement strand
TTGTATATGAATCACGGTGATGTGATAAATAGTCATAATATGGCTACGTGCGACAAACGCACTACACGGTCAACATGGCAGAGGTGGGTGGATATTGTCTCCAAACGCAAAACACCTGAGTTCGACGGGTGAGATGATGGGAGATGTTATTCACTTATACCTCTCTTGTGGCCGAAAGCTTTAGTGTGTCACTGTAGTCCTGATTCCTCGTCCGTCGCTGGTTCGACCCCACGGGACGGTGGACTTATTATCAACTAAAAATTCCCCTTCGGTAACATATATGAAAATATATTATTTCCGAGGTAGAGTGAATTGGATATTAAAGGACGTTTGTAGCTTTCTGACTGTATATGAATCACGGTGATGTGATAAATAGTCATAATATGGCTACGTGCGACAAACCCACTACACGGTCAACATGGCAGAGGTGGGTGGATATCGTCTCCAAACGCAAAACACCTGAGTTCGACGGGTGAGATGATGGGAGATGTTATTCACTTATACCTCTCTTGTGGCCGAAAGCGTTAGTGTGTCACTGTAGTCCTGATTCCTCGTCCGTCGCTGGTTCGACCCCACGGGACGGTGGACTTATTATCAACTAAAAATTCCCCTTCGGTAACATATATGAAAATATATTATTTCCGAGGTAGAGTGAATTGGATATTAAAGGACGTTTGTAGCTTTCTGATTGTATATGAATCACGGTGATGTGATAAATAGTCATATATATATATATATGTATATATATATATATATATATATATATATGTGTGTGTATTGTAATGAACCGCAGTCGGTTCAGCAGGTTCTTAAATACAAAAAAAAAGTACGGGACTGGAATGACTGGCAGAAATTGAGGCAGACAAAGGAGGAAGGAGCTGAACAAAACGATAAAGTGACCTTAAACTAATTTATTATAATAAGGTATTTACATATTTACAAGTGAGTCAGGTTTGGTTCAAAATAAATCAAATTACATACTCAATATTACCATAAATGAAATATGATTACCACCAGCAAAGTTAACTACCATAATGAGTCCATTAAAAATATAAATACATCAAATTCATAACAGGAGTCATTTCCAAATCAAAATAAACACTGATGTAGCCAAACCAAAGTTACTCTATGAAAGACAATAACATTACATTAACAAAACAGTAATCATTATAAGTGAACAACACTTTGGTTACATCACAAAAATATAAACAAAACAGACAGCATAAACATCAACATCAAGCAGCATCAAACATAGTACAAAATTAGCATAAATAATTAAGCAACACACATGATCATGAATAATAAAGCAGCATAAATACCAATACAACGGTATAAATAATACCAGGGTTGTAACCTCGTGCAGCACAAAAACGCAACAGACAATCTACACAGATGTCGAGACCAAACAAAGGTCGAAGAGGACGAACATCCTTGAACACTGCCATGCGATCATCAAAAACAACCGCCCCATGACGGCCAACAGGAACATCTCCAAAAACGACAGATGATCGGCAGAGTCAAGGCAACAGCAAGACTGCTGTCAAACAGGAACAACACTGCTCCACTGATGGACACGGTTCAGCCATCAACGTCATCCTCCAACTGCAGAGGGCCACAGGTAGCGAATACCTGCAGTTCCAAAATAGTCAAAGAAGCTGATAAGCTGTCGAAAACCTGACTCGCTGCTATTCCAAACCTGACTGACGATCTCGAAGAAGACACCGAGACAGACGTCAACTCCTACAGAGTGCAAAGAAAACAAAAAAGTAAGGAGGCAACAACCCAGCAAGGGCACAATCGGCAAACGATTGTCCCATCAAAAGTACTAAACCTCACAGTATACATATATATAATATTTATAATATATATATATATATATATATATATATATATATATATATATATATATATATATATATATATATATATATATATATATATATATATATATATATATATATATATATATATATATATATATATATATGTACAGTCACTCAAAAATGTTTTGCAACATGTTCCAGAAGTTTTCGTTCACCTAACAGTAATTTGTTCTTTTGATGTTTACAGGAAAATGTAATTTTCTTATTCGACTTTGGTTATTAATCATACGGTTAACAATATAAAAAAGAATGGTGAGTGAAAAATTCATATTACGAAAAATTATGAAACATTTTGAAAAATTTCACTTCAGATGATTGGGCAAAAGAGTCAAAAGAAGAAACTATATTTCGAATCCAGATAAAAGCTTATTGACTAATAAAATAATATTGAATAATCAGCAATGAAATTATATATAAATAAAGAAAGAAAGAATTCAACATTATTGTTGTCAAAAAAAAAAAAGAAAAAATCTCGTAACATTGTATGTTATCGTGTGACTCCACATTCAGGCAGGAAAATTAAACTAAACAGTCTCGTCACTTGCACCGATAAGATGGGCAACAGACTCAGCCGCACCACAATCATTAGCTTGCATAAGACTAATGTTTCTATTGTA
>JANJGK010000052.1:14525435-14557935 GCA_039081455.1 Macrobrachium rosenbergii | reverse complement strand
GGCCAATTCAAAACACCTTTGGAACAGTGCCTTGGTGTACAGCTTTTTTAAATCAGCAATGATCTTCTGGTCCGCGGGCTGGATTAGTGAGGTTGTTCTGGATGGCAAAAACTTTACTTTTAGCCAACTAAATTCGTCTGGCAACTCATATTTCATGTCTAGGGGGTGGGATTATCCAAAATGAGGAGTGCCTTGAGTGGCAAATCTTTTTCTTGAAGGTATTTTTTTTTATAGTGAGGGCACACACTTCAGAAATCTACTCCCTAAAAATTTGCCTTGTTACCCAAGCTTTAGCATTGGATTTCCACATTACATTTAATTTACTCTTAATCACTTTCTGTTTCTTAAAAACTCAAGGGGTTTCCGAGTGGTAGACTAACAGACTATCTTTCATTGGTTTGTGGCCAGGCAATTTCTTTTCCTCTTTAGTATTATAGGTCCTCTTTGGTATTTTCTTCCAAAAGAGGCCTGTCTCGTCACAACTAGAGATTTGATTTAATAAACAGCCATTTTCGTCCACGAATTGTTGAAAATCTTTCACATATTCATGCTCGGTACTACTACTTGATCAAACTCTGTTTTTCATAAGGTCAGCATGCAAACTTTTAGCCTTTGCACAAATCATAACTTCTGAAACACTATCACCAGCAATTTCTTTTTCAGTAATCAATACTAACAATCATTTTTCTATTTCATTTATTATGGGAGGCCTCTATTTAGTCAAACTCGTAGCAACACCAGCACTTCTTATAGACTCTTTATTCTTCAAAAATGTACTTTTCAATAATCTCCTCCTTAAGTTCAATACTGTGGATCTTACCGTTTTCCTCTTCTGCTTGTCAGCAACAGCTGTCTTGGGACCCATGACTGAATACAAAATACAGTGCAGAAAACCCCCAAAACTGAGGAAATACCTGTAAAAGCGTGTACTACTTGCTCAAAACAACAGCAGCAGAGTGAGCGGGCTTTAAACAACGCGTGGGAAAAATGCCACCAACAATGCCAACTAGCAGAGGCTGACCAAAACACTTTT
Source organism: Macrobrachium rosenbergii (assembly GCA_039081455.1). Lineage (NCBI taxonomy): Eukaryota > Metazoa > Arthropoda > Malacostraca > Decapoda > Palaemonidae > Macrobrachium > Macrobrachium rosenbergii. Next base: position 14,556,902 of record JANJGK010000052.1, on the reverse strand, counting down.
TTTTTTTACAAAAAAACATATGATCCATCAGGTCGGTTTGTTCTTCCAGCTCTGATGCAAAATTTACTTGAAATGTCACATCGAAATCCAATTATGTCGAGATCTGATACGGTCGATGACCTGGGTTCTACATTAATATATATATAAATATATCATTATAATAACCCAGACATCTCACACAGAGCGCCGCCCCCCCCCCACCTAATTTACCCCTTTTTGTTTATTGAGAACCGCATGGCTGATCGTTTTATCAACATTCCGATCTGTCCCTTTTTTTTTTACCTGGAACAGATATTGAGATGACACAGATAACAGGGGCCAGGAGGATATTTTATGCCACTCCCTTAAGAAGATTAGCCCCAACTAATCTTCTTAAATGGACTTTCTAAAGGCAAGTTAAGCTGCCTGAATTGTCTTACCTCCGCAGGAAACCCAGGGCAACGGAATTGTTGCCCAGCTGGCCAGTGACTCATGCTTGCACATGGCCCCTACCCCTGGCCGCATGCCTTAAAAGGGAGAAGCAGTTAGCTAGTGAGTTAGTTGTGGAGCAGAAGACATGAAGTAAGAATCTTGGAGAGACAGTCCTCCACGCGGGCAAGCGGTAACTTTGCTGAGAGCTCCCCCTTCATCCCTGTCCGACTTCCGACTCCAGACTCCAGTCTCCAGTCATCCTCGAGGGCACCACCATACATGTGACCATCCCTCGTCCTTCTTCGTCAGAGACCAGCTTCCCCTAAGGTAAAGTGGAGTAAAGACTTTTCGGTCACGAAAGTTTGCCCTTTAGAAAGCCTGGAGTACCAGCATTTCATTTCTGTCCTTGTGCCAGTTTATCCCGTGCCATTTCCAATGTCCTGTGTTCGAGTGTAAAAGTGGTCATTCATTCTTCGAGTCTTTGGCACCCTCAGTGCAAACTCGAGTCATATTCGGTGTTATATTGTTACTTTACTGGCGTGTAATGTGTAAATCTCTCTTGCAGAGGGACCCATCACAGTGGACTGATCTTGGCCTGTGCCCTACCTTTAATCAAGACACTCTTAGAAGGATCTTCAGGCATTGCAAGCCCTTTATCAATTTACTTAATCCATTTTCCCTTCAAATGCTTGCTTTTGTAAATATAATTCTTTAATCTAGCCCAAGTGTTTACGTATCATTTCCTTAGGAAGCAGAGCCTTCAGCTCCTAAATTCTCGCCTTTTTCTTATTTTTTTTACGATTTTCCTTTACGCAAGTCAGAGCTCCAAGGCCAATTAAATAAAGTTTCCGTTGCCAGCCTGTAAAATACCATAAACCCATGGAAATACGTAAAAATGGCGACCTGGCCATAGATATCGTTTTGCAGTTGCAGTTCCCTCTAGTATTGCTTTATTGCATTTGCAACTTGCCAGATCAGCTATTAGCAAAGCTAAGCTGGGTACGAGACAAATTCCGAACCTGTTACCAAGAGCACAGACCAAGAGAGTTCCACATAAGTAATGTGTTTATCTTAGCAAAATTTTTTTTACAATCGTGACTGTTCCTAGGAATTAGGAATAGGGACGCATGTATTCACTGAGAGAAGAGAACCGCCGTATTAGGTTCATTAATGCATGCCTTTCAGGATAGGTAGTTAGGAAATAACCAGTGCTAACCATTCTTTGCTTCGAGGAATAGTGCGAAATTCCTCTTGTGTTAAAATCTTTGCCATTCTTTGCTTCAAGGAATGGTGCGAAATTCCTGTGTTAAAATCTTTGCCATATTATTTTTTTTTTTTTGCGTCGAGGAATAGTACGAAATTCCTCCGTGATAAATTTTACTGCTCATTTCGGATTGGCGAATTATTATTTAGGTGCGAATAAATTCCCACATGGGACAAGACGAAGTCAGCTTGCATTGCTGAAATTCTCTCAGTCTAGTTAAAACTCGAACTAGGTGTTAGGAACGCAAAATTTGAACTCCTCTTCTAAGGGAAAATTACTAGGTCATTTTACTGTTATCCTCTCATCCCGGGAAATTTCCCGGAGTCCCAGACGGTTTATAAATAGACGGGTTCATTCACACAGAATCTAAAAATAACTCCGGTGATTGTCAGACGACCTTTCACCCCCGCCCATGCCCGCGTGTGTAACTTCCTTTTCATTCATTCTCGGCAAAAATTTTTTTTAGGGTTTTCCCGTTAGTAATTCCTAAGTCCTAAGAGACGAATCGTATTTCCAAGTCCTACAGGCAAACCAAATAAAATTCTACGTCGCAAGAGGCGAAAATTTCTCAACCAAAATTCCAAGTCCTAAGAGACTCCTAATAAAATTCTACGTTGCAAGAGGCAAGAATTTCTCAACCAAAATTCCAAGTCCTAAGGGACTCCTAATAGAATTCTACAATGCACGAGGTGAGAATTTCTCAACCAAATTCCAAGTCCTAAGAGACTCCTAAAAAAAAAAATTCTATGTCGCGAGAGGCGAGAATTTCTAATTCCCAAAATCAAGTCCTTTTGAAACATTATATTAGTGTATTTCACACACATCTAAGCCCTTACAGGACTGATCATTCTAGTTCGTTAGAACAACTCCTTAATTTCACGCTACAGTCGGCCAAGTCCGAGCGTGACATACAATCCAGCTACGTCATCCGAGACGCATATTAAAATTCGCTTGCCACGAGCAACCACGTCTTACCAGACATATTGAATTTTAACAAAGTCTCCTCAGACTTACTGATCAACTGTCTTATTCAGACAGATCCATTCTCCTGCAGTCTGAAAAATTGAGTGTTTCAGATTCCTGCAACTGAGTCTTTTCAGACAACCTGAGTCTTCTCAGACATATTTGATTCGTTAGAGAGTCCAGTCCATATAACCATTATTTCAAGATGGCTAATACCAGAGCCCAACAAAATGGGGACTTCAAATTCTACATATCTGCTGGAAAGGACATGGGACTATCAGGGCAAGCTCTGAGAGACTGGGTCCAAGAGCGAGTAGATGATGCCAAGGCAGAGAGGGAGTTAGAACGACAAGAGCGAGAAAAAGAGAGAATTGCCCAGGAAAAAGAAAGAATTGTCCAAGAGGTGGAGAAGGAGAAAGAACGTCAAGAATGAGAGAGAGAAAGAATTGCCCAAGAGGCGGAGAAGGAGAAAGAACATGAGGAGAGAGAGAGAGAGAGAAAGAATTGCCCAAGATAGACGATAAGACTTAGAACGTCAAGAACAAGAGAGAGAAAGAATTGCCCAAGAGAGAAGAGAGGAGAGAGAATGGGAAGAACGAGAAAAAGAACGAATCGCCCAAGAAAAACGGGAGGAGAAGGATAGAGAGGAGCGAGAGTGACAGCGCGCCCATGACCTCCAGATATCAGAACACCACCCCACCTCCTGCGGCGGGAATGAGTGCCCTCAGCCAAGCTCACTCGCTCGTGCCAAAATGGATGGAGTCCGAACCTGAAGTATGGCTTGAAAGGGCCGAACGAGTCCTGGAATGCTGCAACTTTCCCCTGCGTAACTCTCCCTTGTTCTCACTAAATTCCTGGGCGGAAAGGCACTCGTTGCCTACCACGCCCTTTTGGCAGAAGACAGGGGAAACTGGGAAACCTTACGCCAAGCAGTTACTAAGGCGTACGAAATTACCCCCGATTGGGCATACCATTAGGAGCGGGCATTAGCAAAATGGCTTGATTCTGAAGGAGCCATGAGTGCCGCCGAGGTACTTGAAAAATTTAAGTTTGAGCATTTCCTGCGTTACGCCCCCCCTGCCCTCGCCACTCATGTAGTGGAAAAAGCCCCAGCAACCCTCACCTAGTGTTGCTGGATAGCAGACATGTGGGAGACTCACCACCCTCAAGAAGGATCTATGGGGCGGAAGATAAATCCCCCGCCCCTCCTCAGAGGATCAAATTCCCACAAAAATGGAAACTCGGGCAAGCCCCTAACTTGCCATTATTGCAAGAAGACGGGGCATTCTTCTGAACAGTGCCGAAACGAGAAAATGGCACCTCTCTCTCCCGGCAAACCACTCAATAATTCGCCTGCGCCCTCCACAGGGGCAGCTCAGAAAGACTTTAGCCAGACCTTTTGCACGACGTGCAAGGTTTATGGCCATTCTCCCGCATGGGCGAAATGCCCGAACAATAACAAATCAAATACTCCCACCATCGCCTTGGCCGTCACAAATCCCAAGTCATTGGGCCCTCCCGCAGAAGGCCCCATATATGTGGCCCCTCCACGAGGCAGCCACCCCGCGCACCGAGTCATGGCATTCGGGGACTCGGGTGCGCAAATCTCCCTCATACAAAGGGACAGAGTTCCCTATGGGGCTATTGTCAATAGACGAAAACTCGTCACGATCGAAGGAGTAAATCAGTTTAAAATGATACTCCCTACGGTCCAATTGAGAGTCACAAGACCTCACCAATCCAAAATTTGCAATCTTGCAGTAGCAAGCCATCTCTCCGGAGGCTATGACGTCATCCTGAGACAGGACTTTCAGTCCCCACAGCATTCACGACAATCTAGGGGTCCACATTCCCCAACTCATTCCTCGGGCGCGAGTAATCCTCCCCCGCTTCTCCCTCAGTCAAGACTGGCGCCCCCTGGGTACCAGGAGGACGTGCAGTCCCTACCAGTGCCACCTGAGTACGATGTACAGTGGCCCCCTCGATCGGTTCCCGATCCAATTCCAGTGCCCGGCCCTGCCTCAGTGCCATTGCCAGGGCCCCAATCAGATCTCCCTCCCGGAGATGCCAAATGCCTGCCGGTGCCACTTGCATGCACCGAGCAGTGCCAAGCTTCGTCCGTCCTGACTGACGAGCGCAAGAAACCTCTAATAGTGCCTGACTCTGCCCTAGTGCCAGCGCCAGAGCACCACCCCGATCTCCATTCAAGGGATCCAACTCAGGACCCCCTCTCTTCTCCCGGCCTGGCACCGCTACCAGCGTCGGTAAGAGAGATGGTTCCTCTCGACCACAGCGGAAGCTCACCTGCAGGTGCGGCCTCGCAACCCATGCCTGAGCTGGTCATTGATACCTGCGAGCCGCTCCCGCCGCCCCTGACCACCTCCTCTCTGCCTCAGTCCGTCGCCGACGCAATTGCAAGTCAGGATTCTGCCATATTTCACTTGGCCGATGAACTACAAGAGCTGCAACAGATCATGGTAGAACCAGCACGGAAAACTCCTGCGTCAGCTGTCACAGCAGCAGGCCCAGGTGGCCCTCCATGCCGCCCTCTGGTCTCGGGCCCTCCGCTTCCCCAGCCAAGGATGACTGTCCCAGCAGGAAAGGTTCGAGACAAAATTACCACAGGCGTGGGAATTTCCAGGTAGTTTACGAAGAGCTCTAGAGCTCCCCTGGCACCCGTGCCACCATTTCTTTTTTCGAAGGTCTTGGCACCTCTAATCCAGAAGGGGATGTCAGGCCATCCAGTATCTTCTTCCTTTCCTCAGGAACTTCTATCCCTTATCATTTCCTATTTAATCCTTTTCTTAAATTATCCCCACAAGAGGCAATTAAGTATGGGATACCATTCCCCGCAAATGTATAAATCATTAAGAATAACAGAGTGGGAAGTGGCGCGCCCTTGCGCCCATACCTTGGCACAGGGCATGCGTGTCAGCTCTTCCTGAAGGAGTCGCACCCTTCGGGTGCACTTCTCTCGCCCTGGGGCTGAAGTGATAGTCCGGGCCGTAATTTATAGGCGAAGGATGATAAAATCCCCCCCTAACACAATAAAACCCTCACTCTATTTCCTTAGCTCTTCTGCCAATATCATTTACTCTTTTAGTTATTTATTTATCTTTCTTTTTAATGATTCGCGAGTCATAGACTCTTGCCCTTGTGATTTTAAATGCCCCTTTCTTAAGCTCCGAGAGACGTGTCCCGCCCTTCATATGCGGTCAGGTTTTCATTCGTAACATCCAGTTAATTTTTCTTTTTGTTATTATCATTTTTTTTTCTTTTTTCCCTTCCCTTCCTTCTAAGAACTCTGTTTTGTCCTAGACCCCACGTCTTTTGTCTGCTCACCCCGTCATAACATTGAGTGCCTATTTATAGCTCGTACCCGAGTGTGGGCAGTGGACGCATAAAATTAGCGTAGTTTAAGGTTAGCGAATTAAAACTCGCGAATACTCTCGCTCGCCTACAACTGTCAAAACACCTCAGTGTGAGGGTCCGCCATCAACTGTGGAAGTTGGCGATGTGTTGAACTATTAGCTAAGCAATTACCAATGCGAATACGTATAGTCATTACAATATCACGTAAAGGGGATGCAATTTACAAAAATAAATGCTGTTTTATCATTTACACAGCCTCTTCAAGGCAGACTGTACTAACAGTATGCCTTGTTGATTTAGAATTAAGGAACTTATATGTAAATTAATTCTTAAATTTTGTCTCTTGCCTCAAAATTATCTTTTCCTCGTAATCTTAAAGTAACGTATACCGTAAACTTGAAGAAATTAATGGGCCATGTTAAAGTACTTTAGTATTAATGTGATGGAAGTACTTTCCATTTTGCGTATGGATAGAGTAAAGTAAGAGTTTTTCCATTTCTTGTTGGGAGAAGAATACAGTAAATCAGCTGTGCAGACATCTTGGATAACAACATACAAGCCCGAATGGAGGCTCATATGTTTTCTTCCGTGGGAAGCTATTATAATAACCCAGACGTCTCGCACAGAGCGCCGCCCCCCCCACCTAATTTACCCCTTTTTGTTTATTGAGAACCGCATGGCCGATCGTATTATCAACATTCCAATCTGTCCCTTTTTTTTTACCTGCAACAGATATTGAGATGACACAGATAACAGGGGCCAGGAGGATATTTTATGCCACTCCCTCAAGAAGATTAGACCCAACTAATCTTCTTAAATGGACTTTCTAAAGGCAAGTTAAGCTGCCTGAATTGTCTTACCTCCGCAGGAAACCCAGGGCAATGGAATCGCTGCCCACCTGGCCAGTGACTCATGCTTGCACACGGCCCCTACCCCTGGCCGCGTGCCTTAAAAGAGAGAAGCAGTTAGCTAGTGAGTTAGTTGTGGAGCAGAAGACATGAAGTAAGAATCTTTGAGAGACAGTCCTCCACGCGGGCAAGTGGTAACTTTGCTGAGAGCTCCCCCTTCATCCCTGTCTGACTCCCGACTCCAGACTCCAGTCTCCAGTCATCCTTGAGAGCACCGCCATACGTGTGATCATCCCTCGTCCTTCTTCGTCAGAGACCAGCTTCCCCTAAGGTAAAGTGGAGTAAAGACTTTTCAGTCACGAAAGTTTGCCCTTTAGAAAGCCTGGAGTACCAGCATTTCATTTCTGTCCTTGTGCCAGTTTATCCCGTGCCATTTCCAATGTCCTGTGTTCGAGTGTAAAAGTGGTCATTCATTTCTCGAGTCTTTGGCACCCTCAGTGCAAACTCGAGTCATGTTTGGTGTTATATTGTTCCTTTACTGGCGTGTAATGTGTAAATCTCTCTTGCAGAGGGACCCATTCGCAGTGGACTCATCTTGACATGTGCCCTACCTTTAATCAAGACTCCCTTAGAAGGATCTTCAGGCGTTGCAAGCCCTTTATCAATTTACTTATCCATTTTCCCTTCAAATGCTTGCTTTTGTAAATATAATTCTTTAATTTAGCCCAAGTGTTTACATATCATTTCCTTAGGAAGTAGAGCTTTCAGCTCCTAAATTCTCCCCTTTTTCTTATTTTTTTTTACGATTTCCCTTTACGCAAGTCAGAACTCCAAGGCCAATTAAATAAAGTTTCCGTTGCCAGCCTGTAAAATACCACAAACCCAGGGAAATACGTAAAAAATACATACATACATACATATATATATATATATATATATATATATATATATATATATATATATATATATATATATATATATATATATATATATCACACATTACCACAGGTGAAAAAAAAAGACGGGGTGTAGGTCCTGACCGGTTTCGACTTTATTTTCAAGCCATTGACGAAGGACTGATACAGAGTATTAGAAGTCACACATATATACACTACAGGAACAGTACTGACGAACATACACAACCGTTAGAGACTACATATCCACACAGACCAGTGTCAAGGTAGGAGTGGCCTTCAAAATTCATTTGGCTAAAAATCACAATATACTCTCAGGGGACAATACTGATAAACGTTTCGATTATAAGAGACCAATCAGCTGAGGTCTATGACCTAAGCAAGTTCAGTTTGAAAAGTTAAAAGATAAGTAAGGGTTTAGCAGTCGACGGGCTTAGAAGCACGTCCGAAAGACAGTCATAGCGCGTGCCACCTCAGAGTCCCTTCGACTATAATTGCATAATTAAGTAGTGTAATATTATTAACAGGGCCCTGTGTAACTATTAAGGAAAATACACGTGTTAACTGTAACTTATGCGTTTTATTTGTACTGGTTGAACCTATAGATGACAGAAAATCAGGTCATATTTTTGGTGTCAGTAGTGGGGTAGGCTATTGCCAGTACATATATATAGTAATTAACAGCGTAATTGTGAAGGTGAAGTAAACAATGCAAACTCGAAGAAAATCAGTGCATGACGGCAGGAGTGCAAGTGTTAACAATAACAGTGCCAGGGATGAGGACGGTATGAAAGAGCTGTCAACGAATATCCAACGCGCGTGAAAAGAGTTGCACAAATCAGCAAATGAAATACAAAGTAAAAAAAGCCCGTCGACCCACCCACAATTTCAGCCGACGTCGCGTCGTCACCACAAGCGCGATCAGTCAAAAAAATAAAGGAACTACCGGTGCTAGATGTATCAGTGCCTGAGTTTGACAACTCACGCACTGGTGAAGGTTTCCTTTCGATCGAGACCTTCATAAAGTGTGTTGAAAACGCCACAGTAGGCTGGACAGATAGAGAGAGAACTGTGTAAGCAAAACAAAAAGTGACTGGGGAAAATGATGGTTGGCTGTTGCTGGCGGTGTGGAAGGGACGGCCACATGAGGACCCAGTGCCCCTCTTTCACTCAGCCGCTACGTTGTTTTCGTTGCAATGCAACTGACCACCTCGTGAATGCTTGTTCAAAAAACGGCTACGGCCAGCAAAACAACGCTCCCCCTACACTAAGGAGTGGAAGGGGAAGGCAGCATGGAGGAGGAGTCGGGAGGACCCCCGACCACACCCACGCTCAGCAGGTCCAAAAAAACCGTGCCCCTGATGGACCAAGGGACGCCTTGTTGGGGAGTGACGGGAGTCAACCAACCCCCGAGAAGTAGTGGACAGCCCTCCGTCAACTGTCGCTGCTCCTACCCAAATGTTGAGGGTGCAGGGAGGAGAGGTCATGCAAGAGCCGCTCACCCGCCCTCAATGCACGAAGGAAGTCGCGGTGCCCATCGTGGAAATATGGGTGGGAGAGCGAGCGCAAAGGGCGTTGGTCGACACTGGCGCAAGTGTGTCTTTGTTAGAAGAACACCTTGTGACAGGGTCGGTGCAGCCTATGAAAGGTTGCTTAGTTCTAAGCACAGCAGGTGGCCATCAGATGGCAACCTGGAGGACTGTGAAGCAGCAGGTAACCATCGGTGGGCGAGTAGTGACACATACCTTCTATGTAGTACCAGCATTACAAGTAGAAGGAATTGCAGTTATTTTAGGAGTTGATTTTGTGGCTAGGAACGACATAATAATAGCTGGCACAAAAGGGAAGGGGACTGAAGTATATTTAAGAGGACAACGAATCCCCACAGAGGGGGAGAGACCGAGGTGCTTACGAGTCTCCGTAAGACTGAAGGGTAGTGGAGGCAAAGTACCCGCCGCCCCAGAGGCAGGAGATGTGGCATCACCCCGGACTCTTTCATCCCTCACCGTGACTCCCGCACGAAACTTACATGAAGGCACCTTAGTTTTGATCAGACCCCATCAGAAATGGGAAGATTTTATCTTTCCGGGTCTGAGCGAAGTAATACATGGCAAGGTTAATGTGCCATTTATTAATGTTAGTGATCAGCGTATCGTATTAGACAGTGGGTCGATATGCGACTTTGAACCTTGTGAAATAATAGATGCTTCTCACACACTCGCGACCTTGAGTAGCACGCATCAGGGTCACTGTGGAGAACGTCTGGATAAACTCCTGAGTACAGCTGATGGGTCTACCCTGTTACTTATCAAAATATTGCCAAGGAAATTGTAGAAAGTTATCAAAATGTAATCGCGATTGGCGACGAAACCCCAGGTAGAATAAATCATTTTCCTTTTGGTATAGAGACCGGGGATCAACCACCCACAAGATCTAAGCCGTATAGAATTCCAGTTTGTTATCAGCGGGAAGTAGAGAACGAAATTAATAAATTAAGGGAACAAGGGACAATTAGAGCAAGTGAATCTCCCTGGGCCTCGCCAATCGTGATGGTTAAAAAGAAGGATGGTTCTCTTAGGCTATGTGTTGATTATAGAAAGTTGAATAGTATCACGAAAGACAGTGCATTTCCATTGCCCTCTATCGAAGAACTGTTGATTAAGGTCAGAGATAGTAAATTCTTCACCACCTTGGATTTAAAGTCAGGTAATCATCAAATACCTATAGACGAGAGTAGCAGAGAAAAGACAGCCTTTATAGATAATGATCGATTGTTTGAATATAATTACCTTCCTTTTGGAGTAAAGAACGCTCCTGGCCATTTTTCACGTGTTATGGTGTCCGTATTAGCTTTGCTATTAGGACATTAGTGTTTGTATACTTAGATGACATAATCATATTAGGGGCTGCAGTAGAAGAGCATAAAAAGAACATTACTGAAGTCTTAGAAGCTTTAAAATGACATGGTATGAAAATTAATCTAACCAAATGTAAATTCTTTCAGCAAGAAGTTGAATTTCTGGGGCACATTGTAACATCTGAAGGCCTTAAGCCCTGTGCAGATAAAGTAGCAGCAATAAAAGAATTTCCTCAACAGAAGAATGCAAAAGAAGTAGCCAGTTTCCTTGGCCTCGCAGGCTACTATCGTAAATTCATAAAAGATTTTGGTAAAATAGCGAGACCACTAGATTCATTGGAGAAACAGTCAGATTTTCATTGGGGACAGGAAAAAGAAATAGCTTTTCAAGAATTAAAGATTTCACTCACTGTTGGCGTATCCAAAGTTCGTTCGACCATTTCTAGTAACCACTGACGCGAGCAGTACAGCTATTGGGGGAGTGATTTCTCAAGCTGATGCAGGAAATGAAAAACCGATTTGTTTTGCATCACGAGCATAAAAGGGGCAGAGAAGAATTACAGTACTTTCGATAGAGAGGCATTGGCGATTCTATGGATGCTGGAGAGACAAAGTCAAAATAAACACAGATCATCGCCCACTGAGAGATTTATTCAAGAAACGGGATTTAACCACTCGCCAGGCTCGTTGGGTCGAGCGGCTGTTAGAATTTGATAATGTAGGAATTGAACATATAGCAGGGAAACAAATAAAGTAGCTGATGCTCTCTCCGGGAATGCCATAATGGGAGTTGAAACCCGAGCAGCAGAGAGAGGAACAATGACGGAAGAAACAGTGGCAGGCCTCAGAGGCACCCGATGTGGGAAACGGGAATAACTCGGTATCTCGAGAGTTAGGAAGAGACAGAAGGGGTGCGAATCAAAACAGCGGTGAGAACGAGAGAGCTGACCCCTCCAGGGAGGTCAGGAAGCGGATGCCCTGGGAGTGAGAGAGAAAGTGTGTGACTGATTTGTGTGGTTGGAATGTAGAAGAGGTGATGAGGGGTCAGAAGTCTGAACCCTGGATTGATCAGGTTAAGACTTACGTAAGGGGTGCGAGTAACGAGTTTCCCGATTTCCTAACAGTGCCTAAAGATATGTTCTTCCTTGAAGGAGATATCTTATTTTGTAAATATGAGAAGAGACCGGGCGATATTCGATCTCGCGTCGTCCTTCCTCCCTCTTTGGTGGAGAAAGCCATCCACATGATACATGTGAGTCCCTATGCAGGACATATAGGTATAGAAAGGTCCCTCAAGAGGGCACGAGAATCCTTTTTTGGGTAGGAATGAAAAAAAGACATTGTAAAATTCATCTCCCAGTGCCGCATCTGTATTACCATGAAAAACCATAAACATACTATTCCGAAGGCTCGAATGTGGCCAGTGGAGCCAATCAAATTTGCCAGAGTACACATTGATGTTGTGGGACCCTTCCCCGCAGGGGACGGGCAATTCAGGTATGTGTGTGTGTGTGTGTGTGTGTGTGTGTGATGGTGGATGCGTTTACGCGGTATACGCACGTGTGCGGTGGTGGATAAATCTGCGATATCAGTTGCCAAAGGCTTGTGTTCATTCATAGCGAAGTTCGGCTGTCCCTGTACGTTAATCAGTGACAACGGAAGTGAAATTTATTAACTAAGTAATAAAAGACCTAACAAAAATGTTAAATGTAGAACATTTCACGATCGCATCTTACCGGGCTTCAGCCAATGGGCCAGTTGAATCCCATAATAGAGGAGTAACGAATATTTTGAAATATTTAGTAGCAGACAGTCCAAATCAGTGGGTAGGGATGTTGCTGATGGCGAAACTTGCACTTGATACAGCGTATAACGGCTCCATAAGAGATACCCCGCATTTTTTAGTGTATGGACAGGACCCTTCATTGCCATATACTGTGATCATGGACCCTAGAACTTTACCACTATATAGTGTCGAACAATACCGGGTGATGTTCTGTAACCTGACCCGAAGAGTGTTTCAGACAACGCAGACGCTTTTGTTGAGGGCCAATGAAAAGTATCAGACGAAATATGATCAGGGATTCCGCACGCAACCATCTAAGATACAAACAGGGGACAGAATCTATCTGAAAAGGCTGCAGCCGAGGAGACATAAACTCGAGTCCGCCTACTTGGGACCGTATCGTGTGAAAGAAATTAAGAACGACACCGCGGTGATCCAACATATTAAAACCGGTGTCCAAGGCGAGTACCACCTATCACACATTCATCCCGCTAAAGAAGATGTCTTGATGTGGCACCTGAATAAGCCAGTACCCCCTTTCCCGGGACTGCCTGGCTATCTGGGAGAGGAGAGTGAAAATGACGTGCAAGCAGGTCTGGGGATCATTAATAGTGCAACCAGTGTGCATACAGACGAAGGTTACAAATACTGGTGTCATGTGCTGTTGTGAAAAGAAAACATCATCTTTTATTTCATTTTTGTAGTTGATTTTCTTCATGTCTATTTGATATCATTATTCTTTTTATCTAATTTTTGTGATTTTTATAAAATTGTTTTGTCTTAATGATTGACAGTAACCTAATCTGTTTTTTTTTTTGCCTTGTTTTGATTATCTAAACTACAGGTTATTTCAATCCAAATTCTAAGAAAGTTGTGTGTGTTAATATGTGGAGCTAAAAATTATTATTCCATTGATCCTATATGATTCTCTTTTTTTATTATTATTATTTAAAAAATTAAAATAAATTGATAAAAATCATAGCAATGTGATGCGTGGAATTTATAACACTGTAAATTGCCAATTGTAACCGTGCAATTTGACCCTGGCTTGCTAAATTTTAGTTTCGTTTCTTCATGAATTATTGATAACATATGTCGGGAGGTAAGGTACTCAAATGGCAGAGAAACTAAGTAAACAAAAAAAATGGTGTTGTGAGCCCTGCGAGACGCAGAACTTTGAGGGGGGAGTGGTGAACTGATTATATAGAAATTCATGTGTGAGACATAAGAGAAACTCTGCTAGTTGTTGGTACGTCCTTGTGATCAGAGAGTAACGAACAGATAGATACTGCCGAGTCGTCGAACGCCATACGACCGTTGAGGTTTGGCGTGGGTAATTCAAATGAGTGCCATACATCGAAGACCCTTATTGGTCCCTTTCCATGATAAGAGACCAATCAGCTAAGATCTATGACCTAAGCAAGTTCAGTTGTTTGAAAAGTTAAAAGATCAGTAACGGTTTAGCGGTTGACGGGCTTAGAAGCACGTCCGAAAGACAGTCATGGGACGTGCCACCTCACAGTACCTTCCGACTATAATTGCATAATTAAGTAGCGTAATATTAGTAACAGGGCCCTGTGTAACTATTAAGGAAAATACACATGTGTTAATTGTATCTTACGCGTTTTATCTGTACTGGTAAAACCTATAGATGACCGAAAATCAGGCCATATATTATATATGCAGTATATATATATATATATATATATATATATATATATATATATATATATATATACATAAATATAAATATACATATATAAATATATATATATATATATATATATATATATATATATATATATATATATGTGTGTGTGTGTGTGTGTGTGTGTGTGTATACATACATACATACAATCATATATTACTATGAAATATTTTCTGTTAAAACAGAAATCCATCTAATAATAGGAGCCCGTAAAACACCAAAGGTAGAAAGTTATTGCTATATTACAGAGACCAAACTGTCTCCCTCTACTGGCGAGTATATGAATGAAAGTAAGGAATACAGACAAGCAGTATTTATGCCAAGAAATCCAGAGGTCATCCGTTATGTCACTCCAGTCGATGGCTTCTTAATCTTCTTAATTGCTGGTTGGAGGAAGATTTTATCTATAATATCTGAGTCCCAAGATCCTTTTGATCGACTCATCGTGCTTCTTTGTTTAATCAGGGCTGATTCCACCATCTGATTTTTGAAGCGACAATTGCTGCTATAAATTATACGAGACGCATTCCAGTTTATCCTGAGATTATGGTTATTTAGCCTATATGGTTAAAAATAGCTGAGTTCTCTTGGCCATACCGTACTGACCTTTTATGTTGTATTAATCTCTGAGGGAATGATTTACCAGTAAAACCGATATACGATTTGTCACATTCGGGCAAAGTACTTCATATACCCCTGTGTCTTTGGGGACTGGCTTTTGTCTGATGTTAGTTACGGATTTGGCTACGGTATTTGGGTAGGTAAAAGCACAAGGGTTAGAATTTCCAAGAGTCTTTGTCAACGTCTTAATCCTGTCCAGGTGTAGGATTTTAATTTTATTGTTGGGTGTCTCTAGTCTTGTTTGGCGGGGACGATAGAATATTGTGTTAAACATTCCGAAGGTTTCTGTCACAAATTCAAAGAAACACAAATACCACTTCACATCATAAAACTTTTAAGCCTAGATGTAGATTCCCTATTTACAAAAGTACTGTTACAGAACGTTCTACAGTTTTTGAGGGACAAATTAGCCCCCTATTCAGACCAATTCCCACCAGCCCTAGATAAAATAAGGTTAATTGAATTGTGTGTATCAAATAACATCAAAATAGGTGTTTCTGTTCCAAATTTAATCACGACAATAAAACAGTGTTAAATTTTTCCAAGAAACGAGAAGAATTCCTCCTCTCTCTTGGTTTGGATTTTGCTTTACCTTGTTACAGGCCCTCATTTGTACAGTTCTTTAGCAGTCTGGAGTTCCTGTTTTCTAGATTGATCAATCTTGACCTCAACCTTGATGTTCCTAACTTTCGTTTCAAATAACATCTATTCATTCGGGGTCATTCTATAAACAAAAATTCGGGTGCAGCATGGGCAGCCCTCTAAGTCCTGTTTTAGCCAACCTATACAAGGAGTATTTTGAAACTGTAATAATAAATGCAATAAAACCTAAAGACCTGCTGTGGATGCGATATGTAGATAATATCCTAACATTTCGGGATGACAGATGGGGTAATTTTAACGAACTTCTTTCGGAACTAAGTGGCCAGCATCAAATTCAAAGTTGAGTGGGAAAAATACAACCAAATTCCTTTTCTTGATGTTTTATTAATTACAGACACGACAGAATACAAATTTACCATATACAGAAAACCAACTTTATCACTTACATACATACACTATTTTGGTCATCAGGACAGATCAGTCAAGAGCGGCGTAGCCAGCAATTTATTCTTAAGAGCCTTGCGGATTTGCTCCCCGGATTTCCTTGAAAAGGAATTTGAACTAACCTGTCAGCAGCTGTCACCTTTGAAATACTCTGACCATATAATTCAGAAAGCGATCCATAAAGCTGACACAATATTCTATTGTACCCTGCAAAACAAGACTAGAGAGACGCCCAACAATAAAATTAAAATCCCACACCTGGACAGGATTAAGACGTTGACAAAGACTCTTGGAAATTCTAACCCTTTTGCTTTTACCTACCCAAATACCGTAGCCAAATCCCTGATTAACATCGAAAGACACAGGGGTATATTAAATACCTTACCTCGACTGTGACAAATCGTATATCGGTTTTAATGGTAAATCACTCCCCCAGATTTTAATATAACATAAAGGTCAGTACGGTGCGGCCAACAGAGCTCAGGTATTTTTAACCATATAGGCTAAATAACCATAACCACAGGATAAACTGGAATGAGTCTCATATAATTTATAGCAGCAACTGTCGGTGGAATCAACCCTGATTAAACAAAGGAACACGATGAATCTATCAAAAGGATCATGGGACTCAGATATTGTAGATAAAATCTTCCTTCAACCAGCGATTAAGAAGCTATCAACTGGAGTGACACAACGGATGACCTCTGGATTTCGTGGTATAAATACCGCCTGTCTGTATTCCTTACTTCATTCATATATTCGCCAGTAGAGGGAGACAGTTTGGTCTCTGAAACCTAGCAATAACTTTCTACCTTTTGGTGTTTTTATGGGATCCTATTATATATATATATATATATATATATATATATATATATATATATATATATATATATATATAATATATATATATATAATATATATATATAATATATATATATATATATATATATATATATATATATATATATATATATATATTTACAACTGCGAGCCCCGTGAACATTAATTTACGGCAATTTTGGACAACCTTGCTAATAGGGAAGCAGAATCATAAACAAGAAGAGGGGAAAAGGGAGTGGAGGTTGCGAGAGTGACAGCCTGAATTAGTAAATATTAGTTTATTTATAATTTACAGAGTAAGTTTAATAGTAGAAGGAATTCACGGCATCACTCAAGTAAATAGAATAAATGTAATGAGGGAATACTCAGATAAGGGTGGGAATCTGTCCCCAGATAACTCAATGAATGATGATTGGCAACGGTGTAGACTTCATGCATACTTGGGTCAGGATGAACTACCATTAACCAAATAACACTAGACATCGACTCCTTAAAGCAGACAGAGAGATGTCTGAAGAGTATAAAATTACCAGAATATGCCTATTGTGCGGACATAGGTAAAAAGCACAAGATTCAAGGAGGTAATTAATTTACTTCTTTTTCTATCAGGGGAATAATTACTTCATTATTTAACTGGATTCAAGAAAATGCTCGACAAAGATTTTACACTTCACTTGTAGTTTAACAAGGGGAGGAATAATGGAAGGTGAAAAACAGGTCAAGTAAAAAGATAAGACTGGGGTCGTATTCCTCTTAATTTCCAGGTGTAGCCTACCTGATGCAATTTCTGTATGCTCTGGCATAAGCATGAGTGGGGCTCTTCCTGTCTTTAGCAAAGTTGGGCAGGCCGTCACAGGTGAAAGAGGGTCCACCCTGGCGAATCCCTTGTAAGAAATCTTGGGAAGGCAGGTCTTGCCTTGACCGTTGCTCTGCTGCTACTGACTGACCTCACCTAGGTCGTAAAATCGTCTCCTCCAAACAGTTTGCCCCTTGGCAACCTCCCTCATTGTACGATTTCTGGAACACAAAAGAAATCCACCAGCAGAGAGAGAACAGAAACAGGAGTGCCGAAGGGGTGCAGCTTAGTTAATCACTCAGGTGTTTTCTCTGGGAGATATTACAAACGGGGAGATGATGGGTTTGGACTCTCAGCCCTCAAAACTGCCACCCAACTCTTCAAATTTATTTGTTGTTAAATTTAAGTGTTTCAGTTTGTTATCAGGCATAAGGCCCGATATTCATTACTATATATATATATATATATATATATATATATATATATATATATATATATATATATATATATATATATATATATATATATATATATATATATATATATATATATATATATATATATATATATAATATATATATATATATATATATATATATATATATATATATATAATATATATATATATATATATATATATATATAATATATATATATATATATATATATATATATATATATATATATATATATATATATATATGGTCACTTCTTTTCTAAACTATTTGTAATAGCCACAATGACTTTTCAGCTTCTCGATGTCTATACTTTTTTTAGGTAAGCCTAAGATCCAAATGAAAGAAGTAAAGATGGAGTACTGACACCCGTGGCAGGATTCGAACCCTTACTTGGTATTTCAGAAAAGAGGCAAACTCACACCTAATCAACCAAGTGCCAGCTTGAATCCTGCCTGGGGCGTCAAAATTTCTTCATTTGTTCCCTTCACTGATCCTAGGCTTTGTAGTGATAGGTGTATCTAAAGGGTGCGAAGATATCGAAAAGTTAAGAGCCTATTGTGGTTATTACAAAATATACACATTCACTATAATGTTATAACTTAATGGAGACCGAAGCATAGAAATATTAAGGAAGCAAAAACTCAAATACTTGAAATTTGTTAGGTATTGCAAAAAGTTGAGGTTTTCATGAAGAGAGTGACAGTAGCAAAAATGAAAAGGAGAAGCGTTGGAGATAGCTCTGGAATTTTGTACGTACAGTACATGCGGAGGCAATGTCCTTTTGTATGAGAAAGAACCCAGGACAAATGATTACATATCTGGACAGTGCAATAGGGGCAACTGCCCCTTATGGGGTAGTGCCATCAGTGCACAATAAGCGGTGCACTGTAAGCATTACTTAAGGTTCTTTGCAGCGTCCCTTCAGCCTCTAACAGCAACTTCTTTCATTCCTTTTATTATGCCATTTTCATGTTCTCTTCCATCTTACTTTCCACCCTCTCCTAACAAAATGTTAATAGTGCAACTGCGAGGTTTTCCTCTTGTTACATCTTTCAGGCCCTTTTACTGTCAATTTCCGTTTCAGCACAGAATTACCTCATAGGTCCCAGCGCTTGGCCTTTGGCCTAAAGTTTATATTCTATTCCATTTAATATGCACAACGTGAAATAAGGACACTTCTATTTAGGTAACTACTTTTATGAATTTTATTATTATTTGTTATGGGAAAACTTATAATAAGAAATAAATGAACATAGAAAAAGTAAGTTAATGATTAAAAAATACTGGAAACTGATACGAAAAGGTCCATTTTCTTATGTGTATGTCCCTGACTCTGAGGAATTCTATTTCATTTCTTTTATCAAAAGAGAATATGAGAAAAAGGAAATAATCTAAATGACCAGAATATCAGGTCCTCTAAAAATTATTCCTAGTTCAAGAAATTAATTATTACTCTTTTGAGGTACACTAGGGAACTGTGGTTCACTGACTGTCAAAGGAAAATAATCAGTCCCAATATTCCTCACCTGACACTTTTTTTTCTCACCGTTTGCCCGTGACTTCAACAGGTCACATTTTTAAAGAAGTTTAAGGGGAGCGCTGACTCCATAAGGCCCCATTATAAAGTATGTGCTTATAGCTTCCTTATGAATG
Organism: Macrobrachium rosenbergii; assembly: GCA_039081455.1. Taxonomy (NCBI): domain Eukaryota; kingdom Metazoa; phylum Arthropoda; class Malacostraca; order Decapoda; family Palaemonidae; genus Macrobrachium; species Macrobrachium rosenbergii. The sequence goes on along the minus strand of JANJGK010000052.1, from coordinate 14,537,364 downwards.
AAGGGATGTGCTTCAAATTTTTACCACTTAATCTTCAACTAACAATGAAAATTTCCTACACGGGAAATTTAGACATACGACTTCTAAGTTAATTTTTTTTTTTTTTTTTGCATTGGGGAAAAAGATTTCAAAACTTTTCAAAAATATATAATCACTAAAATAAATTTCCTGTGTACGAAATCAAGATATACAGGGTGTTTCGAAATTAGAGCCCCCACCCCACCCCCCACCCCGCCTCTCTACAGCATAAACTAAAATTGATATGGACAAAAACAAAAGTAATTCAGAACAGGTATTTATTTAAGTTTCTCTCTGAGTATTTGACATTTTGTGAGGCCTCCATCTGTCTGTACCACAGCCTGCATTCTTGAGGGGTATGATTTCAGCAAATCGCAAAAAAGCTGAGACTCAAACTCCATTTCCCTGAGCACTTCAGTCACCTCTCTTCACAGGTCATCGAGGCTTTGTATACCATCTTAGTTCACTGTGCGCACTTCAACACGATCCTTTAAGATACTACCAATGTTTTCACACACATTAAGGTCAGGGGAGCTACCAATAAATTCACTTGACGAGAAGAAATCGATACCACTGTTTCGAAGCAGCTCCTGTGTCTGAAGAGCCTTGAAACATGGTGCCTTATCATGCAAAAATGTGATTTCTTCAATAGATAACACATTTTCAGGATCTTTGAGGAAAGGAAATACTCCACCAGTAAGCTCGGTTTCTCTGAAGTATTCGCCATTCCATGACTGTCCTTTTTCTTTGATGATCCACATTAACCATTTGGCTGTGAAACAGAGAAAAATTCCCCAAACATTCAGGAAATTTCACAACTTGGCAATAGCACACGTCATCGCTGATATCATCCAACTTGCAGCCCAAATTATGTCATTTTTATGATTTGGCTTCCTGACTGTGTAAATGAAGAATTCATCTGATGCGGCAACATGGAGAAAGTCGGCTTCGTTCCAATCTTTAAGAAATGAACCACAAAACCATGCACGGTCTTCTCTCTGTTGCTGAGTGATGTTAGGCTTGCTGATAACATGAAATGGCTTCATACCAGATTTTTTCAACTCATGATATACAGCACTGTAACTTCTCTTCTTTCTCCATTTTGTTTCTAGCTCAAGCGCCAATTTACGTAAAGACTTTCTTGGTCTACTCACTGCCTCAGATATGATGTCTTTTGACTCCTGAGAAAGGACTTCAGGCCTTCCAAGATTCTCACTCTTTTTGCGATGATAGTCATATGGACTTTTGTTCCAGTTTCTTTTAACAAAGGATTAATCTCTTTTACTGTATTTAGCTATCCAGGAACGTGAAATGAAGGATGCGCCAGCATCCTTGGCCTCTCTGAAGGTTATAGCCCGGATTTGGTCAATCCATCTGATTTCCTCCGAGTCATTAGCCATAGCTGTATCTAACTCCGTCACTCAGTCTGAAAATGCAAGAAATGTAAAATGAAAAATAGCTTAATAGAAACTTAAAATAATGTACTTGGAGATGGGCTATAGCAGAAAACTTCATAACTTTCCATTTGTTCAGTGGAGGGGGGGCTCTAATTTCGAAACACCCGGTATAGTTATACTACTCGAAATCAAGATATATAGTTATACTACACTCTGTAAAAGTTTGATTGAATTTGATTCAGTCTTCTTGAGTTATAAGCTTTTATTTTTTAAAAAAACTAAGTTTTGAAAGAACGGCAAAAGAAAAAATTTATGGTTATTTTGTAACAACTATGAAACTATGACAGTTAGAAGGCTGATTTTTGCACAACAACTATTTTGTCATATAAGAAATATGCCCAGAATTTTCAATATAATCAAATGAACAGAAATGTGCTCTCTCTTGATTTATATGTTACCTAAAATTTGCATACACACACGCATTATATATATATTATATATTATATATATATATATATATATATATATATATATATATATATATATATATATATATATATATATATATATATATATATATATATATATATATATATATATATCTATATATATATATATATATATATATGTGTGTGTGTGTATATATATATATATATATATATATATATATATATATATATATATATATATATATATATATATATATATATATATATATATATATATATATGCGCATATATACATATATGCATATATATATATCTATATATACACATATTATAGATATGTATATATATAATTATATAAATTACATATATATACAGCATATATGTATATGTATGTGTATATATATATATATATATATATATATATATATATATATATATATATACATATATTACACACACACACACACATATATATATATATATATATATATATATATATATATATATATATATATATGTGTACAGTATATCTGTATATGTATGTATGTATGATATATATACATATATATACATATATATATATATATATATATATATATATATATATATATATATATGAAGATAAAAAAAACCATAAAACACTATTTGAACTTTGCAACCATATAATTTGAGCACTCCTTTCTGTGCCTCTGTTCACTGGTAAAATATGGACACATGGTGAGTTAGAAGAGTACATATACAAAGAATATGTAGGTGTGGCAGTATATATACTCTTGTAACACATCACCTCCCCATATTTTACCAGTGAACAGGGGTACTGAAGGACGTGCTCGAAGTATATGGTTGCGACATTCAAATGGTGTTTTATGGGCCTATTTTATATTCATATTACACTGTTGTATCACAGTAAAAGATATTCATATATATATATATTATATATATATATATATATATATATATATATATATATATATATATATATATATATATGCATATATATACATATATATATATATATATATATATATATATATATATATATATATATTTATCAGTGCAATGTTTTTTCATAACAAAAATTCATTAATATATGCTATAAATATGTTTTCTCCATAACGTATAAAAAACAGTATATGCTACCTATAAAAAATAGTAGGCTACATGCTATCACTACGATTTTTTTTTTCGTAATAAATAAATTATAAAAATAAATGCCCTAATGAGGTTAGGCCAGGACATAGTATTCTAGGAAAGGTTTGTTCTCATCGTTTCCCACTCACCTTAAAGTTTTCCTCATAGCCTATAAAAATATATGCTATCAATATAATTTTTCTACATAACCTATATACGCTACCACTGTTGTACATGATTTCCATTCAGATATTGGAGAGGCAAATAGACGAACAACTGCGAGGATAAGTAAACAAACGCTGGACAACCAAGCCTACACAAGTCACGAGTCAGACGACAACTCACTGCATGAAATCAAGCTTTGTGGTCTTTTATAATTATAAAATATATCATGTAATACAGTAATCACTAATTAGAATGCCACTAATCTGAATATCACTAATACAGGAAAACAAATCTCTTACTTAGATATGGGCGTTCTGGCGTTGTTGCTTCGGCTCCCAGGTTAGACAACTCCCGTTTGCTTCGTCCCACTCTTGTAACAAACTTACGAGACGCAATCGTTCAAATTTCTCCCTCATAAGAGTGGTACTTCTCTTGCTTGTGGCAATGGAGTTGCGTGAATGCACTGCACGGTACGAAAGTCCGAAAAGGAAATGCGTCACAAAGCACCAGGATATCACTTGGACCAAAACTACACAACAAATCGAGATTGTTTATAGGTTTAATTTGGTAAAACCCGACGCTCTGTTTGGAACTGTTACCTACTTATATAATTTCATATTTCCGAAAATACTCAATAAAATTATGTCAATAAATATAAAATATTATATGTATACTAGTTGGCAAGGGACATCTGTGACAACGAGTTCAAAATATCGAGATACATAGATATATATTTACTTTTTTTTTATATTTGGCTGATATTTTTCCAGAGAACGAACAAGCTCTTATCGTAGAAAATGGGTAGTTTTAGTAGGATACTGAAGTAAATTTCTGACTTCTACTATCCAGAATTGGCAAGTCATACCAACATTGTTCGACATTTGTCGCTCAGTGTCGCTCACAGGGCGATATCGCAGAGCAATATCGAGATACATAGATACATGTATACTCTGATATTATATTTTTTTTGAGGGAGACAGCCAGTTTTTATTGTAGATAATGTGTATTTTAGTAGGAAAGTAAATATATTTCTCACTTCCACCTAAAAAAAGTCATACAGAAAGCTTGCTACAATTTTTCGCTCAGTGCCGCTCAAATGCCGGTAAATGCGGTGAACAAAAATGTAAAAAAACCCACTTAGAATTTTTTTAGCAATAATATTTCAGGACATGTTTATTTAGACATATACCAGTCCAAAACTGTAAAAAAACAAAAAATAGCTAATTCCTCGAAATTCGGCGATCGGCTCGCCCCTTAATTGGAAAAGTCATTTAATTTAACTTGAGCTAGGAGCTTCTAATAGAGATGGGACCTAGGAAAGTCTCTCCATCTCGCTCTGCCGGATAATTTTCATTAAGAGTAATACCGTGGAAGTGCAATGTTTGGCTGAGACCACGCAGGTAAGGATAAAAAAAAAAAGGAACTCTTGCCAATATACCATTTCTTAATGGAAAACTGGACTTTTTGTTGAGTATTTTATTTCCTTATTGTATTTCTTTAGTCACGGTTTTCAAGAATGTCTACTGCACTTGGGGATGCCTTTGTGTCTTAACTTATTACTTAACATTTTAAAAAATATCTTGGCTTTAGTTCTTTAGCTATGAAACTTTTGTATAAAGCCCATTCTCTAGCACAGTGGTTCTCAACCTTTTTTGGCCCATGCACCCTTTCACCATAAGTGAGAATGTCATCCCCCCCCCACCCCCCCCGCCCCCGGCACCTTTCCAAAAGTGTCTGCCTCAAGAGGTGCATTCCAAATAATGTGCAACAAAATACTAACACAAACACACAAGCTAGTGGAGAGAAAGCCCCAGCGTGACCTCTCAGTAGTGCGGACTGATGCATACTGCGTTTTGTGTGGTCCTAGATCCAGTTTGAGCCTGCCAATCTGTGGTCACAAAAACCCCCCTTCCTTAAACACTGAAATTCCCCCCTAGAGGGGAATTCCCCCCTGGTTGAGAATCACTGCTTATCACTTAGAGGCAGTCGTTCATCAATGCATAAAGAAATCAGCATAACACAGGCAATAGGGTCATTGCATTAGCATTTGGGAACGAACTAAATGACAAGAAAGCTGTAAATTGTCATAAATAATATTAATATACCCAGAAGCGAATATAGCAGTCTTTTTCCTTAAATATAGGAATAAATCGAAATGGGTAAGAACGTAGAGAAATATGAAGAGCAATGTTATTTCTCACCTATTCCGCAACGCACTATTAACATTAAAATCAAGCTTTCATAAAGGAATAAAGAGGCCCTGTAGCATCAGAAGGTAATTTTCTGGCATTGGGGATGTTTATTCATCTCCAAGTCCAGTGTCTTCAGTTGTCTGTATGAAATATAATTATGGCACCTGAAAGTACAGTAGTCATGATCTCATATACAGAGAGGGAGAGAGGGAAAGAAACTGAAATTCATTACATATATAGAAAACGAGACTATTGATTAGAATTCAGATATTTTTATGATTTTGTTTTGGCTTTTCCAAGAACAGAATAATCAGTAAAATTAAGTTAATTTTCGGGGTTTTATCCATTCTTGAGAATGATAAATGCCATTTTCCTTGCAAATGCTTTCTCTTCATCCAGTAACTTACGGGGAAATCCTGAAAATCAGTGTCGCCTGTAACGAAGAGACTTTTAATCCACTGACCAGCCTGTAATTTGCAAAGTAGCTAGGTGAAGAGCTGCACCATATATCTATCCTACTTTAGGCTTCTATTTTAGAAAGACTAAATGAGTAATCTACACAATAAGGAATGTGAACACTCCGACTGCAAAATATGTTTGTACTAACGACTCCCTTTTGCCTTTACCGTTACGTTTGCCACTAATGCCCTCGGGAATTTTTGACAAAGCTGCATTGAGAATAAAGAACCTATCTTCCGCCGTCTTTTTATCTGGATAAATATTTCACCAGCAATCATGATATTCTCCGATATGATTTAAGAATGATAATAGTTTACAGTAGTAGGTTTTGAGGACCAGTCAAAGTGTTGCGAATATATGAAGCATGATCGTTTGATAAGAGAAAGAGAATTAATAAGTTTAGTGATGTCTTTAGAATTCTTACTACAGACCTGTAATAATTGCAGTGATAGCAATTTTTTTTTATCTTCAAATCATGTAAATCATGAAGACTTATTTAATTGCATGGTTAAGAAAATTATGGCTAAAAGTTTTAACACTCAGTAGTACAGCAGTAACTGGGAAGACATCAATAAATGATAACGTTGCCTTGAATATAAATTTATTTTTCCATGAGGAAACCAATGATCTTTAGTGTAATTTCAGCATTTCATTACAGTCATATTTCCATATCATCATAAGGGAAAAACGCGTAATGTTCAAGTGAAACGCGTAAAAAAAAAAAAAAAAAGTATGGGATAGGAAAAAATATGTCGGGAAAATTCTCATAAAGGTTCCCTCGGTTTTGATGACCCACCCGAATTCACAAGAGAAGCAAATTAGTTTCACGTAGGAAAAAACGAAGTCTAATTTTAAAATATTTTTTCTTGCGTAACAGATGCCTTGTGGTATTGACAAGCTCGATGTCATTTCCGTCTGACTAAGTTTTTTATTTTGCTTCCCAGAATATTGGTAAAGCTGCATTCCCTGAGGAATCTTGAAAAGAGTCTCTTGGAGTGTAACGTACATAATTGTGCTTGAGACTAAGAATGTATTAACAATTGCACTGCACCTAAAGCAGTAGGATTCATTAATATGAACTAACGAAGGTAAGCACAGTCACACACACACACATACATATAAATATATATATATATATATATATATATATATATATATATATATATATATATGTGTGTGTGTGTGTGTGTGTGTGTATACATAAATAAATAAATATATATATATATATATATATATATATATATATATATATATATATATTGTCAGTATGTTGCCCGTTTTGACTTTTAATACCTTAGTATTGTGGTATTTTGTAATTTTAATATTAAGTCGTTTTGGCAGTAATTTGTAAGGTCTCCAGTTTCCTCCTCACTGGCCCTTCGATTGTTTACCTGTTATTTTACCGTTTTGTTTTCTCTTTTTATGGCTTGACGATGCTTTTGTTCCGCCTACTGACGAGGATTCCTCCCGTCCTTTCACACAGTAAGAAGCCAGAGTGTTTCTGAGCCATATATCAAGAGGTTGCTAATTTGCCTGTTGCTGCTGCTGCTGCTGTTATTGCTAGACATTCTTTGCGATTACCTGCCCTTAGGAGATTGCAGCTGTGTGGATCCGTCCTTCCTTGCCTCTGAAAGGATTCTTTACTTATTCAGCCGCACCTCTGGTTCAGTGCTTACCAGAGGGACCTCTCTGATACCTGGTAAGATATTCCTTTACCTGCTGAGGGCATCAGCTTGACCACATCACAGCATTTTGGATCTACCGCATCCTGTTTGGACCCTATAATCCCAGTCTACTCGGGATAGCTCCAGACGGTAAGTTTGCTATTGCCAGTCTTGAGGAGACCTTAATATTGAGGTATTCATTTAATTATTATTGTTAAGTTAACCTATATGTTTGGTAGGTTATTCCGCTTCTTTTGACCCTCTCTTTCTTTCCGGGCTGCCTCCTTTTTGTGTACAATTGATTTGTCATCTGTCTTTGATAGTGTGAGTGTGTTTTGATTTTGGTTATTCAACGATATTTGTTATTCATTTGATTTATGTATTTTTCGAGGTTCAGGTGTTACGTCTGTCTGGTAATTATTTATTAAATATTAAGTGTTTTTTGTCAGTGTTTATTTGTCCCCCTTGAATAGTCTTGCACATTAATTGATTAAATTTGTCGTATGATTCCACCCACTGCAGACTGCATTGCAGGTAAGCGAATATGGAAAGTGATTTGACAGTATAAAGTGTGTAGTGGTCGAAGCAGGCCATTACAATATATATATATATATATATATATATATATATATATATATATATATATATATATATATATATATATATATATATATATATATATATATATATATCACTAAGTCCACGTCGGACTTTGTGATATTCTCAAGCATGCGTTCCTTCGTGCTGTATTGGATATATATATATATATATATATATATATATATATATATATATATATATATATATATATATATATATATATATATAAATATATACTGTAATGGCCTGCTTCGACCACTATGCACTTTATACTGTCAAATCACTTTCAATATTTGCTTGCCTGAATGAAGTCTGCAGTAGGTGGAATCATACGACAAATATAACCCTTTAATGTGCAAGACTATTCAAGGGGGACAAATAAACACTGACAAAAAGCGAGTATATATATATATATATATATATATATATATATATATATATATATATATATATTTATATATGTATACATATATATATATATATATATATATATATATATATGAAATGTGCGCATCTAGTATTCAATTGTTCCTTTTTGTAATTTTTCACAATTGCAATTACTAAAACTCAAGGCTCTTTCAACAACATACGTTGGTTACGATCAGGGTTTTCTCATTTTCCTTAGTTTCCTTTATCTTGTTGTTAACGTTGGCATGAATGTTTTAAACTCCGAGATGACAGACAAATCGATTTTTTCATTTATCAACTCGAACAGATGTTTCTCAACCTCGTCAGGGCAAACATTCGAAAAAAGTTGGTTCCACAGATTGACCTGTCCTTGCCAGAACCAGGTGCTGTTCCTGATGACGTCGAAAGAAGTTCACTATTATATTTTTATTATAACGTAAATTTGAAAATAAGGTTTTTAAAATCTATAACACAACATTTGATTGGTTAATAGGTTAGGTGGTGAACGGACACGCAACCCTCTCTCTCTCTCTCTCTCTCTCTCTCTCTCTCTCTCTAGGATAGACCATGAAAATCACTTGACCACGTCCCATAACTTTAGAACGAGGTTACTGCTTATGTAGGTTCCAGTTTTTTCCTGTTACAACATTCTTTTTTGAAGTACAGACATTCGTTATATAAATGGTAGGACTATTCTAGCGCAAGTTTAATAGTTTCCCGATAAATACTTTACCATTTGTCATGCGAATTATTGCAATGTCAGCGGGTTAAAAGGACGACAGTAATAATGATGATTTTCTAAGAATAAGAGAAATGGTAAGGTTGATTAGTTGCAAATAGTTTTCTCAGCAAGAACCTTTGTTCACAAATTATGGCATGCCATTAAGTATATTAGCAGCTAAGATAAGAAAATGTGTGTTTATTGAGTTATCTGAGTAATTTCTATAATGACATGCGGCATTTGTCTTATCATTTACTTTCCTTATGTCAGTATTTACGTCTTCGTCTATTTTCTGTTTTTTATATATTCTGTCATATTGATGCGCATATTTCCTTATGCTTGACGTAAAGAAATATAATTTGTAATTTGAATATCGAAGGACTCGACGACTCATATTGCTTCCTTTAGTCAAAGCCACTTTCGCTTATCTTTCGTTATTCAGCAAATAATCGGGAATATTTGTACCCGGTATTTTCTTCCATCAAATGCATATAGAAGTCTCTGCTGTATAATATGTAATCCATTTTAAGAAAACTACATTACAAGAACTTCTGACCTGCTTTAAGATTATTCTTTTAATAAAATGAATATCCATGCTGATTCACATTTATCAAAATGCTTCAGTAGGTTCAAGAGGTTTCATGCCAAACAACTACAAAGGTTACACAGTTGTCAAACAAAGAAATGTAAAGTTTATTATACACAATACTGTTCATATAACGAACGTCTGTACTTCAAAAAAAAAAATTATAACAGAAAAAAATGGAATCTACATTCATATTTGCCGTTGTTTCATTAATCTATGGCCGACACGACATTACACTTGAAATATGGATGTGGTTAGATTAAAGAAATTTGTAATGACAACCCTAAATTTGATGATCATCATATTTACAACAGAAAAACCGTGTTACACGCTTTTATGCATTGCTGATTGACAGACTACATGGAATCAAAGCAGAGAGAGAGAGATCTATTTGAATCTTTTACACACTTATACATTTCTCCTTTATAACGACATCTTTATTAAGAAATGCGGCTTCTCAAAAGTCGCTAAATCACTATGCTTGGGTCTTTTAATTCTCTTTCATTTTTATTTTTTTCAGTGGGAAACTCTAAAGTGGCTTTGATCGTGCTGGACTAGACAGAAAAAACAGGTACGTGCTTATATGGCAGTAAGGCCATTTATCTCATGTAATGATGTGAAATACCCTTATTGCTATTATGAACGTTCAGTAAAGATTTTTACACAGACTAGTTTTCCAGCCTGGGTACGAAGAACGGTCTCAGGGTTTCGCTTGCGGAGGGGAAAGCTTTCTTATACACAGCTTATAATGATCTCAGCATGCTTAGAAGCCTTTCGTTGGCTGAGTTGGTTGAGCTTCAGACTGTCACGCGATGGGCCGGAGTTCAATTCCCCCGGCCGGCTGATGAAGAGTTAGAGGAATTTATTTCTGGTGATAGAAATTCATTTCTCGCTATAATGTGGTTCGGATTCCACAATAAGCTGTAGGTCCCGTTGCTAAGTAACCAGTTGGTTCTTAGCCACGTAAAATAAGTCTAATCCTTCGGGCCAGCCCTCTCTAGGAGAGCTGTTAATCAGCTCAGTGGTCTGGTAAAACTAAGGTATACTTATCAGCATGCTCAGACCTGTTGGGTACCAGGGAATCAAACGCTCGCTTAATGAAAATAATCCTGATTACAAGAGTCGAAGCCCACCAACTTATTTCGAAAAGGAAGTCGTGCCCAGCAGTGTTGTTCTCATAACCTTTCCCCTAGGCGTATATCATGTATCGCCAATGGAAAAATCCGTCATGTCAGGAAGCTGAAATTAAAAATCGTGTTTTAGGTCTTATTCGAATACGTTTGTTCCCGGATTTTGTACCGCTGCGCGCTATGTTGGATATAGAGCTTGGAAGAGAAGAAAATTGAAATTGTTAAATATTTACTAGCTCCCTTGACTAAACGCGAAACCGGTGTAAACTATGAAGAAATTGTGTAAAGCCACACACACACGCACACACACACACACACACACATATATATATATATATATATATATATATATATATATATATATATATATATATTAGCGCGAAGGTGGACCATGGAAACGTATTCATCTCTACATAATTCTTTATTTCCAACGTTTCGTAATAAAAAACTTTATTACATATATATATATATATATATATATATATATATATATATATATATATATATATATATATATATATATATATATATAGTATATAGCTTTACTCAGTATCGTCATAGCATACATGCATGCATACATACATTCATACAAACACACACACACAGATATATATATATATATATATATATATATATATATATATATATATATATATATATATATATATTTATATATATACATATATATACATTTTTATATATATATACATATATATACATTATATATACATTGTGTATGTGTATGAGGCTCGTCACGGTAATAACAACATAATGCAAATATAAATATTTGGCAATGAAGAAGGTGAAACAATGAAGTGCAAGTTAAGCCATTTTCAAGCAAACTACATACAGTAAACAAAAAATTACAGTAAAAAGTTGGTTTTACATACAACAACGAAGATCAAAGGGGCATATAACCATATTATTGCTTACGAAGGTCAGTCTTTTAGCTTCTTTCAGATGTACTGCTGTACTGTGCTCGCCACGAGAATCAAGGAGGGGACTCTGT
>JANJGK010000052.1:14500435-14520435 GCA_039081455.1 Macrobrachium rosenbergii | reverse complement strand
TTTAGATCTAGCGGTGCGGGACACCGTTTTTGTTTTTAATGGTTGTTCTTACTCGCAAATTGAGGGTATGGCTATGGGCTCTCCACTTGGACCCATCTTCGCCGGTATCTTCTATTCAGTACAAAGGCTTTAAGGTTTTGGGCAGAGCCTGTAATCACAAACTTTTAGCAATTAATGAATCATTGTTTATTAAAAAACTGGTCCCCACACTGAACACCCATGCCACGTCTACACCTCTTTATCTCTCGTGAACTGTTTACGTTTTTGGTCAGTCCTTCCTCTGCCTCCATACTCAACGGTTGGTCCTTATTCATATTTTTAACTTCGCTTGTTTTAATGTAATTTATATTGTGTATTTTAATATTTGTCACTTAATTTTATTGTACTAATTAGGTATTATTACTTGTAGCTTGAAAATGATGCCTGCTGGTTGGCCTCGAAACGTTGCAATCGAATAAATATGACTTTCTTGACCTGTTGGTGTGCTTCCCCTGCCTTCATTATATATATATATATATATATATATATATATATATATATATATATATATATATATATATATATATATATATATATATATATATATATATATATTAATGTCTTTTACTGTAATGCCACAGTATAATATGAAGATAAAAGTGGCCATAAAACGCTATTTGAACATTGCAACCATTATATTTCAAGCACTCCCTTCTGTGCCCCTGTTCACTAGTAAAATGTTTTACCAGTGAACAGGGGCACAGAAGGAAGTGCTAGAAATGTATGGTTGCAACGTTGAAATAGTGTTTTATGGGCCTTTTTATCTTCATGTATATACAGTTTATATGTAACAGACAGTTGTAATTGGGTCTGTACATGGTTTAAATGTAAGGGTCTTTATAGATACAGGCGCCTCCATTAATTTGATAAATTATGAGTTGTTCAGATCGATGTTTCCTGATCGCCCTTTGAGGCCTGCTGAAGAAGTTGTTTGCGATGTTCAAGCAAATAGGTTACAGATTTTGGGATACATAGATTTAGATTTATCCCTCGAGGGTAGATCTTTGACAGAACCATTTCAAGTTATATGGGTGTGTGCTTTGGGGAATACATTGTTACTAGGTCATCCTGCATGTCGGAGATGAAAGATATCGGTTCATACGGGGGTTTGCGGTATAACTGTGGGAGTACCTGGGGTGTTTGTGCCGTATAAGGGAACGGATTTGAGTGTAGTGGATGATGATGGATCGGGTGTACGTGAGGATCTGGGGGTGAATGTTGAACATGTGTCAGGGGATGAGAGGTCCTATAAGGGAGTTTTGACGGATGATGTGGTGCTTGGTCCAGGAATGCTTGCTATGGTGAAAGTTCGAATAAAAGGAGTGCATAAATCCAGACAGATGTGTGTGGATAAAGGTAGCTAGAAGCTGAATGGGGTTTTGTGTACGGGTTCTATAAATAGTGTGTCAGGTTCAGGGAACACATGGGTGGAATTGCTAAACTGCAATGATTCAGTTCGCAATTACCAGGAGGGTACTTATGCAATCAACTTTGTTGACTGGGTCGATGAAGATAATTCAGTTAATATTGTCGGGGATTTTTGTACTTTTTCAGAAGCAGATTTACAGGTTAGAAGGCAAGTTTTTAGGGATCAGTTAGCCAATGCTGATTATAAAGAATAGATATGTTGGGGGTGTAGAAGATGTTCTGGCCGAGTTTGCGGACATAGTCGCACTCAAAGGGGATAAGTTAGGATTAACAAATGTGCTAGAACACAAGATTATGTTGGAAGACAAAACTAAGCCTAGTTTTGTTCCTTCATATAGGATTCCTTTTAAGATTAGGGAACAGATAGAGCAAGAGATTAATAAGTGGGAAGAAGAAGGTATTGTTAGGTCCAGTTCATCACCCTTTAATTTCCCATTGCTAGCAGTGCCCAAGAAGGATGGTATGGTCAGGGTTTGTGTAGATTTTCAGAAGCTGAATGAGAAAACCATTCCTGATCGCTACCCTGTGGCGTGTTTGCCAGATTTATTTCTAGAGATAGGAGGGAAGTGTATCTGTTCCTCAACTGATCCAATGCAAGGGTATTTGTAGGTACAGCTTGGCGAGGAGAGTCGAAAGTACATGGCCTTCTCTTTGCCGAAGGGGCATTATGAGTTCACATGAATGCCGTTTGGTTTAACAGGCAGTCCGATGACATTTACTAGGCTAATGTATACAGTTTTGCATGGTTTGTTTGGGAAAAATCTTCCTGGACATGGATGATATCCTAGTTGCCAATGATTCAATAGAAGAGCATTTAGAAGTTCTTAGGGAAGTCTTTAGAAGACTTAGATTAGCAGGTTTGAAGATAAAGTTAGCTAAGTGTAATTTTCTCAAGAGGCAGATAGTATATTTAGGTCATGTCATTTCTAAAGAGGGTGTTAGAGTGAATGATGATAAAGTTAGGGCAATTGTAGAGTTTTCTACTCCCAAGACTAAGAAGCAGATTTGGTCTTTTTTAGGGATGGCCGGATTTTTCTGCAGGTTTCTGAAGGGTTTTTCTGATCTGGCATCGCCCTTGACAGATGTTCTGAGGGATGATGTGCTGTTTGTATGGGGAGATGGACAGCAAGTAGCTTTTCAGATAATTAAGGATGCCTTAGTAAATCCCCCATTGTTGAAGTATCTTGATTTGGAACGTCCTTTCACGTTGGTAACAGATGCTAGTTATGATGGTATAGGGACATGCCTTATGCAGAAGTTCGATGGAAGACTCCATCCAATTGCATTTTACAGTAGGAAGTTTAAGACACAGGGTAGTAATGAATGGTTATGGTCGGTAGTAGACAAAGAGGCCTTTGCCGTGGTCTCATCTCTCATCCATTTTAAGATGCTATTGTTGGGCAATCAAGTAGAGGTTCTGACGGATCATAAGCCATTGTTGGATCTTTTTAATAAGCATGTTCTTTCCCCAAAAAGAGCCGAGTGGTATTTGACAATCAGAGATTTTGATGCTAAGCTTAAGTATATTGAGGGTAAACAGAATGTCGTAGCTGACGCCCTTAGTAGAAGTTTTGTTGATGAAGAGGGTACTCATGTATGTTTTGTATCAGGAGATAGCAGAGATTGGGATATTAGTTTAGTAGAAGCGAAGCAAGAAGATGAAATTCTGGGAGACGCAAAAGCGTTGCTTAGAGGGGAATCAGTTAAGAAGGGTTATAGACTGCCTTTTGCAGGGCTTGAACTAGAGGGTAATTTCTTAATTAGGAAGATTAGATACAGACTGAGAAATAGTGAAGATAAGGGGGATACAACGCAGAAAGTCATTCCTATGAGTTTAGTACCTACATTGTTAAATATTGTTCACAGTAGGTCTGGCAGTCCACATTTGGGGATTGAGAAGACATATCAAAATGTATGGGGACAATTCTTTTGGAAGAATAGGCTTAATTTGGTAGAAGACTTTGTGAGAAGTTGTGCAGTTTGTAATGCATGTAAGCCATCAAGAGTCGTTTCTTGTAAACTGGGTTCATTCCCTATTCCTACCAGACCCACAGCAAGAGTCCACATGGACCTGTTGAGCAATTTCTGGGAATCTAGTTATGGTGGTTGTTGATGAATTAACTAGGTTCATCGAGATTTTCCCATTGAAGCATAAAACAGCAGAGGAGGTGGCAATCGCATTCTTTAGTGTGTATATTTGCTGGTACGGGGTGCCAGAGGTTCTGATTACGGATAATGGGCATGAATTTGTGAATAGGACCTTAGAGTGTCTTGCAGATGTAATGGGTATTAGGAAAGCCACTATTATCCCATATAGACCAGAAGCAAATGGCCTGTGTGAACGAGCAAGTAGGAAGGTCATTGAAGTTCTTCGGATGCCCGTGGGAAGTAATGATCCAAATTGGGATTGATATCTTCCACAGGTCCAACATAGTATTAACACAATGTTCAGCGATAACATTGGAATGTCTCCCAATGAGGCGCTGTTTGGTTACCCAGCGCAGGGTGCGTTTGATTTGTTGCCCAGCCCATCGGGTGACGATACAGTGAAGTCACTTATTTCCAATGCGAAAGACAGATAAGCTCGTCTTGCTAAGAATCTTGAAATGAAAACGAGAGACATGGTAGATAGGAGCAACGCAAAGCCAAATAGAGTTGAAGTGGCTGGTGGAGAGAGGGTTTATGTGAAGATGATTGTCAGGAATCAGTTGAACTATAAGCTGGGCCCTAAATTTGAAGATTCTTTCAGCGTTGTAGAAGTAAAGAAGGGAAATAGAGTGGTTGTTCTAGATGAAAACATGGGTGTGTCTTGGTTGACACATATATCTAAAATTAAAAAGATGGGTTAATGTTTAAGTATACCTTAGTTTTACCAGACCACTGAGCTGATTAATAGCTCTCCTAGGGCTGGCCCAAAGGATTAGACTTATTTTACGTGGCTAAGAACCAGTTGGTTACTTAGCAACGGGACCTACAGCTTATTGTGGAATCCGAACCACATTATAGCGAGAAATGGACTTCTATCACCAGAAATAAATTCCTCTAACTCTTCTTCAGCCGGCTGGGGGAATTGAACTCCGGCCCATCGAGTGACAGTCCGCAGCTCTACCGGCTCACCCAACGAAGGGCTCGGGTTAATGGGAATTGTATGGGTTAATTCCTGGGTGGTGCTGTAGTTATGATAATTTCTTTTTTATTTTTTCCTTTTTTTCTTTCTCTCTGTTTTTTTTAATGGGTTTTAAATGGGCATAAGGTGTAGTAGTTTTTTCTTTAACTGTGGAGGATGTTAGTCCTTAGAGTTATACAACTCTTTAATTGTCCGGGTTCAGTTTTTGCTCTTATGTGTTGCATTACTTAGTTAAAATTATATGCTGAATACCGTATAGAGTTTCATAGATATATGAATTTCTTTTTTTTTTTTTTTTTTTATGGATCACATCTGTGGTTAGGGACTTCATTGTTTGCATTTGGCATTAGTAATTTGTTGTTTTGGGTTCATGGTTCGCATTCGCACGACTTTGGTGACCGTGACATGGGCTAATTTCGTAGTGAGGTTAGGCCCGTGTGTTATTATGTAAGAATATTATGATGTGTAGTTGTCATCCGATGCAATACTTTGAATATAGAGTTACAGAATAAGGGTTTGTTACTTAGGATTTGTTTTTTTTGTGGGGGGGGGGGTTAATTAGTATATCGGACGGAATTGGTCTGATCTGTTACAGGTTTGGGTAAATCAGTGGGGTTTAGGATAGGATTAGGAAGACTTTAATATGGCTTCCAAATTTGGGTATTTGGATTTTTCAGTTGTCTTTTAGAATTAAGAGGGCTGCGTCATTGGTAATTGTAGTCATGATGATCACAAGAGCGATTGCCAGTATGTCAATTGCTATTTTGCTGAAAATTGATCCGGTTTCGACAGTATTTGCTAACCAGGGTAAAACTTTGATGACTTTACGAGATATTTTACCTCTCAGATATTTAGGATTGCCTTTAATGAAATTAGGATATTGGTAGGTTTCTCGAGTAATTTTTTACTGGGTAGAATTTTTATGAATAGTATCTTAAAGTTAGTGTACCTGATAGTGGGCTGTTTGTGGAGGTTCCAGTTAGCAACTTGGAATTGTTTCACATTGTTATCATACGACCTTTGCCCTAGTAGTTTTAATAGTTCAGTAATAATATGGCATAGTGAATAGACTAGTTACTTTTTGAGTTGACTGTTGATATGACTGACTTATGTAAGACACCACTTCCTCACAGCAGAGCTGTTCGGAATGTTTTCTATGAGCCTCAACCTATATAAGTTAGAAATGGGAGCCGTCTACGATACGCCTGCAGGTGGCTACATCTGCACTTTTGTCAAAAGATCCAGGGTTTTGGAGAGATGTCGGGCAGGACGTCTACAAACCACCGCCGTTGCTGTGAGACATCTGCTTGGCGCAAAGGACTCGTGAGCGCCGCATTCAACATGGGCTTGTGCAGTCGCAGGCCATTCAGCATAGTTGGATCGCCAGGAATTTAGGACACAAAGGAAACCATGGGCTTGCGCAGTCGCAAGCCGTTCAGTGTAGTTGGATCAGCGAGAATGCAAGATTTCAAGTGTTGTATTCCATAAAAGAACTGTTACGGGCATAACATCTGTGTTATGAGACATTTAATTTTCGTATATAGTGCAAATGTTTTGCTGTGATTTTGGAGTTAGACCCTACTGAACTTTCAATTGGACAGTTATCATATCTGGATGAGGACGTCCAATGGTAGGTGGTCCGAGCTCCTATAACAGTCATGGGGGTGACCTTTGGAAGACATATGTGTTGACCGAGTAGGACGCTCCCGCTATAGAAGCGATGGTGTTGGCGATGAGGAATGCCTGACGAATGCATTTGTGCTGACATTGGAAGTTTGCTCAGTTAGATACAGAGAGCCATGCATTTCAAGCGCATGGGAGAAACATTACAGATTGATGGAAGCCTTGTGATATCTGTGGGTGCAGAAGGCAGAGTTCTTCGAACACTGAACCGGACGGTGACGTCACGTTTCAAGGGCGGGGTCATCAAGAGAATGTGTTTAAATGTGCGCTCTCTAATGTGTATATTATAGAGGAACTATAGAATGGGTATTCACTTCGATTTGTGGCTAGTGATCGCTCTTTTAAGCTGTGTTTGTGAATAAGACAGCCACGGTGAGGAAAGGTTTCATGATGACCATAGAATGTGAGTAAGATAACTCATTAACACTTGTACCTTTTTCAGACATTATATGGAATACCCATTTTACCTTCTGTTCTTTATTATGCATTTTCCATTTTTAGTTTTTATTTTTTATACACCATTCCAGGATTCTAATATAATGTAATGCTCTTCCTACAGGAAATTCGAACATTGTCCTGAGAGGGACGAATTATTTGGAAGTGGTGCTATTACTCTTACAGACCATAAAACTTTTATTGTGGTTTTTACGACCTTATTACTTTGCTTGATGACAAGGGGATTATTCACTAAAATTGCTTGGCATAAGTTAATGTCTATGCTTGTTTGTGAAACAGTATTTCCTCTAGTAATGTGTTCCTTTGATAGGAATTGCGAGTCACTCCAATTCATGACCATAGCTTTTGCAGAGTTGCTTCCGTTAAGTTTGAAAATAAAGTCTAGTTTTCTACATCAGTGTCTCATTTCAGTAGGCCTTAGTGTAAAGATAGGTTTAGAGAGAGTCTTATGACGAAAAGAGAAGGGGTCTGCTGACCCAAGTGAGGCCACAGCTACCAGAAACATCTCAAGAAAGGTGAGATGCTAAATTCTGTTCTTAATACAGATACATCAATAAACAGCCGGCTCTCGAACCTGGGCCGGTTAACACACACACATACACGCACACACACACACGCACACACACACACACACACACACACACACACACACATATATATATATATATATATATATATATATATATATATATATATATATATATATATATATATAACGCTCAAAATAGTGCTTTATGAGCCTTTTTATTTTCATATTATACTGTGGTATTACAGTAAAAGACATTAACATACACATATATATATACATATAAATATATATATATATATATATATATATATATATATATATATATATATATATAATATATATATATATATATATATATATATATATATATATATATATATATATATATATATATATAAATATATATATATATATATATATATATATATATATATATATATATATATATATATATATATAAATATATATATATATATATATATATATATATATATATATATATATATATATATATATATATATATATATATACATATATATATATATATATATATATATATATATATATATATATATATATATAATTATATATATATATATATATATATATATATATATATATACATATATATATATATATATATATATATATATATATATATATATATATATATAATCAATCAGTAAGCTACGAACGTCCTTTAATATCCAATTCGCTCTACCTCGGAAATAATATATTTTCATATATGTTACCGAAGGGGAATTTTTTTTTTTTTTTTAATTGATAAGTTTGTCGTCTCGAGCCCACGAGACGACGAACTTATTATCAATTAAAAAAAAAAATTCCCCTTCGGTAACATGAAAATATATTATTTCCGAGGTAGAGCGAATTGGATATTAAAGGACGTTTGTAGCTTACTGATTGAATATGAATCACGGTGATGTGATAAAAAAAAGTCATATATATATATATATATATATATATATATATATATATATATATATATATATATATTGTCAAGGATATATTCCTCCCTCATGTAGATGCCTGTGCATCATTAATTTTAAAATGCGCTTTGCTATTCATTTGACTGTCGGGCCGAGAAAATTGGCGGGCGACGAGCGGAAACAAGCCTAATTTGAACTAGATCAGACCTGTTAGCACCAGTGTATAGCAGTGTAGGAAGCGCCGTCCATCACCTGATTCTGGGAGACAATGGGCCTCCCGCTTTCAACATCCTTTTCACCCCATCACGTGATGTGGGAGTATTTAGGTATGGGGAAGGTTAATAGGCATAGTTGGACTTGCTGCCAGGTAGGACCTTAACTTCTAAGTAATTAATATTTAAGGATGCTTTTCCTCTGCCCTCTTTGCTGGTTCTCTTGACGTATTTGCAGGAATGTCGGACTAAAAATGAGGCCCCTACAAGACGCCGCTGGCTTTGCAAGAGCAGACGCGTTCTCATCTCAGTACCAGGCGGAAGCTATCGCCCATCTTCCCCGCTTACGCTGGTTGAAACTGTCGCCGACGAATGGCCGAGTCGATTGTTTGGCGCCGCATTTATCAGACAAGGTTCGTACATTGCAAATAGTCAGTAAACCAGCCCTTCCCCTTTTTACTTAAAACCCTTAAATTTCCATTTCCTTTAAACTTTAACTCCTTCCTCCACAAAGCAATTTTCCCTTGTTAAGAGTTCTGCTTCGGCCTCCCGTATCTCGCCCATAATGTGCCTTGAATTCCAGTAAAGATCCCGTGATAATCATCCAGTTATCCCTTCCCCAGTGCAACTTAGGGGCAACTTAGGCTAAGTAACACAAGTTTTTAAATTTACTCTTCGTGTGAGTGCGATCATGTGTTCATTGTTGAAAGCCCAAGCAATTACGATCCCATACTGTGCTTACGTGATTTCTTCATAATTATCTGCTGGGCTACATAGTGGTTAATATTTGAAATGTGCAATGAGTAACATTTTATAAGGGGATTCCCTTTTCCTTCATTGTGGGCTGCTGTTCTAATCCAGGACCTGTCTTTCAGGAGAGACAAGCTGCTCCATCGCACTCTGTGTCCGATAATTCTGACTGCCTTTCAAATCCTGAAACTATTCCTGGTCGTAGTCCGATTCCTGAAGTCCGTTGCGGCCTTGCCAAGTTTTTTAGGAATTATTTTCCCCATCCTGGAGTTAATCCTTTGCAGCATACTAACTGAGACAATTTAGTGTAATCTGGGCATGACTAGGCTATTATTATTATAACTGGAATAATTGTATTGTACATTGGCCCCTTATTACTTAGCTTGCTTGTTGCCAACCACTGCATTATTGTTCTCTGTATATAATTAATGAGTCTGCCCATTGGTTAACATTTTGCATTCTGTTTTTTCTCCTTGTTTAATTGCTAAATCTCGGTAAATAAACCCCTTTAAATTGTAAAAGAATTCTAATTCCAAGCGGCGACCTTCCTCCTTTAATTGTAAATCCAGGGAAAATCTAAGGTAAGTTTCAAATAACTTTTCCTTTGTTCATAATCTGGGTGCACTTGGTCCCTTTGCAGTCATAAGTTTAAATTTGTTCAATTCTCTCCCCAACCAAGACGACCAGTTTATGACAATATATGTATATATACATATATATATATATATATATATATATATATATATATATATATATATATATATATATATATATATATATATATATATATATATATATATATATATACATATATATATATATATATATATATATATATATATATATATATATGCAATTGTAATAACCACAATGCCCTCTTAACTTTCTCGAATTCTTCGCACTTTTTTGGATACTACTGTCACTACAAAGCCTTAAGATTCAAGTGCAAGAAATATGAAGAAATTCTGATGTGTGGTAGTGGGAAACGAACCCGGGTCTGCTAATCAGAACGAGGAACCGTTGTCGATCTGACCACCAGAAGGACAAATGTCTATTGCCTCTCATACGTCCATATATACACCTGTCCTTTTCAGATATATATCAGAGCTGAAATAGACCCATCCTCACCATCGTAGCCAAGTGGACAAATGATTTTTATTGCTTTTTTAGGCTGAAATATATACGTATGATCTACTGGTCACTTTTTACCAGATACATATGTAATTGTAATAGCCACAATGCCCTCTTAACGTTCACGAATTCTTCGTGCTTTTTTGGATATGCTTGTCACCCCAAAGCCTTAAGATCCAAGCACAAGAAATATGACGACATTCTGATGTGCGGTAGCGGGAAATGAACCCGGGACCGCTAATCAGAGTGAGGTACCATTGTTGACCTGACCACGAGAAGGATAAAAGTCTGTTGCCTCTCATACATACATATACCTGTCGTTTTCATATATATACTGTATATATATTAGGGCTGGAATAGAACCATCCTCACCTCATAGCCAAGTGGACAATCGATATTTATTGCTTTTTTAGGCTGAAATATATATGCAGAATCTACTGGTCACTTTTTATCAGATACATATGTAATTTTAATAGCCACAATGCCCTCATAACTTTCTTGAATTCTTCGCGCTTTTTTGGATACCCTTGTCACTACAAAGCCTTAAGATCCAAGGTATTGTGGCTATTACAATTACATATGTTTCTGCTAAAAGTGACTAGTAGATTCCACATATATATTTCAGCCTAAAAAAAGCAATAAAAATCGATTGTCCACTTGGCTAAGAAGGTGAGGATGGATCTATTCCAGCACTAATATATACGTCTGAAAACGACATTTATATGTATTTATGCGAGACAATAGACTTATCCTTCTCGTGGTCAGGTTGACAATGGTACCTCTTTTTGATAAGCAGACCCGGGTTCGTTTCCGCTACCGTATATCATAATTTCTTTATATTTCTTGCACTTGGATCTTAATGCTTTGCAGCGACAAGCGTATCCAAAAAAGCACGAAGAATTCGTGAAAGTTAAGAGGGCATTGTGGCAATTACAATTATATGTATCTGGTAAAAAGTGACTAGTAGATTCTACATATATATTTCAACCTAAAAAAGCATAAAAATCGATTGTCACTTGGCTGCGATGGTGAGGATGGGTCTATTCCAGCTCTAATATACATAAATAAATTAATAAATATATATATATATATATATGACATTTATTTTATCACACCGTGATTTATATATGATCATGAAGCTACAAATATCGCCTAATATCAAATCCACGCTACCTCGGGAATATCCCCAATGGGGAATCATCAACGAAGGGGGAATTCATAAGTGATAAATGGACGGGCACTGCCGAGTCTCGATCCCACGACACAGACGCGCATCCAGCGAATTCAGTCGACGCTAACCACTGAGCTATCAAGAGAGGTATAAGTTAACGTCGAGTCTGGTATACTTTATTTACCCTTCGAGAGCGGGGAAATTGTACTTAGCTTCGGCATTAACCCACCTCGACCATGATAGTTCATTGGTACGTTTGGAACACGCAGCTCTTTTTATGACATTTTTTTATCACACCGTGATTTATATACGATCATGAAGCTACAAATATCGCTTAATATCAAATCCACGCTACCTCGGGAATATCCCCAATGGGGAATTATCACAGAAGGGGAATTTATAAGTGATAAATGGACGGGCACTGCCGAGTCTCGATCCCACGACACAGACGCGCATCCAGAGCGAATCCAGTCGACGTTAACCACTGAGCTATCAAGAGAGGTATAAGTTAACGCTGAGTCTGGCGTACTTTATTTACCCGTCGAGAGCGGGGAAATTGTACTTAGCTTTGGCATTAACCCACCTCGACCATGATAGTTCATTGGTACGTTTGGAACACGCAGCTCTTTTTATGACATTTTTTTTATCACCGTGATTTATATACGATCATGAAGCTACAAATATCGCTTAATATCAAATCCACGCTACCTCGGGAATATCCTCAATGGGGAATTATCACTGAAGGGGAATTTATAAGTGATAAATGGACGGGCACTGCCGAGTCTCGATCCCACGACACAGACGCGCATCCAGCGAATCCAGTCGAAGCTAACCACTGATCTATCAAGAGAGGTATAAGTTAATGCCGAGTCTGGTGTACTTTATTTACCCGTCGAGAGCGGGGAAATTGTACTTAGCTTCGGCATTAGCCCACCTCGACCATGATAGTTCGTTGGTACGTTTGGAACACGCAGCTCTTTTTATGACATTTTTTTTATCACACCGTGATTTATATACGATCATGAAGCTACAAATATCACTTAATATCAAATCCACGCTACCTCGGGAATATCCCCAATGGGGAATTATCACAGAAGGGGAATTTATAAGTGATAAATGGACGGGCACTGCCGAGTCTCGATCCCTACGACACAGACGCGCATCCAGAGCGAATCCAGTCGACGTTAACCACTGAGCTATCAAGAGAGGTATAAGTTAACGCCGAGTCTGGCGTACTTTATTTACCCGTCGAGAGCGGGGAAATTGTACTTAGCTTTGGCATTAACCCACCTCGACCATGATACTTCATTGGTACGTTTGGAACACGCAGCTCTTTTTATGACATTTTTTTTATCACCGTGATTTATATACGATCATGAAGCTACAAATATCGCTTAATATCAAATCCACGCTACCTCGGGAATATCCTCAATGGGGAATTATCACTGAAGGGGAATTTATAAGTGATAAATGGACGGGCACTGCCGAGTCTCGATCCCACGACACAGACGCGCATCCAGCGAATCCAGTCGAAGCTAACCACTGATCTATCAAGAGAGGTATAAGTTAATGCCGAGTCTGGTGTACTTTATTTACCCGTCGAGAGCGGGGAAATTGTACTTAGCTTCGGCATTAGCCTACCTCGACCATGATAGTTCATTGGTACGTTTGGAACATGCAGCTCTTTTTATGACATTTTTTTATCACACCGTGATTTATATACGATCATGAAGCTACAAATATTGCTTAATATCAAATCCACGCTACCTCGGGAATATCCCCAATGGGGAATTATCACAGAAGGGGAATTTATAAGTGATAAATGGACGGGCACTGCCGAGTCTCGATCCCACGACACAGACGCGCATCCAGTGAATCCAGTCGACGCTAACCACTGAGCCATCAAGAGAGGTATAAGTTAACCAATGAACGATCATGGTCGAGGTGGGTTAATGCCAAAGCTAAGTACAATTTCCCCGCTCTCGATGGGTAAATAAAGTACACCAGACTCGGAGTTAACTTATACCTCTCTTGATAGCTCAGTGGTTAGCGTCGACTGGATTCGCTGGATGCGCGTCTGTGTCGTGGGATCGAGACTAGGCAGTGCCCGTCCATTTATCACTTATAAATTCCCCTTCGGTGATAATTCCCCATTGGGGATATTCCCGAGGTAGCGTGGATTTGATATTAAGCGATATTTGTAGCTTCATGATCGTATATAAATCACGGTGTGATAAAAAAATGTCATAAAAAGAGCTGCGTGTTCCAAACGTACCAATGAACTATCATGGTCGAGGTGGGTTAATGCCGAAGCTAAAAGTACAATTTCCCACTGCTCTCGATGGGTAAATAAAGTACACCAGACTCCGAGTTAACTTATACCTCTCTTGATAGCTCAGTGGTTAGCGTCGACTGGATTCGCTGGATGCGCGTCTGTGTCGTGGGATCGAGACTAGGCAGTGCCCGTCCATTTATCACTTATAAATTCCCCTTCGGTGATAATTCCCCATTGGGGATATTCCCAAGGTAGCGTGGATTTGATATTAAGCGATATTTGTAGCTTCATGATCGTATATAAATCACGGTGTGATAAAAAAATGTCATAAAAAGAGCTGCGTGTTCCAAACGTACCAATGAACTATCATGGTCGAGGTGGGTTAATGCCGAAGATAAAAGTACAATTTCCCTGCTCTCGACGGGTAAATAAATTACGCCAGACTCGGCGTTAACTTATACCTCTCTTGATGGCTCAGTGGTTAGCATCGACTGGATTCGCTGGATGCGCGTCTGTGTCGTGGGATCGAGACTCGGCAGTGCCCGTCCATTTATCACTTATAAATTCCCCTTCGGTGATAATTCCCCATCGGGGATATTCCCAAGGTAGCGTGGATTTGATATTAAGCGATATTTGTAGCTTCATGATCGTATATAAATCACGGTGTGATAAAAAAATGTCATAAAAAGAGCTGTGTGTTCCAAACGTATCAATGAACTATCATGATCGAGGTAGGTTAAGGCCGAAGCTAAGTACAATTTCCCCGCTCTCGACGGGTAAATAAAGTACACCAGACTCGGCGTTAACTTATACCTCTCTTGATAGCTCAGTGGTTAGCGTCGACTGGATTTGTAAAGTCACCAATTCGGCGCCAGGATAGTGTTTCGGCGGCGCCATTAATTAAGTCTCCGCTGAGCTTGTTTTCTTTGGTGACTTCCCGTTTTCTTCAAGCTCAATTAGTCACGCCTAAAACGTGCCAGGTCACGCATTTTAATCATTTTTACTTTAGGGTATTTATACGAATGTCACACATTGTGTATCACATGTTTCTTCATTCACAGGCATCAAGACTGTATCTATATTGTAGCTCTGTATGTTTTGTATTGTAATTTGTACTCGTTCACTGCATATTATTGTTTATTGTTTCGACCTCAGGTCACAGTCAATTCCATTGTCTCTCACGGCCCGGCGTCAGTCGGCCGCAATATAAGCTGCCTGGATCTGTAATAAAGTAGCAGTAACCTTTACCTGCTCGTTTCTTTGACACCTTACAGTGGTGACCCCCGGAGTATCCCGGAGCCATTAGCGGACTCACACGGCGACTCAGTCTTGGCTCCAGGATTTCTCCAAAACGCTCTTAGCGGCCTAAACACGGCGCTGTAACCAGCGTTTGAGCGTGCTGACTCTCGTCGGCGTACCCCACCAGCATCACTAGCGGAACCACACGGCGCACGAAAGTGCGTACTGACGCGAGTACCCCACTCCAGTAAGGGGTCAAAGGAGCGAGCATGGACGCGGATATCCCCTCCTTCATGCAGTTAAACGCGGACCCCGCGGACTCCGAGGTTTACCTACCTCCCATCACAGCCGCGCCCGCCCCCGCATCGAGGCCCTCCCGCAACTCCACACCAGCGCCCCGAACACACGACGGCCGGGCAACACAATCGCGGGCCGCCCTCACTGTAAAGCTGCCGCCGTTTACGCAGGGGAACCCATCGATGTGGCTGCGCAGGGTGGAGAGCCACTTCAGAATCGCGGACCTCACGGACGAAATCCTACAGGCCGACACAGTGCTCAACGCCCTTCCGGAGGACGTGTACAACAAACTCATCTCGCGAGTACCCGAAACACACACCCTCACATACAGCACCACAAAAAAGTTCCTCCTCGAAGCTTGCTCCCTGCCCATCGCCGAGCGGGCCGCCCGTGCTATCGACCTTGCCAATAATCCACGCCACGACCTCAATCCAAGAGACGCTTGGGGCATGGTCGTAGATCTCCTGTCAATACATGTCTCGGGTGGCACAAACAAGCGGCAGGAGATAAGCTTCATACGGGAAATCTTCCTTCGCCAACTCCTCCCGGAAGTACGCAACCAGATCGCTCACCCCTACACCATGCCTGTCGAGGACCTCATAGAGGCGGCACAACACCTCACAGACTCCGTCAAGGCTTCACAGCGGCTAAAACCGGCCACACAGCCGGTCAGCTCCGTCCAGCCTGAAGAGGATGTAGAGCAGCCCGTCAACGCCATCGCCAACAGACGTCCACCGAACCACAGCAGACGGAGGTCCCCGGGCTTCTGTCGCTACCACAAGTGGTTCGGAAAGGACGCCCGAAACTGCCTGCCGCCCTGCTCGTTCAACCGTTCAAAAAACGGGGGTGGCGGCGGCCAGCAGGACAGGCCGCCATGGCAGCCGAAGAACCCAGGGCCTCAAAAACAGTAGGTTTTTACGTCCGCGACACCGTCTCCGGCAGGATGATGCTGGTCGACACAGGAGCCTTTAAGTCGGTCTTCCCAGCATCCAGAGAGGACCGCAACCAGACACCAGACCCGGCCGCCTTCCTGACGGCCGCCAACGGAACCCCCATCCTCTCCTACGGCACCAGGCTCCTGTCGATCTCCATCCTTGGCCAGAGTTACTCCTGGGACTTCATCGTCGCGGACGTAGGAACCCCACTCCTGGGGGCCGATTTTCTGGCGCACTTCGGCCTGCTAGTCGACGTGGGGCGCAAGCGCCTCCTCGATACCGACTCCTGCCGGTCTCTCCCGTTAACGGCGGGACCCAGACCCACCATCAGCGCCGTCGCCCCCCACCAGTATGCACACCTTCTGTCGGAGTTCCCTGAGGTATTTAAGCCCGAGCTTCGCCAAGTCCCCGGGGCCCCAGCCAAGCACGGCATATACCACCATATAGTGACTAAAGGGCCCCCGACACATGCGAAGTTCCGCAGGCTTCCCCCTCAGCGCCTTCAGGAGGCGAAAAAAGCATTCGCGGAGATGGAACAGATGGGCATCTGCAGGAAAGCCTCCAGTCCATGGGCCTCCCCCCTCCACATGGTGCAGAAACCGGACGGCTCCTGGAGACCCTGCGGCGACTACAGGCGGCTCAACATTGCAACAGAGCCCGACCACTACCCTCTACCCAATATGCAAGACCTCACGGCCTCCTTTCATGGGGCCAAAATATTCACTAAATTGGACCTTCTTAAATCTTATTTCCAGGTACCTGTTGCGCCAGAGGACATACCAAAGACAGCCATCATCACGCCCTTCGGGTCCTATGTGTTCGCCTTCTCCACCTTCGGGCTGAGGAACGCCGGGGCCACCTTCCAGCGGCTCATGGACAGCATCCTGGGGGACCTAAAATTCTGCGTCTGCTACGTCGACGACATTCTCATATTTTCCAGGTCTCACAGCGAACACCAGAGGCACATCAAAGCAGTCCTCCAGCGCCTCCAAGAAAACGGCCTCGTCGTCCGTTTCGACAAGTGTACCTTCGGCGTCCAGAAAGCAGAATTCCTGGGTCACGAGGTGTCTCCGACAGGCGTCCGCCCTCTTACATCGAAAGTGGCAGCCGTAGCCAAGTTCCCGACACCCACCTCCATCAAGGCCGTCCAGGAGTTCCTTGGGATGGTAAACTTCTACAGGCGGTTCATCCCCGGGATCGCGCACACCACGGCCCCCCTGACGGAAGTCCTAAAAGGTCAACCGAAGTCCCTGTCTTGGGGACCCAGCCAGCAGCAGGCCTTTTCCCTGACGAAGGCCGCCCTCACCAAGGCAACCGCCTTGGCACACCAGGATCCCAAGGCTCCCCTCCAGCTGACGACAGACGCCAGTAACGTTGCCTGCGGTGCTGTTCTGGAGCAAATCATCAACGGCGCCCCCCAGCCCATCGCCTTCTTTAGCAAGAAGTTCAGTCCCGCAGAGTCCCGCTACAGCACCTTCGACAGGGAACTCTGCGCGATGTACCGCGCAGTTCGGCACTTCAAGTTCCTCCTGGAGGGGACGCCCTTCACAATCTTCACAGACCACCAGCCACTGGTTCACGCCTTCACGAAGCAGGGGGACGCATGGTCTTCCAGACAGCAGCGCCACCTCTCAGCCATAGCCGAATTTACCTGTTCCGTCAGGTACCTCCCCGGCAAGAAAAATCCCGTAGCAGACGCCCTCTCCAGAGTCGAGTTGAACGCAGTGCAGCTTGGTGTAGATTACCAGGACCTTGCCAGAGAACAGGCCGCTGACCCAGAAACCCCAGCATACCGCACCGCCATCACATCCCTCAAGTGGCGGGACGTGACCCTCGCCCCCGGAGGCCCCAGCCTGCTCTGTGACATCAGCACAGGCCAGCCCCGCCCTTTGGTTCCAGCCTCACGCCGCCGCCAGGTATTCGACATCATTCACGGCCTCTCACACCCCTCCGGCAGGACCACGGCCAAACTGCTTTCAAAAAAGTTCGTCTGGCACGGGGTGCAAAAGGACGCCACAGCCTGGGCAAAACAGTGCCTGCAGTGCCAGACCAGTAAAGTGGGTCGTCACACGCAGTCGGGGGTAGGCGAGTTCCCACAGCCAGGGCGCCGCTTCGGCCACATCCACATCGACGTCGTCGGGCCCCTTCCCCCATCAGGCGGATCCAGATACCTCCTCACGGTGGTAGACCGTTCGACGAGGTGGCCCGAAGCCACACCCATGCAAGAAGCCACCGCCAGCGCGTGCGCTGAGGCCCTGCTCTCCAGTTGGGTTAGCCGCTTCGGCGTCCCGGACCACATCACAACCGACAGGGGCCCCGCTTTCCTCTCCGAGTTGTGGTCTGCCCTGGCTCAACTGCTGGGAACCACGCACCACACCACCACAGCGTACAACCCAGCGGCCAACGGCCTGGTTGAACGGTTCCACAGGTCCTTAAAGTCATCCCTCATGGCCCGCTGCACCGCCGAGGACTGGAAACATCAGCTGCCGTGGGTCCTCCTCGGGTTGAGGACCGCCCCCAGAGCCGACGGCACCCCATCCGCAGCTGAACAAACCTATGGGGAACCCCTCGTGGTGCCGGGAGAGCTCGTGACGGATGAACGCCACTCCCCATCTCTGCAGAGGCTCCGCGACGTGGCCGGCAAGTTCGCCCCTTGCAGGCGCTCATACGTCGACAAAGCAACCACCTTCATGCCGCCACAGCTGTCATCCGCCACCCACGTCTTCGTCAGAGTCGACGCCGTCCGTCCACCACTAACTAAGCCCTACAGGGGACCCTTCCGCGTGCTGGAGCGGAACAGCAAGGCGTTCCAGCTGGCACTCCCAGG
Source organism: Macrobrachium rosenbergii (assembly GCA_039081455.1). NCBI lineage: Eukaryota > Metazoa > Arthropoda > Malacostraca > Decapoda > Palaemonidae > Macrobrachium > Macrobrachium rosenbergii. The sequence continues at coordinate 14,501,388 of JANJGK010000052.1, read as the reverse complement.
CAAGAACGACTGGGTTTCCATAGACCGGCTAAATCCCGCCTTCCTGTCGAGAGTCCCGGCAGCGACGCAGCACCCCTTCCGCCCAAACGCACTCCAGCACGCCCTCACCCCCGCAGGCGCGGCCGCCCCAGGAAGGAACCGCCCAAACAGCAGCCTCACAGGCGGGAGGCCCCTCAGTTATCTTCAAGGAGCCGCGGCACCCTTCAGCGTCCCAGCAGATACAGGGATTAATCAGACGCGTCCCTCGTCTTGGGGGGGGAGTATTTGTAAAGTCACCAAGTCGGCGCCAGGATAGTGTTTCGGCGGCGCCATTAATTAAGTCTCCGCTGAGCTTGTTTTCTTTGGTGACTTCCCGTTTTCTTCAAGCTCAATTAGTCACGCCTAAAACGTGCCAGGTCACGCATTTTAATCATTTTTACTTTATGGTATTTATATGAATGTCACACATTGTGTATCACATGTTTCTTCATTCACAGGCATCAAGACTGTATCTATATTGTAGCTCTGTATGTTTTGTATTGTAATTTGTACTCGTTCACTGCATATTATTGTTTATTGTTTCGACCTCAGGTCACAGTCAATTCCATTGTCTCTCACGGCCCGGCGTCAGTCGGCCGCAATATAAGCTGCCTGGATCTGTAATAAAGTAGCAGTAACTTTTACCTGCTCGTTTCTTTGACACCTTACAAGTATGTGGGCAGAGCGCTTGCCTTTGCTTGAGTGACACTTTCCGTTTGGACAAAGGGAAGTGTTGATCCAGCAGTTTTTGACATCGAGAGATTTTTGATGCAAGCCTCAAATACATTGAAGGTAAGCATAATGTGGTTGCAGATGCATTGAGCAGATATTTTCCGGTTGAGGATGAGGGAGTAGCTATAGGGGACAAACACGTTCCTACAGTGCATACTTCGGAGAGAAATAGTGTGTCGGCAGTCTCGGAAGAGATTGTTATT
>JANJGK010000052.1:14474117-14494117 GCA_039081455.1 Macrobrachium rosenbergii | reverse complement strand
CTACAATAGGAGAGAGAATATCCCATGTCATTATCCCCAAATCACCGAAGAGATTCTCATTCGCAGCTGCATCATGACACTTTGATGTCTGCGTCTCCCTCTTGATGCTCCCGCCTCATCCCCAGCATCTCTTCATGCATTTCCGCTCGTCTGTCAGGTCGGCGCTGGATGTCAGAGGGTTTCATACAATAGAGGAGACTTTGTGCTTCAGAGCTCTTGCAATTTCATACATAAGCTATTGCGTGTTCACACGCTGATATACCCTGTTATGCTGAATTCATACGAAAGCTAGCGTTGAATACAGTATATAATTTTCTGGAAATTTAATTTTGGAGGAGCTGTGAGTTTCTAATATTAGGTTTTTGTTTGATGAATATAACTACTGTGCTGTATGCGAAATTTTATATTAAGGGAAAAATGAACCCCGAAAAACCTTATGATGTGATCTATGAAAGGGCAATGCGGAGAATGCTATGGAATTACGATGTGGAAGATAAGTTGGTGGTAGCAATTATAGATTTAATAAGGAAAGTGAAGCACTTATTAAAATGTAAACGAGGGAGTGACTGAGTTGGTTCGAAACTCAATCTGAGGCAGGGGTACAGTGTCACCTTTCTGTTTAATATCGTTATAGACAGTGATATGAGAAGTCTGAGAAAGGGAAGTTGTTAACGGATTGTGGGATGGCTGATGCTTGCGGATGGTACAGAGATGATTAGGATTAGTGGAAAGAAATTGCAGAAACTAATGAGAGAGTTTATTAGGATTTGCAAGAAGAAAATGCTGAGAGTGAATGTGAACAAGAGAAAGGTTATGATGGTAAATGAAAGCCAGGAAGATGAGCAAGGAATGTTACTGTGGATGATGCAAGGATGGAAGCAGATAAGTTAGGTAATAATGAGTAAATATGGATGACTGTAGGGTGACAGAAGAGGTAATCGCAAAATAGGTAAAGCAAGAGTGGTAACAAGGTGTGTGCTCAAGATTGGAAAGGTATGAATTGATTCTTGAGCTAGTTCTCCTGTAAGTCAGTGAAGTGTGAATGCTGAACGCTTGTCCAGTGAGCAGGGGCCGGTTTTGGCTTTGCCTTCCATGTGCTTGGCAAGCAGTGCAGCCCTCTCCGTCTCAGTGGTGGAGTAGTTCTCAAAGAGTGCTTCTACTTCCTCCAACCATGCCTCGGGCTCATCCTCCGTCCATTTAGGAATCAGAGCATTAGGCACAGCAGGTGTGGGGTTGGAAGCTTGCTGGGAAGCTAGAGCCTCGACACTTTCTTTGTTAGCCTTTTCAAGCTCGAGCTCCTTTTCCTTGAGAGCTAGGTCTCTTGTTGCCTTAACTTAGCTTCTTCATACTTCCTCTGATCTTCTCTTTCTTCTCTTTCCTGCTGGAGTATGTCATCCAGCTGTTCCTTCACCCACTGGGTGAGTTCCTGTCCCGTGTAACTGCACCCTTGCCCATGTGCATGAGGGCTTGGCATTGCTCTAACGACATGGTTATAGTCTTTTAAGACATCTAAGGGGAAATTATTTGGTGGCACTTTGTTGGAGTGGCACCTTCTTAGTAAGGTGGCACTGTGGCTGAGTGTGCCGTGCAGAGGTCACACTGATGGAGTGATCCTGAAGGAGTAAAGATCTTTATGGAAGGATAAACTGATGAAGTGGAGTGATCCTGAAGGAGCAAGGGTCCTTATGGGCAGATAAACTGTCGTTGGCACTCTGTATCCCAGGTACAGGTGCAGTGTCTTATGATGTGAGGACTATGTCTTGGTGGCACTAGGGTGCCGGTGTGTTCCGGGGAACAACACTAAGAAGCAGTACAACCAAACTGCACTGAAGGAAATGGCACTCTGCCCGAGGCAGAGCGCGAGTAATGAGTGAAAGGGAAAGTGAAAAGCAAGTACTTCAGTAACCTAGTCATTGGCAGTGGCTCAGATTAGTGGCACAGTGGAAAGGGAAACCCTTTAGATTGCAGTTGTGGGCGGCTAGTTCTAAGAACTAGTGGCTGCTCCCTGACATAAGGAAAGGAATTCTACTTCCTGACGTGAGGAAAGGAAGATTTTGGTGTTGCACTGAATGTGTGATTTGGCGCTTGCGGTATACACAAGTCTTGGATAATGGAAACCCACTAGTGCACGAGAGTTAGTACTGTTATTAAATGGTTGTACGTTCTTTCTTCGAAACGCACAAGAGCTCACTCTGCTGGCTGAAGTGCTTAATATGAAAATAGGTATTGGAGACAATTACAATGAACACGGGCGCCCATACAAGTTCGCACACTATGTGTGAATGAGCAAAAAGGAAGAATTGATTGGGGATCTGAAAAGACCAAAGTTTTGTGTATAAATGGAAAAGCTTATTACCCTTGGCTTTATGAATTAATGGGTTTATTTTCCAATACTCACTTATTATTATTACTATGCCCTTATTAACTTTCTCGGGTGATGAGGTAAGGATATTAGAGTTTCTCTCTCTCTCTCTCTCTCTCTCTCTCTCTCTCTCTCTCTCTGAGAGCGTATTTGTATTGGAACGTATGCGTTGATTTATTTAATTTACTCTAATTCACTCTTTCAATATTTTACTTTGAAAAATTACGCTGTTACTTTTTAAAAATGTACTTTTGGAATTTACGTAATTTAATACCTAGCACCCGTCATGACGAGTTATATGGTAGAAAGGGTTTTCAATTTACTATCAAAATTTTTTCGTTAGGTTTTACGTTAGGCGAAAAGAAATGGGATTTCGCTCGGCAAGAGAACGATGAGAAGTAGAACGGGGCTTGCGGGAGAACGGCTGTTGGCTACTGGTGACGTCAAGCACCTCATACAATACTCGATCGGTGATTTAAAATTTAGGGAAAAGAACACTAAAATTTTTTTACCGAATTATTGGCGACTACATGCAGGCTCGAATGATTAAACTTAAAAGATCGTTGATGCCTTTACGTTATTTGAAACATTAAAATAAAAATCTGAACTGGATCTGGCAGTCTTGGAATTGAGAGTTAGACAATGGAATGCGCATGCGCTAAATGCTGCTAAGATTTGTCACGTGGCATTTCTACAAAACGAATTTTCAAATTCACTTCACCGACACAGGAATTGTATACTTCCTCAGCCGTATCTGTTTTCGAGCAACACACTTAGGTAACTGTTCACGGCTAACACATGCAATAAATCCCTGGTATTGCACTTCTTAAATTGTAAATACCAGTGTTATGGTGTCACAACGCCGCTGCTACTCTGCTTCTCACAAAGCGAAATTTCGACCGTTATTCTGCGTCGCTAACTTAAGAACTTTTTTGGCGCTCTTGTCTTCATTCTGTAATAACTAAAAATCAGCTACAAATTACTTCTTTTGAAACACTTCTTCCCTATATAGCTGTTCCTAATGTATCCTTAATATTATAACAATTATAATAATAACCCTTACCTTGTCATCTTTAGCTTCGGTTCTGTCACCCTGTATCTTTTGCCTTGCGAATAATGAAATCAGATTATTTTTCGAATTACGTTATTCCGCGGTTCGTCTCCCTTCCTAGTCTAGTAATAGCTAAGCTAATTCTCGTTACTATTTGACTGGGAACTTGGCGAAATCGTCGCTGTTATGTTCTGAGTCCGGTTGGAAGAGTTAAATTGAATTTTGAATGTAATTTTGCCTTTGGGGCCAACGCCTAGGTCTCAGAACATAAGCAATAAATGTAATTAATAGTATGACTTACCTTGACATTACATCTATTCAAAGAAAATGGGAAGGTCTCCTTTCAAACCAGTCGGTTAGATTAAATTACTTTATTTACAGATTTGCAACTAGAAATTAATACAGACAGGCTGGCAGTTCAGCAATCAAGTTGCACTTTTTATTGCACATGCAATGTGCAATAAAAAGTGTAACCGCAGTTAGCAAATAAATAAATCTGAAAGGCTACAGCCCTGCAAAGAGTTTGATACAAATCTTATAAAACACTTCAAGTGAGACTGGCTGATAAAATTATTTTACATTAGCACAACATTAACGCTGAGAGGCCTAACACTTGTGGACGGTCGATGTCAGAAGATGGAATTGAGTCTTCTAAGGAAATTGTTTCACAAGGGCAGGGGCAGAACATGAAGAGCCAGATAACAGGATTCTGGAAAAGAATTCCAGGTCAGCATTCATTTACACAAAGACTTTCTCTCACATGAAATTAATCATTCACAATGGAGGGAATTATCAATTAGATTTAATTAGCACATGGTAACAATATGGTGAGAATGATCTAATTATTATCACAAAACAACCGTAATTTAGGCTTGGAACAAGTCATGGCAAATGTGAGTGCCAGGGTGTGGGAAACAAAGGGACTTTGTCTGGGAGAATGAAAAGTTGGAAATACTGAAACTTGAGAGAAATTTAGAACGAGGAAAAGAACACTTGGCGTGACTTGCAACTTCAAGACGTACCTTATTGCTTCTGTGCATGAAGCTCGTTTGCAAAAGATGGATTCAGGCCGCAGAAGTCCCGACACGTGGCCAATGGGAGGAGGACAGAGAAGCGACCTTGCACTTCTGAGGTTTGGGCACCGAGTGAGAGCGACCTTGGTGGCAGAGGTGCCCTATTTTGATCCCAGCAGTGGGCACAGGACAGCGGTACATCTACAAGAAGCAGATAACAGCCAGCACAGAGCTCAGAGGGTTATGAATCTTATAGTTAAGACTAAGGGCCAGCCTAGCAGCCCAGTTACTATCCTGGCTGGTCCTTGTACCCTAACGGCTTTCTGTCGCCCAATATCATACGATAGTGGGGTAGGACGATTACATTCTGTCCCCCATAGTGGGATCTCCTCCAGCCACCATGAAATTTGACTTCCTAGTTAACGGACTGGACGACCAAATTTTCTAAATATGTGAAAATATGTGTGTATATTCTCTCTCCACACTAATGACTGTCAGTTCGCCCATGACTGTTTGGAGGGTGAATGTTCGCATGAAGAAAGTAGAACTGATAGTCGGACTGTTAGCACAAACCTCTCCCCTCTCTCTACTTCCCCTTTCCTCCTCCCCCCTCCCCCTTCCCTTTGTCATTCAGTTTTCCAAGGCAGCGCCAGTCAGTGGTGTAGCTGGCATTCCATCAGTGGGGGTGCCTAGGTGGGGCAAAGATATTTTTTGTGGAGCCAATGAAAATTACACAAAACTAATGTACCAATTCTGTAAATAGTAAAATATGCTATTCTTGAAGGCATATCTTCTATGCGAATGAAGGAAAATAATAGTATTAGTAATTAATGATTTTGGGCCAAATTTTTTCTTGTATGCAGATTTCGTTGAATTCAATGGCTTTTTGGGTATTGATCAACTTTTTATTAGTTTCACAATACTTTCTAAATCTTTCTTCAATGTATAGTTGATGAATAAAGAAACGAAGATTAACTCTTTGTTCCATTTACTGGGAACACATCACCACAGCTGTTCCGTCACTTCAATGTGTACTACATTTTCTGTTGTTGTTGTTCTTGACTAAGCTGGCTTTATGCCAGCACGGGCTCTTGCTCATAGAGCAGCCCATAAGTCATTTTTTGATGTTCAGGTGAAATGAAGGATATGAAGGTGATTACTTTATCTGTGATTGATGAGTTCCTCGCTGGGTGAGCGGGTTTCGTTCTCAGCTACCACTCTGTTGGTCGGGAGTTCGAATCTCCGACCGGCCAGTGAAGAACAAGCGGAATTTGTTTCTGGTGATAGAAATTCATTTCTCGCTATAATGTGGTTCGGATTCCACAATAAGCTGTAGGTCCCGTTGCTGGGTACCAATTGGTTCTTAGCCACGTAAAAATAAAAATCTAATCCTTCGGGCCAGCCCTAGGAGAGCTGTTAATCAGCTCAGTGGTCTGGTTAAACTAAGATATACTTAACCTTTTGTGATTGATGGGCGTGCCAGTGAAATGGTGTGAAATGAAAGGTTAACAGGCGAGGTTACAAACCTCTTTGAGCCCTGAGGCACCCGTCAATTGAAGAGAAAGAGCTATAGTAGCGATTCCTGGCAAGTGGTAGATAGCCAATAAGGAAAATGAAATAGTTATTGTGGGAGAAAAATCGGAAAAACAGAAAATCTATGGAGATTTAATCGCATATTTAACTTACTTTGAAAAACAGAAAGGAGCATCGATCATTTAGTGGTTGGGATCGATGGAGGAAAATGAAGAATTTTGAGTTTTAGAGAACGCAACACAAATAGAAGTAAGAGTTTAAGTGGTAGTTGGAGCGATAGTTGAAAAATTTCGGTCGTTAGACGTGAGACGGCAGAAAAAAGGGGAAAGGAAGCCTTTAAGTAGTAGAAACGGGATAGTTGCTAATCAAATGATTAACCACTATCAGAGTACTTGTCTCGGAGCTGCTGTCTGATGGTATCCCCGGCGGGAAAAATGCAATGAGGGTAGCAGATTTCTTCGAGCGGATCGTGTATCAGTGAGAAAATCCTTTTTTCTCTCTATTTCAGTGTCCTTTTTTCCCAGTGTTTGCGATTCCATTTGGCTTTTTACACCCAATCTTAACGGCTTTTGTTAGGGCACCAAGGAGGTCTAAAGTTGTGAAAAGCACCTGTGGCTGTCGTATTTCCGGGCTTGAGGCTTGAGGTTCGATGACGGGATTAGGAGTAGGTTAAGGAGGAAGGGAAGAGGCTTGAGGTTCTGGGTTGGGAGTAGATAGAGGGGTGAGGGGTGTTGGCTGCTCAGTTTGAGTCCCTATATCGTGACACATAACAGGTGCTGCTGCAACCACTTGTTTGGTCGTTTCTACCCATGGCTATGGTGGTGTCGTTGGTCTAGGTGCAGGTGTTGCTATAGGAGGTAGTTTTGACAGGCTGGCTCTTGCTTTCCACTGTGCAGTGCAGGATAATCGAGCACTGCATCGTTTGAACCATGCATGATGACGTTCAGAACAGTTGGGGCGCTTGGGTGTTGTAGGTTCCCCTTTTTTTCAGTTTCTCGAAACACAATTTCGTTTCATGCTTCTTGCTTCAGATGGCGCAGATTGCAGGGCCTCTGCAACGTTCTTGATGATGACCGTAACGCTGACATCTGTAGCACCTGAGAGGCTCTGGCGTGTATTCCTCTGTGGGGTAGTATCCCTGTGTCTTAAGCCATACTTGGCTCGGGACTGGTCCTCTGAAGGTGGTATCTATCTTCCGTGAAGGTGTTTTGTGTCTGGTTTAACACCTCTTTGCATTCACAATATGGGGGAGCTCCAGAAGAGGATCAAGAGGGAACGCTGTTGGGTAGTTACAGATGATGGCCTTGTTTAGCTTCTCATTTGGTTTTAGTAACTGAAATTCTGTGTTGTCCTTCAGGAGGTCGACTGTTGCTCGGACTTTTGGAGTAATGGTGTATTCTCCTCTGTGGTTTGGCCGTGCAGAGATATTGATGCTAGGGTTGTTCTTTTGAAGAGCCACTACTGCAGCATACAGGGTCCGTCCTTCAGCAGGAAGCACTCGAAACTTCGGTAATGGAGGGTACTCATTTGCGTCGGAGATTGGAGGGGGAAGAGGTAAAAGATGACGGGGATTGGGGTAGAACGGAGGAGGAAGAGGAGGACGAGAGTCCGATGACCTCTGAGGATGAGGAGGGGAGGTTTGCAAGGAAGGGGAGGAGGTGGAGGGCGAAGGGGAAGATGGGTGGGTTGGTAGTTCAAGTGTTGCCTAGTCGAAGCTGGAGGGGGAGCTTTGTCCGCGAAGTAACCAGAAGACGGCGGTCGTTTCTTCTTGCGTCGAGTCATGGTATCCACTTAACTTTCACAATGATAAACACTAACAAACGTCGAGGATAGTCCGAAAAACAGCTACTAAGGGCGAGTAATAAAGTCGTGAAACTGTCGAAACAGTAAAGGAATTAGCACTAACCAGTGGGGGTCTTATGATTCTTTAAGACGACATACATTTTCTGTTGTTGTTGTTGTTTTAGATTTAGCTGGCCTTGTGCCAGCACGGGCTCTTACTTCTAGAGCAGCCCGTAAATACATTTTCTTTGTGTACTCGTGTTTTATTACATGGTGCGGACGGAATTGTAGCGTCCAAAAACATTAACAAATACATTTAAAAAATACATTTAAATACAATACAATCAAATTGAAGTAAAACAAAATATTTTAACTGAATTTAAGTTATACAAAAATAATACATTACATAAAGATTTACTATAACCATTTTTTTTTTTTTTTTTTTTTTAGATGAACTGCAATGGAAACAAAAACCAAGTGTGCTGGTTGTTTGGCAGCAAACGAAAACGTAAATAGGGATGCGGGGATACGGATAACGGGGAATGGATGGAGGGTAAGGAACAGAGAGGGGCCGAGGAGTGAGAGAGAGAGAGAGAGAGAGAGAGAGAGAGACGTGATTCAAGAAATATTGTTGCCATTATATGACTTATTTGCGCTTCCGGTGTTGGATGATATTGGCCGCCTACAAGATGGGAACGATCTTTCTGCTTCCAGTTGGTGGTTCAGGGTCGGTCTTTGTAATGAAATGCAGAACGATTCTGCTATGATTAGTCGGTGGAGATTTTTCTCCGTACAGATGATATTGGATTTGGTATTCTCCACTAGTTCCTGAGTCGTCGTTTTTCGATTGTGATGATCGACGTTGTTTTGGTGGATGGCTCCGTTATTACGATGGGCCTGTAGACGCCTTTTTAACGTTGTAGAAGTGTGTCCAACTTACGTTTTTTTGGAGGACTGGCACATCCTCTCAGGACAGGTAAAATGGTGAACGACATTGGCACTGTCTTCTTTGTTTTGGTTCTGGTTGGTGTTGTTCCTCATTCCGAGGGAAGCAATCAAATTAGGTTTGCAATAGGTGCGAACTTGAGCCCGCTCAAAGGGGGATTTTGGCGTTATCCCTCTGCTGATTATGCTTGTAATCACCTTCTTCTCTTCTTCAAATCGTTCGCTATGTTCAGTCCGATGATAAATGATGATGATTTTATCATCGTCACCTGTTGTTCTGGTTTCACTATCGTAGAATTGTTCAATTCTCCTTATTGCATCTTGTACGAGTTTATCCTGAAATCCGTTGTTGGTCAGGTGTTGCTGGACTCGCTTGATTTCCAGGTGAGTCCCCTGCCACGTGGAGCAGTGGCTTACAGCTCTCTTAATATAAGCATCAGCCACTGACCGCTTGTAGGCTAATGGGCACTCTCCACGTGCATTGAGACACCGTCCTGCGTTTGCCGTCTTCGTGTAGACTCTGGTGTCAAACCGTTCCCCATTTCCGGTTACGAGGATGTCCAGGAAAGGCAGAGTTTTCTCTCTGCTGTATTCGACCGCTAATTTTAAGGCATCATTTTTGTCTTTCATTATGAAAAAATATCATCAATATGCCTCGCGTATATGTGTGGTTTTTGAGGATTGGTAAAGGTCGTGGTTTCGACGTGGTCCATATAAATGTTAACAAAAAGGACTCCCAGCGAAGAACCCATATACCACTCCAATCGAGAAAGACTACCAATTCCGGAGAGGACACTAAAATCAATGTTGGTAGCCTGCACCAAAGAGGGCCCTTTCCTCTCCCGCAAAGGTGAATTATTTTAGGCAGTGTGACAGTATAGCAACATTTCTTGAATCACGTCTCTCTCTCTCTCTCTCTCTCTCTCTCTCTCTCTCTCTCTCTCTCTACCTTATCCTTCATTCTTTCCCGGTAATTCGTATCCCCGCACCCCTATTTAAATTTTCGTTTGTTGCCAAACAAACAGCACACGTGGTTTTTGTTTCCACAATAGTTCATCTGAAAAAAAATTGGTTATTGTAAATCTTTATGTGATGTATTATTTTTGTATAACGTAGATTCAGTTAAAATATTTTTTTTTTACTTTAATTTGATTGTATTGTATTTAAATGTATTTATTGTTAATGTTTTTGGACGCTACAATTCCGTCCGCACCATGTAATAAAACACGGGTACACAAAGAACATGTATTACGGGCTGCTCTATGAGCAAGAGCCCGTGCTGGCATAAGGCCAGCTTAATAAAAAAAAAAAAAGAACATGTAGTTACGGGCTGCTCTAGGAGCAAGAGCCCGTGCTGGCACAAGGCCAGCTGAATCTAAAACAACAACAGAACATGTAGTACACTTTGAAGAGGTCACGACAACTGAGGGAACAGCTGTGGTGTTGTGTTCCCAGTAAATGGGACAAAGAATTAATCTTCGTTTCTTTATCCTTCAACTACACATTGAAGAACGTAGAAGATTTAGAAATTATTGTGAAACTAATAAAAAGTTGATCAACAACCAAAAAGCCATTGAATTCAACCAAATCTGCTTATCTGTAATTAGTAAACCTGTATTTGAAATTATAGAACTCAATTTTCAATTAATTTTCATCTCTTACTAAATGAATAAGTATCAAATATTGTAAGGGTTAAAGTTTAGCCACAAAGGGTATTTCAGTGGAGGGGGGCAGACAACTGAATGGGGGCCCAAGCCCCCCTAGCCCCGAGTAGCGACGCCACTGACGCCAGTATGGTAAGCCACTGTATATATATATATATATATATATATATATATATATATATATATATATATATATATATATATATATATATATATATATATATATATATATATATAATATATATATATATATATATATATATATATATATATATATATATATATATATATGTGTGTGTATATATATATATTGTTACAGACTGGACTTGGTTGATAAGAATTTACACACAAAATTATAATTGATGCTGCCACGAAACCAAGGGAGTCCAGTTTGTAAACAAAAGGGGATTCAATGGAAGACTTACCTCAGAATTTTCCTGGAGTTATAATTTAAGGTGGAAGGTCGCCATATTGGAATTTAGAATTCTTTTGCCAATTTACAGTGATTTATTTATAGAAACTTAGCAAATCAACATTAGCAATTCAACATTTAGACACCATACAACATAATCACTGAGGGGCAGGTTCAGAATAGGGCACAGTAACAATAATGACATGAATTGGCAACAAGCAAGTGGATAAAAAATGGGGCCAATCTGCAATAATCAGTTCAGTGATGATAATCACATTCAGTCTGCCCTGATTACGTGAAATAGTAATGCATATGATGGTGTTCCAGGATGGAGGGATACTTCATACGAACAGTTGGCCACAACGGAAACTTCTCCAAACTACGACCAGGAATTAATTAAATTTGGGTGGCAGGCGAGGTATGGAAGCATGGGATTTCGATCATGCCACATGTCTCCTCCTGAAAGAGACGTTTTGCGTTAGCCCTGCTCAACTAAGGGAAATGGAATCTTCCTACAGAAGATTACCCAACACGTTCTTAAATACAACACATAACGCATCCTAGAGGGTGCTTTTAATGAAAGCACGTAAATATGATCTGAGAATGAACACGTAATTATACGCGCCCAAAGTTAACTTACGCTATTACCACTTAACTTAAGTAACTTAAATAGCCCTTAGATTGCACTGGTGGAGGGATAAATGATTGTTATTTCGGGATCTTTACTCGAATTCAAAGTGTGTAAATGGCAAGGCAGGGGATACAGGCAAGATTCTGACAAAGGGAAGATTGTTTCGTGGAGGAAGAGGTTAAAAGTTTAAAAGAAATGGAAATTAAGGAGTTAAGTACAAGGGATAGGGCTGGCTATTTGACTACTCGCAAACGTACGAACCTTTTATGACTGTTATAGGTGCCTACAACCATTCCAGGTCCCTTGTTTGAGGACAGTCCGGCCAGTGGAGATAGAGGTACCCGCAGCGCGGCGGCTGCAGATGAGGACAGGAGCAAGTCTCTGCCCTGCTTGTGAAAAGTAGGTCGCATTCGGCGTCGGGCGGGGGGTGGCAGCTGTACCTACAAGCATGTCGAAAGGCCAGCAAGGAGGGTATGGGAAAAGCACACTTATCATTATATGCCTATAGAATCAAAAAACTACCTGTTCCCCAGCCCTAAATGCCCTTCTGCCCTTCCCAATCCCTACATGTCTCCCCCATCGCGTAATGGTGGGAAAGGGGGTAAAGGGGGTTTTGGTATTGTTCTTCTGGATCGTGCGATGTTGGAGGTAGGTGAGGAGTACCGACACCTAACTAACGGCTGTTAATGGGTTCAAATAAGTGCGGTTTCCCCGAGATGCCCGATTCGAAAGACAGAGGAACAACAGATTAATTCGAAATTGATTGCTGAAATTATTATACAAGGGAGGGAGGAATGTTTATTCTTAACATATATATATATATATATATATATATATATATATATATATATATATATATATATATATATTATATGTGTAGATATGTGTGTATATATATATATATATATATATATATATATATATATATATATATATATATATATATATATATATATATATATATATATATATATTATATATATATATTATATATATATATATATATATATATATATATATATGTGTGTAGATATGTGTGTATATATATATATATATATATATATATATATGTGTGTGTGTGTGTGTGTGTGTGTGTACATATATATACATGTATGTATATATATATATATATATATATATATATATATATATATATATATATATATATATATATATATATATATATATAATGTGTGTGCGTGTGTGTGTGTGTGTATTTACAATTTAACTTGGGCAAATGCTTATCGTAAGGCAGTTATAGATTCTAAATGAATGCTTTCGTTACTTACCTCTATTTTTTTATGAAATCTGACTGCTGTTGATTCAAGAAATCGTAAAAGCAAGGAAAAGAGGGGACTTTATCTGGGCTGAAAGCTCTATTCACAAGGCAATTGTAAGTAAACACGTTAGGGTAAGTTTAAAATTATGTGTATGTACATGAAATGAGCTATCAGAAGATGGAATGGACTAATCAGGCATGCAAGGCCTGAGAGGTTAATTATAACCGGGAAAACTTGAAGGTATATCCGTTGGTGTGACGATGCTGATACAAGGCACAGTCAAGAGAGATTTCCACGGCTAACACACCCTCTGTAAATGGAGAGATTTACGAATTAAAAGCCAGTAAGGACACAGTAAATTATGCATAGGACAAGGCGAGCACAGAGGGTGCCGAAGAAGCCTTGAACACACTATTTTATGTAATTATTTAAACAGGAATTTATGTAACACTGTCCTAACAAGGCAAGGTTGATATGGAATTCTGGCACTTAGAAATGGAAATAGGAAGTTTAGTATGAGAATTAAAACAGTGTGACTGACTGGAAGAACCTTTGCAATAGATCACTTTACCTTGTAGAAGAGGTGGCTTCAGCGAGGGTAATGGCGGCGGAGGATGGCTAAGGGCTTCACTAGTAAGAATACTAAGGGTCCCTAAAGATAGGATCACGTAGTAGGGCATGGCTCTCTGAAGGAGGTGGGCATGGAAGGGGGAGATTTGTCTCGCTTGCATCCAGCAATGTCTCTCTCCCTTGTTCCTTCGGTGAGGCCCTTATATGACTTTGGTCGGGGGTCAAGATGTTTCCCACAGGTAGATGTGGTTGGTGTCGTTTCCCTATATGCGACATCAGTTATGACTCAAGGTCCAGGTGTTCATTCTCTTAATCTGCTTCGCCAGCTCTGTTCTGCCTCCAGCCAGGCTTAGTCTCTTCACAACCTCGTGTCTGTGTAAACAAAAGTTTCCCACAGCGTCACATGTTTGAGAAGAGAAGGTTGAAAGCGATATAAAGAGTGTGATTAACAGATTAAGGGAGGGGTCAATATTCCTTTCGCCCTTCCTTGTCAAGCATTGCCAAAATGCACTGTAGTATTTTCCAGCTTTAAATTGAGGATTTGGTGGCTGGAATGCTTGGGGAGATATAGCAACTCCCCACGCAAGTTGACATCTCACACCTTCAGTCGGGTGTGAATGTCTACCAAACCAAGGATTCAGATGACAAATGCTTTATATTACTCTAATTTTTTCATTAACGGCAGTCAGGTATATTTAGTAACCTAAATCTCTCTGCATCATATGAGATGTATGAAAATTTACTAGATTACTGTTACTTCAAAACGGGAACATTTACAACTATAAGAAAGTTACTGTAAATATTATAATACACTAACTTTCATTGACCTCCATAAGGTAAATCTCAAAAGAAATATGAACAAATTTTATCATAAGTATTAAAATACAATAAACCATAAGTTACTGTTATTTTGAAACAGGAACAGTTACAAATATAAGGAATTTACTGTAAATAATACACACAATAACTGTAAGCGATTTCTTAAGGTAAATCTTAAAATAATCATGCACTTAACCTTTAGTAGTTGTTACAGTCAAAGACATGCAGTTAGTTTGCCTTGATGAGGCATTACAATTAAGTATGCATGATCTTCGTTAGGTGTCGCCATGTCACGTAAGTCGACAGCACAGTGCCAGATGTGGCACTGAGGCCAATGGTGCTTTTGAGCACGAAGCTAAGTACACTGAAGGACAGACAAATATGTATAGTACACAGTCTTTTCAGTTCACGGACTCGGTGTTTAAATTACAAGGGAATAACAAAGAAGGCAAATGATAATGTTAAAAAAAAATGATGATTATAGCAAGGTCCACCGTGCTTTACAGCTAAGCCCCGCCCACTGATTACGTTGCGACCATTCATCGAAGTTGATTGGTTGGCAATGGTTTCGAAAAGCTGGTTAATCTGTGCTTCTTTTCATTTTCATTTATTTTGCAATGGTTGTTTTACCGAACTAAAATGCGTTCTGCTGATTATCAAAAGGAAACTTTATATTATCCCCTGAAATAAAATCGTAATACACATCTCCCTAAAAATGGTAAAAAAACAGGAAAGTATGAATGAAGTCAGGAGTGTTCCGCGATGCTGCAGTGTTGTGCTTCGCGATGAGGTTCACCTGAATGTGGAGTGACGCAGGGAATGTCTGCATTCAAATCGGTGCACTTATATCACTAGACAATGATAATTACCGCCTGATATTGTCAAGCGTGTTCACCATTCTAAATTTAACTCAAATATTTTCTCAGAGCAATACAGACTGGTATTTCATATTGATTTCAGAATATTTTACTACATTTTAATAGTCATAAAATCGATTTCATTGCAATCGTTTACACATTCGGAGGGATGACAAGCAGTGACTGCACTCTACAAAACCAGAATAAGCCTATGGTTAACTTAAAGTTACAGTATGATAAGTTGTACGAATCATACTGGACATAATTTGCTGAGAATTTTAAGGACATTATCTCCTTTCGAAATAACAGGGTAATAAAAAATGACATACACCTGTAATGTCCTATGTCTTTATGGTGTTTGGATTATAGGCCTATCTTATATTCAGCCATTTTATTGTGGTTCTTGTTGTGGTTATTCTTGTTTTTGTTCCTGCTTTTATGGTGCTTGTAGCGTCTTCGAAAAATTTCACATGGTAACCTAACGTTGCAGAATAAACATCGACCTATTCATAAAATACTGGTGTAAAGAATTATCTGCCTACTCTTGTTAATTGAAATTTAGTAACTTGTTTTAATTAAAAGTAAGTGAGATCTTTATGAATATAGTCTAAGCTAGAATATTCTCCTAACAACAGGAAGAGAGAGGGAGAGATTTACCGACTCTTAAGTATCCTTTTGTTCAACAGGGTAATCTACAAGAGTGCCCCCAAAAGTTTGGATCATCTCGTAAATAACTTTTTCAGCTATCATTTATTTTTTCTTATTTCGTTAAGTATCTTATGATGCCTTCCTGCCATAGCCTTCATTTTCATAGAAATGCTGCAGCAGCCTTATATTTACTCATCACAGTAATATAACTTGGTATCCCTTTTGTAAATATATTTTTCAATATAGTTCATTGAGAACAGTTTGATAGTTGTGTATAAGGCTGAGACAGTCCTATGATTGATCTGTGTGTGCCATCGGCTACGTGCCCACAAGTTTTACTTTTATTCTCTGTGGTATAAGTGGCGTTACAATTACTATGGCCATCCACGCATGTATGTGTATGTGTACTTGCTTATACGTGTACATTCCACTTAATACATATACATTATATATCGTGGAGTTGAAACTACTATATTAATTAAAAGTTACTATATTTCCAACAGATACGGGTAGAAAACTATTTGCAATAAGAAATTGACGTGTAGGCCCATGCCCTGTCATTGCCTCAAAATATAAGAAATTGACGTGTAGGCCTATGCCCTGTCATTGCCTCAGAATATAAGAAACTCACGTGTAGCCTAATCTCTCAATGATATTAACATTTGACATAGCTGCATAAGTCTATGCTTCATTTCAATTAATGTGGTCTAAGTGGGATCGCTTATGTAGGCCAGCACCAACTTAAAAGAAAAAAAAAGCAAGATGGGCTGCACATGATTAAAAAAAAAAATGCACAGACAAAATGATCCAAGATTTTCATAATGATATATAACATATCTTTTATCGGAGATATCAGCTGCATACTTCACAGATCCTGGAACTCATATCTGAGGTGTCATGATTCATGCATGAAACGCAACATGAACGAACAGAGTCAAATCTGTACTGGTAATCATTTGGACTGTTAACTAGTGTGACGTCATTCCCCCTTCAAGAGCTAGCCAGTCACTGGTGTGCAGTGGGCGGGGCTTAGCTGCAAACCTCGGTGGACTCTGCTATAGTATGCCGAAATTATACTCTTTAGCCTATGAAAATGGCTTAGGTTTATTCTTTTGCCCAAGGGGCTTCAAAGGGAAGTCATAGGACTTACAAAAATGGGATGTCTGTCAATTTGCACTCTGCTTTGGCAGAAGGGGGAACAAGGGAACAATGTAAACTATAACCCCTTCTGAGGCGTAAAGTGATATGATTCATTGAACAAAATAATGAAAGGAAAATGTTGAAGGAAAAGAATAAATTACAGAGTTATAGGGGAAATAGATAGGTGAGGAAACCTGACACCCTCCTCTGGATAGAGGTGCCAAGGAACTTTGTAGGATAAAAGGGTGACACTGTGCCAAATTTGCACTGGTGCCAAGAGAGCTCAGCAGCTCTCATTAAGCTACCTGGCATTACCTACACCTATGATTTCTGCCACAGATCTCTTTAGGTTGATGGTTCTCCTTGGTAGGGGAGTCGGTCGAACCGATCCTGAAGAGGACATTGGAGTGCCACCTGTGTCGGCTTCTTTGGCAGCCAAAGCAGGGGCATTCATTGCAGGCTGTATCCCAAGTCGCCGCAGTTCCGTGAGTTCATCGGCCATTTGAGACACAGCAGAACCTTTACTCATGGTCGTGTTCACAGGGGTCCGGGAAAGAGAGGAAGAGGTTATGGTGGGCGTGATAGGCTTGCAGGTTACCATGACCAGCTCGGGCAAGGGTTGAGAGGCCACACCTTCGGTTGAAACTCCGCTGTGGTCGGAAGAATTTGTCTTTCTTACCGGCACTGGTAGCTGAGCCAGGCCGGGAGAAGAGAGGGGATCCTGATTGGGATCTCTTGAATGGAGATCGGTGGCGTAATCTGGTGCTGGCACTAAGGCAGGGTCAGGCACTAATATTGGATTTAGAATTTGCTCATCATTCGGGATGAACGGAGTATAGCACTGCTCAGTGCACACAAGTGGCACTGGCAGAGATTGTGAATCGAGTTTGGGATCTTCTGGAGGGAGATCTATTATGGGCCGTAGCACTGGCACTGGGGCAGGGCCAGGAACTGGAATGGGATCTGGAATCAATCGTGATGGAGGGTGCTACTGCACATTGTACTCAGGTGGCACTGGCAGTGGGAGGGTGCTACTGCACATTGTACTCAGGTGGCACTGGCAGTGGAATGAATGCAGGCTTTTGAGGTGTACTCATGCCTAATGAATGATTTGGGGGATTTGGACCCATGGATTTCTGTAACTTAGATGTGGACTGGAAGTCCTGTCCCAGGAGGATGTCATAACCTCCAGGAATATAACTTGCTACTGCAAGGTTGCAGATTTTGGATCCATGAGGTCTTGTGACTGTCAACTGAACAGTAGGGAGAATCATTTTAAATTGATTGATACTCCTCAATTGTGATGAGTTTACGTCGGTTAATGGTAGCTCCATAGGGAACTGTGTCTTTCCTTATGAGGGAAATTTGCACGCCAGAGTCATCAAATGCCTTGACCTGGCGTGTGGGGTAGCTACCTTGAGGAGGTGCCACATATTGGTAGCAATTTGGCCTTTCATTTGAGAGACTGGTGTTCGATCCCAATGCGAGATATATATATATATATATATATATATATATATATATATATATATATATATATATATATATATATACATATATATATTCTTACGATATTCTCTTGTAAGATGTATAAAATTTGATTTTTCTCGAATATTATGATGTGCTTTATAATTGTCGAATGATTTTTTCTTTATACAAGAGATATTATATAGTGCATTCTGTTTATTAGTGATAGCTATGTATAATGTCAGATTTCACAAATATTAATGATTTAGAGAACTTAATAACGTAATTTAGAATTAATATATTTCATTTTGATACTGTAAGAGAGAGGAGATTTCTTGTCTGTTAGACCAGACGTTCGAGTTGTTTTCACAAGTGATAAGTGTGTTGACAGATGAGCGCTCCGTCATCTTAAGATTTTGCCACAGTCAAAATAAGGAAGACTCGCATTTTACATCTTGTTTTATAAATATGCCAATCTTAATTTAGCCACCTGTTGTTTGTATCGATCATGTTAAAGCTTTGTCCAATATGATTTTCTGTTCGAGTCCCGTATGCCTCTTTGAGAAATACGAACAAGTTAATGGGAGTAACAGCACATGTCTCAGTCAATTGCATCATGTTTTGTAAGATTGCATCAGCCATGTCTCACTCCCAAAAGTTTTAGAATGTTCCACGAATCTCGCTCCCAAAATGCCTTAATAATGATGTCACCTAGTTGTGTTTGCTTCTAGCTGGAACCCTAAAAATTTGCTCATTCTGACTTTAGAGACCTTATGTGTAGTTCTCTCTCTCTCTCTCTCTCTCTCTCTCTCTCTCTCTCTCTCTCTCTCTCTCTCTCTCTCTCTCTCTCTCTCTCTTACTTCAAAAGAGAGAATTTATTAATGTAAAATATTTGTGCAGTCATTAATATTAATCTTAGCTTTTGAGATCTGATAACAGTAGTAAAAAGTGTATATATTGGTAATGGCGCCCATCAGAAAAGTGTGTTTGGTGAATCTTGAGCAGCTGCATTTGTGGTAATTTTGTGTATACAAGCTTGTGTAAGGTAAGGTGACAGAATTTTGTGATGTGTTATTGATTTGTGTTTGTTAGACCGGTCAGTTAAGTGAAATTATTTTTGGTGAATCTATTTCATTTTATTTTTTACACATTTCATTTTGTGTATTTTTGTATGTTATTGTATTTACAATCTCTTAGTTTTTCACATTTTATATTTCACATTTTATATAGTCATGGTTTAACATTTATTTGCTTAGCATTTTAAGTGTTTCTAAATAATTTAACATGGTATACTTGACTTAATTTTCATTTACTTAGATTTTCTTTTCAAATCTTAAGTATTTCTTAATACAGTAGTTTAAATTTTGCTTGACTGTTTCAGTTTCTTGAAAAATTAACATTTGCGATTTAATTCAAGAATATTAATTTTGTGTTTTCAAGTAAAATTGTGAATTTTGATTTCAAGTGATAGTAAATTTTCTTTAAATTGTGAATTTTGATTTATTAATATTGAATTTAAAAAATAAATTTTTGTATTTAAAATTTTTACAATACCGTTTCATTTACTAACCACCAGTGGTAGGATTAATTGTGTGCATAATGCACAGTGATAAACATGTTTTGTTCCTTCAATTTTTACTGATGTGACACTAACTTGGGGAGACCGTTAAAGTTGTTTGATGGAGTGATGCCCTTTTAATTTCGTATATTTCTTGTTTAAATGTTGATACCTCGCACTACTTTTGATAAACTTTGTCTGATTTCTCATATGATTAGTAAGTGTTTTAAGGGATTACTATTGCCTTTAAAGTACTCAGTTGTAATTT
>JANJGK010000052.1:14461617-14471617 GCA_039081455.1 Macrobrachium rosenbergii | reverse complement strand
TGAAAAAGATAATAAGCTCTCTTTTTTAGACATAGAAGTATCACGTAGCACAGATGATTTTTACACTTCAGTTTAAAAAAAAAAAAAAGACGTTCACCATGGCTCAATTGGAGGATTCACAAAGTATTGCTTCGTTTGAGAATTCAAGAAGAATCGGTTGCCTGGAGAATCACAGGTATTGGTCACTTGCAGGATTCACGGATCGTCGCACACTTGAACTTCCGATGACTATCGGTGTTGCATAAAGTCCATTTAACGGAATTTACGTTAAAAGACTCTCTATTTTCATCTCACTTGGGGAATATTTCGTTTGCAATTCGTTTCATATCAGTGTATTTGCATTTTATCCCACTTTTGGTAACGAAAGAGTCAAGATAAGGGGAATATTTGTGATTTCAAAATAGGTGAGACGCCATTTCGATTTTTCTTGTCTCGTTTTGAGAAATTGTTAAAAGTGAAAGCATCATTACAAACTACGCCTTTTTGTTTCTGGTTTATATTTTAGCCATCACCTATTCTTGTATTGTTTAGGAAATTGTATCGGGATTTTTCTTAGTATTCTTTAAATGACCAAACAACTTGATCGAAATCGCAAGACCTAAGATAAACACAACAATAAACATGAGAACAGTAAAACAACAGTAATGATAATCAAGAGAATGGGATAATCGGAATCATTTTCTTGTTTCAGTGGCAACAACACGAGCAAAATAATGTTAGGTTTTGCAGACCTGACCCAGAACACAGATCGTATTGTCAAATGCCAGAACTTATTTGACCCGAATTGACCACCTTCATAAAATAAACTTTCTGAAAATTCAACCACTTTGTTATTTTCATTCTTTAAAAGAGATCAGCAAAGCAATGGCAGTGCTATCCATATTTCTGAGCTTCAAGGGGCTGTGTCCCTTACTAGGAAATGTGGAAGTAATTGTAAAACATCACATAGTGTACAACTTTGGTTTGGCAGTTATGTAATGTATATAATGGTGTTTATTATTATTTAGCTGCAGACTCAAGTCCTTGCAATGATTAGCGAACTTTCGTCCTAAATAGCATCCATGTGAATGCTGACAACTGTAATTGAAGAACGGCCATATTAAAAACTAGATTATCAATGTTACCTCTTATTCATTTATTTACACTTCTTTGTACTTCAAAAAATGCTCAGTCTCGTGTTTTACTCTAATTTCATATTTGAACATTCTAGTCTGTGGTACCTTGTTAGGTAAGTTAATGGAAATTTTATTCGTTCCACAAGAAAGTACATATTTTAAGCTCAAACTAATAGTGATAATAATAGTAACAACTTTGTCTGTTTAATTCTCCAATAAAATTGAGAAACTTCACGAAGCCTCAGGTATAATGTTAGCTCTGCCATGAAAACCCCGTAGAATCTGGCGGCAGCAGCCTAATCTAAGACACTTTTCATTCTTTGCAGTTTTGCTCATTTTCCGGACCTTGTCAAATAGAGCGTATCCAGTGGTGTGAGGCGATCGAGAAGTTTCAAGGCCTTTGTTGGCTCAACATTGAGAAATACGTATATCACGTGAATGATACTAATAGATTCAATAATAATCATTTAGACCTGTTAATGCCAAGTTGGTTTTATATGAAGTCACGTTCGTTTCGTGACCTTTTCTAGTTGCACCCAAAAATGAACAAATTTGCTGTTTACCCAGCTCGAGAAATCGTTTGATATGCATGTTTGCAGAGGAGTATAAGCTCTGGTTTTTGATAGAACACTTGGGGGAGGAAGAGGGCAATGATATTTACTGATATACATACTGTACATACACACACACACACATATATATATGTGTGTGTTTGTGTGTGTGCGTGCATGTGTGTATGTGTGTGAGTGTTTGAGCAGCTGTGTGTGTGTTTGCACGTATCTGCCACTTTATACTTGATTATGCAAACGCTATCCCAACACCCGAGGCTGTGAGTGGTGGTAAGAGGTCCATCGCGTGAACTGGCGCTCTCGGGGCCAAGGTCGGTCTAGTCTAGTGCATGAGCTTCACATACCTGCGAAGCCTCTACTCTTAAAAATTCCTTCCAGCAAGGCGCAGTTTATGAAAGACCCTAAAAGCCAGGGGCGTCAATTGGGGGGTGGGTCAACTGCCCCCCTCAAGACTCAACTTGCACCCCCAAGACCCAAATTGCCCCCCCCCCCACCAAAGCCACAACTTGGTCCCCTCACCCCCAAGCCCCAAGAAGTAACAGCATGTTTTCTTTTTTAAATGTGCAATCATAAATATATAAAATTTCTCAGAAATATTATGCTTCTTGATCTTTGTCTGTCTACTAGCTACCTGTGATGATGAGATAAAACATATAGTAGTGGAAGTACATAATTTTTGATGAAATACCTTGCTTATGTGGTTTCAAAAACACATAAAATAGCTCAAAATAAAAAAAATCAGCTGATTAGGCTCGCTTCGCTGGCAAAACCGGCTTTGCCCACCGCCCCCCCCCCCACCCCCCGGCCGGACAAAAATCTTAATTGACGCCCCTGCTAAAAGCATTGATCTTTGACCGTGTTCCCAATGAAACTGGAAGAGAGGTAAAAAATGAAAGGAAAGAGAAACTTCAACAAATGATTCGAAATTTCAGTTTGAATTTATCTTGAATGGAATTTCATATACGCATGAGTCATGTGTATATACAATTGTATAATCATTTCCACGAATGTATTTATTTTAATCATCAAAACAAATCTTACTGTAATTGCTAGGTCGCTTTTTTCTCTTTCTAAGTGTCCAGGAAATCAGCATTTTTTAAATAATTAAAAATGTTTCTCTGTCGACACCCTTCCGGCCCCCACTGTCCTCGCATATCTGTAGTCTGCGAGAACCAATCTACCGCCGGAGAGACACTATGATCCGCCTCATCAGAATAAGCTTTGTCTGTCTCACTCATTCATTTTTTTTCATTTCATGCATGCTGCGTCTTTCATTTCCATCGTGGAAAGTCAAGAAATAGCGCTGCATTTAGAAGGAAGTAAGACTAAGCAACACTTGATGAGTGTCAACAAACAAAGTTCTTCTCTGCGTGGCTATTATCTATTCCTGGCCTCGCACAGACCGTATGCCATTTACATAAGTGGAAATTCCTTGGGTGAAATTTGCTTATTAGGACAGGTTCCCCAAGTTTTTGGTATTTTTTCTTTTAACTACGAATATAATACTGTTCTAAATGGTTAGAAGAGGTCACTAACTTGTCTTCGATGATACTTAGAACTCATTAAAAATGTAGTAATATGACTATCGCTTAAAAACCCAAATTCGGTAACGTTTGTCCGTTAGCTGCAACGGATCCTATCAAAATCAAACAAAAATGATCACCACGATTTTTCTCAAAGCTTGGATGCTACGTGGAGGTTGAGTCATTATTCATTGACTAACAAACACTGACTACTGTATATTAGCATATGTACAAATTTTTCATCCATCGCTTGCAATAAATGTTTTTATAGTGAAACCAGTATTATGTAAGGATTTAAGGTTTTTAATAATGGATGTATTCATAGTTCCTTGTTTTGATTGAATGTAATTCTGTGGGAGACTTTTGATAAGGTTTGGTGTGTATGTGCGGAAATATTTACATATGCGCTTAGACTTTTAACAGTTTGTGAAACTTGTGGAATCCCACATACCTGATGCACGGAAAAGTTACTCTGGTGTTCTTCTAAACTGCTAAATGCCTGTCAGATTTCAAGAAAGTACGACTCTCATTAAATGGGGTCTTGGTTGCTCTAGTGTAGTCAGAAGTAAAGAATCCTCTGTCCTGAATGAGGCCACTGTTTCCAATTCTCATTTATTAAAAAACGCAAAAAGATTTGTTTCATTATGAGTATTTTTTTTCCAAACCCTGCAAGGCTTTTATCTCCGAGTCTGAATCCGGGCTGCGACCTGCCTCCCGAGGATCTGATGCCCAAAAACCCTATATACTTAATTATCCTACACTCCCCTAATCATCCTTGCTGTTGTCAGCTATACATTTTTTTGGACAACACCCGCTTCGAGGCTTTTGCATCCAGTTCCCTCCAGGCTTTTAATAATGTCCTCTGGGACTATTCCTGGAGGTCCAGGACGATAGTTGCTACTTCCATGTCGTCAGCTTTAAAGAGCTTCCTTATTTCCATCTTTAGATCTCGGCACTTTTCAATCGTTGCTCAGCCTTTGTCCTTAGCTGTGTTACATGGATTGGTTGAGTCCTTCCATCAAAATCTCAGAGTATCTTGATTTTTCGTTTTCCAGCTCTTATTCTGGCATCCGGCTGCACTACATTTCGGTACGCGGTCAGCTGTTTTCTTGACAGACGTTTGAGCAAGAAGGCTTTGGCGTCCGTGTCAACGGTGTCATGCGGCCGACTCATGCCTCCTCGTGCACAGAATTCATTTTGAGCTAATGTTGGGTGTTCTCTGGTGTGGTTTATAGTCTCCAAATTCTGTTGGTCTTTGCTGCATACAGTTGATATTGACACTTGGGCATCCGTTTTATTCTGAACATGTGTTTCTAGTGCTTGTTCTTGTGCTGCCATCAGCGTGCATCAGTTTCATGATAAATGAATCTTTATATATATATATATATATATATATATATATATATATATATATATATATATATATATATATATATATATATATATATATATATATATATACTGTATATAAATGGATGTATGTATGTATGTGTGCGTGTGTGTGTGTGTGCATGTTCCAGCACAACTCTGAAACGAACTGAGCAATTTCAACCAAACTTGGTATACATATGACTTACTATCTGGAAAAGAATACTATGGGCTAAGACATCACCAGTACCAAAGGGCACCATAGGGCGCCAGAGCAGGTAGGGGTAGGAAGGGCTTCCCTGAAATGGGGCTGGTTTCTGCTCGTAAACTTAGTAACTAATTAAACTCTACAGGTTTATCATACCTCATTTCAGTATACATATGACTTACTATCTGGAAAAGAATACTGTGGGGGTAAGACGTCACTGGCACCAAAGAGGTTGGGGTAGGAAGGGGGTGACATGTAAAAATAACCAAAAACGACAGATATTAGTGTCTAATACATAGTTTTCGAGGTCACTGAGAAGAATAGTAACACTCCTGATGCCCTTTAAGCCCAAGTTCAGCCCTGATAGGAATGGGGGGTGAGAAAGGGTGAAATATAAAACATCAAAAATGCTGGGTAATGTAATTCAAGCAACTACCTGAACAGGAAAGAGAGAGAGAGAGAGAGAGAGAGAGAGAGAGAGAGAGAGAGGGGGGGGGGGGATGTTAGGGAGGAGAAAGAGGGAGAGAGTAAGGGAGAGTTGGAGAGAGAGACAGAGAGGGAGAGGAAGTGAGAAAGAGAGAGAGAGAGAGAGAGTAGAGTAGCTGTTAGGGAGGAGAGAGAGAGAGAGAGAGAGAGAGAGAGAGAGAGAGAGAGAGTTTATCGGTTGTCATTCAGGGTTTTCCCAGGCAGCACCAGGTTGGCCAGCTAGTATTTATGTATTTGTGTGTTTGGGTATGAAATGTATATACATATACATGTATTTGTGTATGTGTGTGTATCAGCAGGTAGGTGTGTAGAGAGAGAGAGCGAGAGCAAGAGTAATCAACTAACTGGGGCAAACATAAAATAAGATTAGTGTCGGGCCATCCCAAAGCCATCCTTTTCCGGTCTCCGTTTGAGAAAATGTATTGCGGTCGGGCGTTTTTATCGGAAACCTTTTAACGGAAAGAAGTAAGAGGTGTTTATACTGGCTTCTCGTGAGAAATGACAGGGGGTTTTGCCCCTTCAAAAGAATTCCATTTTATGTAGCAGGTAATAAATGTATATGCATATATATATATATAGCACGACCCTGAATTGCATAAATGATCAAGACTCCCGAAGGGATGTAGATAACCTCCTTACTGATAACATTCAATTTCATTTCGATGATTGTATTACTCCAGGTAACATCTGCGATGCCATAAACAACTTACCCAATGATAAATCGCCCAGCTGCGATGGTCTTCTTGTTGAAGCTTTCAAATTCTGACACCCGATAATTTACATTTTGCTAGGTGCTCTATTCAATGCGCACATTATCGCCCGAGTGCAATTACTGCAATTGTGTTAAAGATACTTGAGTCGGTTCTCTTAGTGAGACTTCTCCCGTTTCTACACACTACTGACAACCATTTCGGATTTAAAGCAAACCACTCAACCGACACCTGCATCTACATCCTGAAAAAGCTGCTGAACTATTACCTATCATCAGCCTCTCCTGTTTTCCTATGTTTTGTAGATGTGAGAAAAGCATTTGACAGAGTAAACTACCTAAAGCTCTTCCTGAAGCTGCACAAAAGAGACACATCTCTATATCTAACTGGCATTTTATATTGCTGGTTCTCCACACAGCACTTCTGTGTCAAATGGGGTAACGTATTGTCGTACAACTTCGGTTCCCTAAACAGGCTCCGGCAAGGGGCCATTCTCTCTCCACACCTGTTTGATACGTACACAGATGCCCAGAATTTCAAACTGAACTTAATCCCAACCTGATGCACTATCAACGAAACAATAATAAACAACCTCTGTTACGCCGACGATATGGTTCTGATTTCCCCATCAGTGCAAGGTCTCCACGACTCATCGAAACCTGCAGCCAATATGCAGAGGAATTTGATATCCTATACAATGAAACCAAGACCCAGTGTTATGTCGCTGTTCCCGCGATCTCTCAAGTATATTGCAGAACCGCAAATTTTCCGTATTTGGACCACATTATCACGGACGACCTAAAAGATATGGCAGACTAGAACAGAGGCGTCGTAAACTATGTGCAACTGGCAACATGATTGCAAAGAGGATTGCCTTCTGTCACCGAGACACGAAACTGATGCATTTCCGCTCGTACTGTTCACAATAACATTCTGAGACGTTTCACAAACGCACCTCGCTATCACTCCGCCACGAAGATGTTCATAGAAAACCACCTGGATAACTTAAAAATCCTTGTGAGGCAAACAATGTCCAGTCTGATCACCCAACTGAGAAACAGCAGCAACTCGCTCATACAAAGCATCCTAAATAGTGAGGCAAGAAGATCTAAATTGTGGGAAAGATGGGATAATGAGGCGTCTGTTCCTTAAATGACTTATTCTCTGTTTTTGCAATTATGAAGTGTCATCTGCAGAATCTATTATTATTATTATTATTATTATTATTATTATTATTATTATTATTATTATTATTATTATTATATTTCTACGTTTATTGATATTATTAGTATTTTCTTTTTTTATTATCACTCGTGATTAGCATCGCTATGGAGCTTTACTATTTTCAGTTTTCGTAATTAGCCCTCTGGACCTGACTTACGTAGCCACCTGAGGTCCCTAGCTGGAAATTAATTATATGCAATCTGTGTTTTTTTTATTTTTTATTATTTTTTTTATTTTTTTTTAATATTCTAAATATTATTACTGCCATTACCATTATTATGAATACTATTTTTCTAAGTCTCAGCAACTGCAAGGGTATTGCATATCATCATTTTTTATCAGGTTATCTCATATATCTAGGTTGTGTGAATTGTCTCCACTTTGTATATTCCATGTATATGATCTTGAGGTGAAATAAAATTTATTGTATATATATATATATATATATATATATATATATATATATATATATATATATATATATATATATATATATATATATATATATATATATATATATTATATATATATATATATATATATATATATATATATATATATATATATATATATATATATATATATATATATATATATATATATATCCAAACAGCGGTGGCCACAGCCAGGTATACATCAATGGGGAGGCGGACATAAAGACTTGCTAAAAAGGGTCAATTTATTCCCGACGTTTCGTAATGGCTTCATTACATTTTCGAGGGCTGTATAAAATAAATAACATAAATTACAAAAAGGGTATAAATTTAAATTAAAAAAATTAAGCACAATTGGTTACAAATAAAAAAAATTAAAAATAGAAGGGACAATTAAAAAGGACAACGTAAAAAACAAAACAAAATCTCTCTAAAAAATATACAATATAAAAAAAAAAAAATATATATATATATATAAAAAGTAAGAAGATATGGACCAACCTATTCAGTGGCAATGTTAAAACTAAACAGAAAACGAAAGACTAAGAGAGGTACAGTGTGCCGGCAGAGGTTTGGCTGTTTAACAAGGGGACGAGTCGTTTAATCATTAATGATTCCAAAATGGCCAATTCATGGCTGCTAGAGGCTCGCCCTAAAACAGAAAAATCCTTATTTTCAATTGAAGTTTTACATATTCTAGAGTGATTTCTGATATTCGAAAACTCTGGGTTTGTAATTTTACTGCCTGTCCTATAGCTTACTCCACGATGAGAGTCTATGCGTACCTTCAGAAGCCTCCTGGTGGATCCAATATAAGTTCCTAAATTACATTTAGGACACGTATAGCTATACACACCCGGAGGACATATAAGGGCATAAACGATCTTTGTACTTAAATAAAGACCCGATGGTGAGAGGATTAACAGGTATCAGGTGGACCTTAATGGCTCCAAACTTACTTTGGATCTGTTGTGAAAAGTTTTTTCTAAAAGTATTATCAAATAAAAATGGAAATTTAGCATAAAAATTCAATTTAGGAACACTGTAAATTGTAGGTTTGAGGGAGAAGTACTTGTCTAGAAGCGTTCGAAGTATCTTAAAGACCAGTTCAGATGGGAAGCAGTTTTCCTTAAAATATTTACATAAAAAGGCGATCTCATCTTAGCCTGCCGCCCCCTTTTTTATGTAAGGTATGTTGATGATACCTTTGCCCTTTTTAGACATAATTTTGATGCTGATTCCTTCCTTGATTTTCTAAATTTACAACATCATAATGTTAAGTTTACCCTAGAAAAAGAAAACGAAAATCAGCTTTCTTTTTTAGACGTCCTAGTTCTTAGAAAAAACAATATTTTTAATACCACGATTTTTAGAAAAAGAACGTTTACGGGCTTAGGGTCTAATTTTTATAGTTTTTGTTCTTTTAACTTTAAAATTAATTCTGTTTTTACTCTCCTCCACAGGGCTCTAACGCTAACCTCTGATTGGTACCTATTCCAAGATGAGATCGCCTTTTTATGTAAATATTTTAAGGAAAACTGCTTCCCATTTGAACTGGTCTTTAAGATACTTCGAACGCTTCTAGACAAGTACTTCTCCCTCAAACCTACAATTTACAGTGTTCCTAAATTGAATTTCTATGCTAAATTTCCATTTTTATTTGATAATACTTTTAGAAAAAACTTTTCACAACAGATCCAAAGTAAGTTTGGAGCCATTAAGGTCCACCTGATACCTGTTAATCCTCTCACCATCGGGTCTTTATTTAAGTACAAAGATCGTTTATGCCCTTATATGTCCTCCGGGTGTGTATAGCTATACGTGTCCTAAATGTAATTTAGGAACTTATATTGGATCCACCAGGAGGCTTCTGAAGGTACGCATAGACTCTCATCGTGGAGTAAGCTATAGGACAGGCAGTAAAATTACAAACCCAGAGTTTTCGAATATCAGAAATCACTCTAGAATATGTAAAACTTCAATTGAAAATAAGGATTTTTCTGTTTTAGGGCGAGCCTCTAGCAGCCATGAATTGGCCATTTTGGAATCATTAATGATTAAACGACTCGTCCCCTTGTTAAACAGCCAGACCTCTGCCGGCACACTGTACCTCTCTTAGTCTTTCGTTTTCTGTTTAGTTTTAACATTGCCACTGAATAGGTTGGTCCATATCTTCTTACTTTATATATATATATATATATATATATATATATATATATATATATATATATATATATATATATATATATATATATATATATATATATATATATATATATATATATATATATATATATATATATATATATATATATATATATATATATATATATATATATATATATATATATATATATATATAT
>JANJGK010000052.1:14447851-14454017 GCA_039081455.1 Macrobrachium rosenbergii | reverse complement strand
AACCATGTTTTGTCCCTAGTTTGTAAGTTCCGCCATCCATTGTCTCAGTTATAATTGCCTTTGCATTCGCAAACTCCGCTCGTCCACGGTCAACAAGTGGAATAGGAACCATGACAGTGTCCCCTGCAAGGGCTGGCTTGAAACGCTGTACTGATTTATCCTTCAGTTTTTTAGCTTGCTTCTCTTGTTGTATTTTCGATTCCCTTCGTTCAGCCTGAATGCTACGATTTCTATTGCATAGGCAACAGAGCACAGGATCATCAACATTGTCATTTACAGTTGAACAACACTGACCAGAAGGATGACATGGAATGTTTTGACCACACGAGTTGCAATTTATGGCACAACTTTCAGCACTTCTCCCCTGTTCTACATTTTGATCTTCTTCATTAACTAAACAAAGTGCTTCTGCAAGCTGCTCCTCTGTCTCCATGCCTTCCATTATTTCTTCTGGTATGTTGACAGCAGAAATACCAAGATGAGCCTTTTCTCCGTACATGGCTTCATAAGGTGTCCTGCCAATTCCTGAATGGAAGCGCGTGTTTTTCTGCCACTGAACAAAGCGCAGTCCATTTGACCATTGTGTAGTGTTGTTATCTTTCATCCAGCAAGCGAGTATTGCTTCAACATCTCTGTTTGCTCGTTCCACGGAACCCTGTGATTGAGAATATCTTGGTTTCCCATGAACTAGCTTACATTCTGGCCACATAGCCAGAACTTCCTTGATTACCTTATTTGAAAATTCTCTCCCATTGTCAGATTGAAGAATATGAGGGGCTCCTTTATCACAGAAAATGTCAACCAGGTGAAAAGCTACCTCCTCGGCAGTCTTAGTCTGTAGGGCTCGAAGGCGTATCATCTTGGTCAAGTGATCCTGGTAATTGAAAATGAAACGGTACTTCCCATCTGGTTGACTCTGCATATCAATCAAGTCAACCTGCAAAGACACAGTACAAGACAAAATTATAAGTAATGCAAATACATCATCATAATTATTATTGTCAGCAGAATTATTATTATTATTATTATTATTATTATTATTATTATTATTATTATTATTATTATTATTATTATTATTATTAGTAGTAGTAGTAGTAGTAGTAGTAGTAGTAGTAGTAGTAGTAGTAGTAGGGTCATGCATATAATTTATTACATTAAGATTAGATTGGAAGGCTAGGAAATGCCTACAATAACTTAGTGAATAATAATGTTTGTTTGTTTCGTTACTAACCTGAGCTCGAGAATTCATGCTGTTCGAGACGATTGGCTTGACAACCACACACTTCCGCACACTACTTTTCTTTAGCTGACATTCCTCACAATACTGCAAGAACAGCGTTATCTGATCACGTGAAATGTTTGCATATTTTTCTTTGGTTGCCTTACACATACTAGTTCTTCCTCCGTGGCCAATTATGCGATGAATAGCTAGAAGTACATCAAACACATCTTCAGCACAAACGAATCGCAGCTGAGTTCCTTTCTTCTGCAACTTTTGCACGGTGGTACCCTCAATTGTGACCTCCAGTATTTCATATTTTTGTAACAAACGATAATCCTGCTTAGTCTTCGTAGGATTAGATTGTTTAAGTTCATTCAGGCGACTAATTACTCGTTCGTATTCTTCCCGGGGAAATAACCTTGAACTATTTGTAGCTTTGTTTTCTTCAGACTCTAGAAGTTTTGTTTGGAAAAGACTTTTCTTACTTTCCATTGTGAAGCTTTTCAATGTACAATATACTTCCAACAAATAAGTGATGAGAGGAGCACGAATATTTCCGTCCTCGGCGAACCTAAGTAGGAACTAACTGCCTGTTCAGAGAAACACACTTGCACACACACTTCGAAACATTTGTATCTGCTTAGGATACTAATTTGAGCGTCTTTCAAGTTCAGTTTTAGTTCTTTCAATATTCTAATATACTTGTAATGTGTAATGTAAGTTTTTAATGTTGAATAAAAAAATCACACACCTTTATTAATACTTAGACTTTTCCTAATCAATTTTAAGTTACTATTTGTTTATTTTTGCATAATGACCAGCAGCTATTGGGGTAACTTTACAAAATGACCAACGATACTAATAGTCATTTTGCAAAATGACCAAACTTCTGGTCATTTTCCAAAATGACCACAATTATTTGGGCATTTTGCATACTGACAGATATTTTGGTCATTTTCCAAAATGACCGGGCAGTTTGCAAAATGACCAATTCCTCAAAATGACCGTAACATATATATATATATATATATATATATATATATATATATATATATATTATAATATATATATATATATATATTATATATATATATATATGATATATATATATTATATATATATACTGTAATATATATATATATATATATATATATATATATATATATATATATATATATATATATATATATATATATATATATATATAAGGACGTTTGTAGCTTAATGCTTGTATATGAATCAGAGTGATGTGATAAAAATTCATTCATAATATGGCTGCATGCAACAAACGCACTACATGGTTAGCATGGCAGAGGTAGGTTGATATAGATTCTAAATACAAATGCCTGAGTTCGACGGGGATTTGTAGGTGGGACTCGGTATCTACTTATACCTCACTTATTGGCCGTGTGGTTAAAATGGCGGTCACTGTAGTCGTGAGTTCTTGTCTTCCGTGGTTCGAGCCCATGAGACGACGAACTTATTATCAACTAAAAAATTCCCCTTCAGGTAACATATGTGAAAATATATTATTTCCGGGGTAGAGCGAATTGGATATTAAAGGACGTTTGTAGCTTAATGCTTGTATATGAATCACGGTGACGTGATAAAAATTCATATATATATATATATATATATATATATATATATATATATATATATATATATATATATATATATATATATATATATATATATATATATATATATATATATATATATATATATATATATATATATATATATATATATATATATATATATATATATTATATATATATTTATATTATATATATATATATATATATATTTATATTATATATATATTTATATTATATATATATATATATATTATATATATATTATATATTATATATATATATATATATAATATATATATATATATATATATATATATATATATATATATATATATATATATATATATATATACACACAGTATATATATATGTATATATATATGTATATATACATCACGAAGGAAGCAGCAGGGAAAGGCATCCTCATCATCTACAGTTTATTTTCAATGCCGACGTTTCGCGACGAATTCTAAGTCGCATTTTCAAGGCTATAAAATATAATATAATTTGCGAACATCAATAACAAATTAATGCAATGACAACAGCTCTTTCTGTAGTAAAAATATTTAAAAACAAAACAACATTCCAATAAGTAAAAGGAGTTCACTAAAATCTTAAAACAACCTACCTATATGAAGGAAAGAACAAGACTAATATAAATAAGTAAAAACAGAGTGAGGAAAACCAGTTGCCCAAACTAGGCTATAAACAATTTCACTGAGGACGATTGAGTATTTAACGACGGTACAATCTTCTTGATAATTATGGATTCTAGGATGGTTAAGTCGTTGTTGTTCTGCACTTGGCCTAAGATGGAAAAATCCTTGCTGTCAATATAAGTTTTACATAATTTTGAATGATTTCGTATATTTGATTGCTCAGGATTAGATAACCTGCTACCTGTTCTATGACTTATGCCCCTGTGGGAATCTATGCGGACCTTCAACAGCTTCCTCGTGCACCCCACGTATATCCCGTCATCACATCCCCGGCAAGTATACTTGTAAACAACGCTGGACGAAAGCAGAGGACTGAGCCGGTCTTTGACTCTGAACAGAGACCCTATTGTTAAGGGATTTTTCGGGATGATTTTCAGATTTAAGGCTGGAAAACTCTTTTGAATAATGGCTGTGCATTTTTTTCCTAAAAGTATCATCATGCACGAAAGGGAAACTTGCGTACATCTTCAGTTTCGGCACAGTCGATTCAGGTGTTGCCGGAGTCATTTTCTGTAGTAGCAGTTTATTTAGGGATCTGAAAAAAAGTCGTGATGGAAAACAATTATTATTGAAATATTTCAGTAAAAAGGATATCTCATCGTGGAAACTTATCCAATTTGACGAGTGGGTATAAGCCCTATGGAGGAGGGTTAAAATAGAGTTCAGTTTAAAATTAAAGAAACACGAACTATAAAAATTCATTCCCAAACCAGTAAATGTATTTTTTCTATACACACCTGCTGCTTCCTTCGTGACGTATACTTCGAGCCTCAGCTCCGGGCCCCTTATATGTATGTATATATATATGTATATATATATATATATATATATATATATATATATATATATATATATATATATATATATATATATGCGTGTGTATAATATAATACATTATACTGTACATATATATTATATATACATATAAATATATAAAAAATTGTTGCTGACATATAAAAATCACATATTAAATGTAATCATAATCATTTTCATATATATATATATATATATATATATATATATATATATATATAATATATATATATATACACACACACACACACATGTATACATTAAATAAAAAATCTTGTGGAAATGAGAGAGTAATTAATTTCCTGTATATAAATTAAAACGCTGCGATTAATACTTCTGTGGATTAAACTAAAAAATAAATCTTTAAAAGAAAAACATGATGTGGCAACTTATATTACCATTCCTTTATAATAGAACTTGCTAATCAACTACATGAAAGCTGTGCGCCATTGATTAAAATCTTCCCGAACAAACAGTTTTTGTTATACATAAATCGCACAGATTTGCAGATGGTGCAATAATTGTTGCTCAATTTCCTTATACGTAACATAATTTGTCGGTTACTGAATTCCCTCATTTTCTCCTGAGTTTAAATTTCCTGTTGTTTGGTTTCTGTGTGGTACTTGGCTTTGTTATACATTAATATTCGTTCTATACTCTTTGTCAGAAGCAATTCTGCGATAATTGTTTTATTATGGCGAGATCCTTTCGTATTTTCTATTTTTTCATTCTTCCATGCTGCTGATAAGAGAAAGTTTTGATGGACTCGTTCTATGACTGCATATGCAGGCGATCCCGGGAGAGCCGAGACAAAGCCTGTGCAGAGGCAATCACAAATAAATGCGGTTATTCATTTCCTCCGGGTCTCTCGTCTCCCTAAACAAATCTCAACCGTCAGATGAATGACAGAGAGATATTTCTGGGAGATTATTGCACTTTTTGGTCTGAACGTTCTCACCAGTGTATAGAACTCCGGATTTTTTTTTCCTACGGTTTCAGTTCGATACATATTTCATGAAGTGGGTCGCATCTGGACTCTTTTGCTGTTTTAAACTCAACACATTAATTTTTTAGAGGTTTTCTAACTCACTCGGATGTCGCTTTTCATGCTAATGTGCTTTCCCGCGACGATATACACTTCCACGAGGATTAAATTTCTCATGGTAGTAGAGATTCTCACAAGAATTGACACTTTTCGAGAATTCAGGGTCTCACGAGAATACAATTTCTTACGAGAATGAGTACGACTTGCATAAATGAAGTGATGTCTCTAAGAAGAGAAATCTGTGTCGCTTAACAGTGTCTTACGTTTAACAGTATCTTACCTAAGTTTTATAGCTATTGGAGAGTAAGTTTTCACAGCGATTGTTCTGAGCCTTGCAATACAGTAGAACTCGTCCGGGAGGTCTTGCATCGGCTCATACGTAATCATAACGTCTTTTTAACGTCTCAATAGTAATATTTGCTCATCTGATTAGTATTTATTCAGTGGTATATTTTGTCTCAAAATTTTTTCCCATTTAGTATTTCCTTCATAGTAGTATTTCTTATTGTATCATAAATATATAGAGCTTGTTTTTAGTCTTATTTTGAACCTTAAGAAGAGTTTTGTTTCTATAGTACTTTTTCACTTTCGTTCCACATTGTATAAAGGTGTTATCAAGAGAGTTTCCATAAAATTGACGTATGTACTTCAAGTAGGCCACTGCTGAAATAAACATCATAAACCTGGCTATATATATCAGTAAAAACGGTTTGATCCTGCTGGCAGTCATCAACGAATCTCAACAGAATGGCTTATTTAATTGGAA
>JANJGK010000052.1:14432851-14442851 GCA_039081455.1 Macrobrachium rosenbergii | reverse complement strand
GGCACCAAGGCAGGGTCAGGCACTAATAATTGAATTGGAATTTGCCCATTGTTTGCTATGGACGGAGCTTGGCACTGCTCAGTGCACCCAAGTGACACTGGCAGAGATTGTGAATCAAGAGTGGGATCTCCTGTAAGGGGATCTATCTGGGGCCCTGGCACTGGCACTGGGGCAGGGCTGGTCACCAGAATGGGATCGGGAATTGATCTTGATGGAGGGGGCCACTGCACATTGCACTCAGGTGGCACTGGCAGTGGAACGAATGCAGGCGTTTGAGGCTTACTCATGCCTAATGAATGATTTGGGGGATTTGGACCCCTGGATTGCTCTAACTTAGATGGGGATTGGAAGTCCTGCTCCTGTCTTTCTGCCTCTTCTTGTTTCCCCTGGGCTTTTTTTTCTTTCTCCTTCTCCTGTCTTTCTGCCTCTTCTCGTTTCTCCAGGGCTTTCCTTTCGTTCTCCTTCTCCTGTCTTTTTGCTTCTTTTTCTGCCTTGGCATCGTCTACTCTCTCTTGGACCCAATCCCTTAGGGCTTTTCCTGACAGTCCCATGTCCTTTCCAGCGGACATGTAGAACTTGAAGTCCTCATTTTGCTGGGCTCTGGATGCCACAGACATCTTGAGATAACGCTTATATGGGCATGACCCGTTAGAAAATCAATATGTCTGAAAAGACTCAGTTGTCTGAAAAGACATAAAATTCAGGTGTCTGAAAGACTCAGTTGTTCAGAATGAACGAAAATTAGTATGTCTAAATAAGATTCAAATTTCAGGGTGTCTGAAAATATGTCGGAATAAGACAGATCTCAGGGTGTCTGAAAAGACTTAGTTAAAAGTAATATGTCTGAATAAGACAAACTTCAGGGTGGCTGAAAAGACTGTTAAAAATTAATATGTCTGAATAAGACAAGTTTCAGGGTGTCTGAAAAGACTTAAAAATTAATATGTCTGAATAAGACAAATTTGAAACACTCAATTGTGCAGAATGAACGAAAATTGATATGTCTGAATAAGACAAATCTCAAGTTGTCTGAAAAGACTCAGTTAAAATTAATATGTCTGAATAAGACAAATCTCAGTTGTCTGAAAAGGTTCAGTTAAAGATTAATATGTCTGAATTAGACAAATCTCAGGGTGTCTGAAAAGACTTAAAAATTAATGTGTCTGAATAGACTTAGTGGTTCATAATGAATGAAAATTTAGCCCCAGCTAACATAAGCCTTTATGTATATTTTGTAGTTGCGGAGAGACATTGCAGAACTAATAAAAAAAAAGGCTTATGGGGTTATACACACATGGTGGGTAAAGGAAACTTTCCTTGCTCAGTTAAATAATTTTAAATGTGGCATAATGAAAACAGTACATTGATCCTATCGAATATTAAAATCTCCAACGCACGAGGGTAAGACAAAAATGCTTAATCTTATAATATGTGTGTATGGAGGGAAAGAAATTGCCATTCTCCATTATCAAAACAAAACTTAGATCGCACGTGACTAATGGTACTCCAATGTTTACTTCTGGTCTCGTGACATCTGCCGTCAATGGGTGAGTCAGGCGGGTGGTGGGGGGGTTGTCTCTTGACCACATGTCTGGCTTTTTTTTTTACCTGGGCCTACCCTTTTTCCCAAGCTTGGGCCTCCCGCAGTAATGAATGAACGAGTAAATCCTCTCTGATATATTCGTCAATAAATAAATTTACAGGAATACTACGGGTTCGCAGAGAAATATCCTACTCAGTTAGAGAATAAAAGGTTTATTATTTTCAAAAATGCAGCGAGGTGCCCGGGCATATAGATAAAAATTAGCGAGCGAAAGAAAGGGCTGTATGAGTGCTGTGTGTGCAGTTTTTATAACAATGGAATTTCTAATGGAGCTCACAAATCAAAGATGGCAGATGATTAGGGATGGGCCCATGTGGCCTGGAATCGAAGATTCCGTGTCGGAATTTACTATCTTTTCATCTTGAGAGCGGAAATTCAGATTCCTAAATACTTCCTAGCTTTTCCTATCGATCAAGCGAGAGAAAGAGAGAGGACAAATCCAACGATGCGAAAATAGCTGGAGTTAAAGCCTTGGTGGTTACCTACAGTGTGCCTATCTGGGAATTTGGGACTTTCAAATTGTCCTTAACCTGTGAACAAAGGAATAGGGGCTCTATTCCTTGTTTTTTAACTCTTCGACTGAGTTACTCCCTAGCTTCCTATTCTTAAAACATGCAGCTAACATGTGATAGCACAAAAATCTCGTGGAATTGTTAATACACTCTCTCTTCTCATGAACTAATTTGGCATGCACGTGGTCTGTCAATTACCTAACACTAATTGCAATCACTTTTTGCACCTAGCATAAGCTTAAACAAAATATTTCGACACATACTTACGTTGTGGAACTGACTCTTCTCGTGCTTAAAATGGAGGGGGTACGATATCAGGGTCGTCTCTAAAATTATGCAGACCAGTCAGCAGTTCTATTTCACTGATAATTGCAAAGCAATTGCATACTCAGCAAGGTACACCAGTTCTTATGAATGTTCGGGGGATACTTAATTGATTCTGGGTGGCAACGGATGAACGCAGGGAGTTCCTATTATTTATTACACATCTGACTCAATATTAGGGCAATTTGTAGACAAACAAGGGAAATCAATGGTTTAGGGCCTTCATGTGAGGGAAAATTACGCAAACTCAAGGGTTCTCTTAACTAATTATAATTACATAACAAACACAGATCAGAAGAATGATGAATTACTGGGCAGGTAATAATAAGGGCCTGCTAAACTAATGAATCCTACACAGAATAAATATTCTACACCAACCATGTCTTCATAACAGGAAACATTGGAGTTGGGGTAGAAGTGGGGATGCACATGGATGGAGTCGAGTGATTCCACAGTCGAGGCCCATCTGCAAAATATGCCAGACTGTTACATGCATGAATAATAAGACACTCAAAGGGAAACCGAGGGGTTTGTACAGATGGTGCCAAATAACTCAGTTCAACACTAAATGCATAATTATGTTAACAATGAATGCTCCAACACAAATTACTGAAGGTGATTGCACAATGGAAAATAAATGAAAAATTAGAGAGAGAAATAACAGTTGTGACTGACTAAGAAACCTTATTCCGGTACATTACCTTCATCAAGATGATGGTGTCCTTGTTTGATAGGGCGCTGGCGATGGAAGAGGGAATTAAAATGCCACTACAAAGTATACTGGTTTGAGCCTCGAGGTAGAACACTTGGATGGTTCAAGGACCAGGCAAGGTTCAGGACATCTATCCTGGGTGGCATTCTGAGCAATTCTCTATCTGGATTTCTATAGCCAAGTATATCCTAGTTTAACCAGACCACTGAGCTGATTAACAGCTCTCCTAGAGCTGGCCCGAAGGATTAGACTTATTTTACGTGGCTAAGAACCAATTGGTTACCTAGCAACGGGACCTACAGCTTATTGTGGAATCCGAACCTCATTATACCGAGAAATGAATTTCTATCACCAGAGTAAATTCCTCTTATTCTTCATTGGCCGGTCGAAGATTCGAACTTGCGGCCAGCAGAGTGCTAGCTGAGAACGGAACCCACCTGCCCAACGAAGAACTGGATTTCTATAGCATCGCCTATACATAACCTTCAAGGATTGCGCATCGCGTCTCTTGTAGATGGCACAAAGGTCAATCTTCGTCACGTTTTCTATAATAACTGCATAGCATCAGTTAACCCTCGTGGAGGGTTCAGAATGAGGCGGGGGTACCAACTTTCTCTTTTTGGCTCCTCCTTTGCCTTGCTTGACTGGCACCGTCGAGGAAGGCATCTGGAAAAGGCCTTAGGCAGTCAATTGGGCAGAGAGAAGGGTTAGGCTTAACTATTTTGGGGAATGAAGGAGAGAGTTTATGAAGGGGCGAGTGAAAACCCACAGTTCTAGTAATTAAATCAATTCAAATTAATTTCATTTCTTTCTCAACTATGTTACGGATGGAAAAACGGACACAGGTGGCTTGGAGAGAGGCTCCATTCATTAATATATATATATATATATATATATATATATATATAATATATATATATATATATATATATATATATATATATATATATATATATATATATATATATATACTGTATATATTTATACTGTATATATATATATATATATATATATATATATATATATATATATATATATATATATATATATATATATATATATATATATATATATATATATATATATATATATATATATATATATATATATATGCGCGTGTGTGGGCGCACACCTGTGTGCAAATGAGTATGTGTACAATGATTCACAAATCAATAACAAACTCTTACCAGTTTAACCATCTGTTTCTTTGTCTATCTAACTACTTATATATTCCCGTCTATCTAACTATCTATCTAAATTACTTTAATTTCTGTGGGCGTTAGCTTCAGCCTGAGAACAAACTACTCTCATTTTGAAGTGGGCGAGAACATAATGGCTAAGTGCAATTTGGTGAGCGCTGTTAATTCCATTTTTGACCCGTTTTTGCTCTTTGGCCTCGAAGGGCTAATTTCCTAGG
Organism: Macrobrachium rosenbergii; assembly: GCA_039081455.1. Lineage (NCBI taxonomy): Eukaryota > Metazoa > Arthropoda > Malacostraca > Decapoda > Palaemonidae > Macrobrachium > Macrobrachium rosenbergii. The sequence continues at coordinate 14,438,283 of JANJGK010000052.1, read as the reverse complement.
TGAATATACAGAAAGTGTATTATCAAACTGAAAATAAATCGCGATGGAGAATTGCTTAGGAGGCGCAGTATCGTGGCAAAGGAAATGCATAGGAGGGATAAAGTTTCCATTGAATATTGCATTTATATGTTTGTTATACATTTCATAACAGTTGTGGTTTTCATTTTTTTTAATTATGTTAGCAATTTTAGGATACCGGTTACTCAGATAACTGTCTACTATTTATTGCACATTTGAATCATTTTTGCAGAGTATAAATATTTGAAAAAAGATTAACCTTTCAACGAAACAATTTAGATGGTTTTAGAAAAATTTCAATATCTTTCCATATTGTTCATCAGATTTTCTGTCACTGCAAAAAATACCAGTCTTTCCAAAATATGCTGAATTATTTTGTTCCGAACTTTAATGACAAAAAATATCGATTGAAACCGATTTCCGAAAGCGACACGGAACTTCTGTGGCGATTAAAGGCCAAGATTTTTATCCATTTTGAAATTACATGTGAGGGTAAACACACTTTGAATGTTTGAATGAGATTCATACAATTTTTAATTACTGAAAAGTGAATTTGTGAGCGACTACTTTCCTCAGGCGAAAACTATTGTTGACTATTATTCTGCTAACAGTGATATGAACCTCTAACTATGGGTGATATGGGTCCTATATGAGACTGAAGGGATGGCTATCATTGTTTTAGAACTAAGAAGTAATTTTATATTGCAGAGATCTTTCCTAGCAAGCGGAGGAAAGTTGCAGTAACTATTTGGTATTCTTTCAGAGCAAATCAAACCACTTTAAAAAGAATATGGGCAAAACTGCCGTATCCGAAATGTCAATAAGTCCACGGTTCCTCGAGTAACAATACCTTATGAAAATTATATTGATAACACAGCTTCCGGAAGGGTTTTCCGTGTAGCGTTTTGTGGAAATGAGCGTTCCGATCTGTGCCAGAAAATAAAGCAAACAAATAAATGGAATTTCTCAAACAAAAAGAAAAGTCAATAGCAATCATAAATCTTTTGTTAGTTTTTTTTTTTTTTTTCTTGTTGAAAAAGGGGGTGGGTGCCGGGATGCCAGATCCTAACCTCATTTTGTCCAAAGCTCCTCAGTTGATATCTGAAAAAGTCTGATGTCGGCCAAGATAATAATAGTAATACGGTAGAAGGCTGAGATCTGTGACGCCATTAAAGTGAGAATTTTATTCACTAAAACGTAAATTAGAATTCCCCACTTTTAGAGGAACACTAACAGGAATTTTTCTCAGGTTACTTTTGCCCAACGTTTATAACCTTGACTAAGTATTAATTGTCGTCACATGCGATTATCATTTTTTTGATACCTGCAAATGATTGCGTCAGTGGGAAATGAATCACTTTGACCAAATTAACTTTAATAGCATGCTGTACTTTGTATACCACTATGAATCATTTCATTTCTCTTTGAGAAAAATGACCCAGCCCCTTTGTATTAACTGATTATTTGACTGACTTGTTAGTTATAGCAAGATCTCAATGCGATAGTCTGAGTGAATGCTCTGTCAAATGATACTTGATATTTAGTCAAAACAATCAGGGAATCCTTCTGTTCCGACCACTTTTAGAGGTGCGATGTGAACCCTATTTCATCCATATGAGATCTGCAAGAATTCTCTACAGCACAAAGGTTTCATTTCTAACCTTTCTGTTTATGAAATTAGTTCTATTATCCTTATAGAATAGCATTATAATAGAGACATTTTCCCCATAATGGCTGGGCAATACTACTTTACATGTTATGGCACGGAAAAATGATACAATGAGAGTATTAGAGAACTGTGTCCATTTTCACACAAAGCTATTTTATCATTTATATAATCCCCTACTGTACATAAATTAGAATTAAGCTAAGCTGGAGTTAATACTCTTGAGCTAAAGTTCATGCAACAGATGCCAGTAGTCAACCTTTATTACCCTTTAATCCAGATTTTAAAAATTATTTAATGTTTTTGAACTCTGGCTCTCCTTTTAATAAGTATTTTTCATTTTTTATACTAAACTAAAATTGTAATTATTATTATTAATATAGCGGTTCACAATACACTTAATGATATTAGTGCATGGATACATATACAGTAAGTATGCATCTACTTATATGAAAGTAACTGTTTACATAAAGGTAAATAAAATTTGTCAAGTAACTGATTGGAATTTAGAGAAGTCGTATGACGTCTTCAGGTGGGAATTTACGAAAAAAAAACAATGTTTGCCACGAATATTGGTTCAAGAGGAATGTCGTTGAATTTCAAAGATCATAGAGGCACAGATGTCAAAAGTCTTCACCAGTTATCATTACTTATAGTCTCCCGAGCTCGAGCAAAATAATTCAGCATGGAAGTCTAAAATATTTGATATGGTTTAAGTGGTCCCTTCGGTAAAGCCACGTAACGTAACAAGTCAAAAATTGTGATTATACAAGACTGTTTTCCACTAACTGGGGCGATGAGTATATATATCCAGGTATTAGTGTGGTGACTGTCCTTTTTATGTAGGTATTAATGTGGGGACTGTCAGTTTTATTTAGGTATTACTGTGCTTTCTGTTGCCCTTAACCAGGTATTACTACTGTCTGTCACCTTTAACCAGGTAGTACTGCGCTGTCTGTCCCTTTTATCCATGTATTACTCTGGTAACTGTTCCCTTTAACCAGGTATTACTATGTTGTCTGTCCCATTTAATCACGGGGGGTGGGGTGTGGCGGGGGGCGGGTGCACGGGTTTGAAACCTACCCTATTTTCTAAGTTGGGTCAAATGATGGTCACGTGCCAAATTTTGTCTAGATCAGCCACTTCTTGTTTTTCACCCTAAACCAACAATAGGGTAAGAGCACCATTTCCCTTGTACACTTCTAAGTCTTTCTTTAACGTCACTAAATCTGTCCTTATGACCTACTAGTCGAAAGATCTTTCTTTCAGATAACGACTTAGTTCTCAGGGATACATATGAATCGCCCAAAGCAGGAATTAACAGGATTCGCCTGTGACAGCCAGGACACCTGAATTGCTCAGGGAGATGAACACCGGCAGAAAACCGAGGTCATATAAGCATGATCCCCGGTCAACAGCCGAGAGAAACAGCCTGGACATGACACCAGTAACACAAATAGCGTGTTCCCAAGCGTAACTCGCCCTGTTTGTCTGGCGAGAGCCTAGCCATCCAAGAGCCGATCTGAGTGTACCATGAAGAATTTCCACTTAATAGACACTCCATTGATACTGTATTCACGACACATCTACTCAGGAATTAAGAAGGGATGTGTTTGTTGCTGTAAAACCATCTGCCTCCACTGTGCCCACGTCCATCAATCAAGCCTTCAAGCTGGTTTTATCATTATCTCATTATTTACTGTGTGGCACTCTTGTTATTTAATTCTTGTATCATTTAGCTTGAGAATTGCCAAGAGCCCAGCATTTACAGTTCTATATAAGCAATTCTTCTGATTCATGTAAATACATGTAATTGATTTAGACATGGAATTTCTCTCCTGACTTCTTCCTTTAATTAAAATCTCCTTTATGTAATTCGTTATATATATATATATATATATATATATATATATATATATATATATATATATATATATATATATATATATATATATATATATATATATATGAAATTTTTATCACACCGTGATTTATATACAATCATGAAGCTACAAATGTCGCTTAATATCGAAATTCACGCTACCTCGGTATATCTCCGTTGGGGAATTGTCGCCGAAGGGGAATTTATATATCATTTATATAAATTCCCCTTCGGCGACAATTCTCCAACGGAGATATACCGAGGTAGCGTGAATTTCGATACTAAGCGACATTTGTAGCTTCATGAATATATATATATATATATAATATATATATATATATATATATATATATATATAGAGAGAGAGAGAGAGAGAGAGAGAGAGAGAGAGAGAGAGAGAGAGAGAGAGAGAGAGAGAGATATATATATATATATATATATATATATATATAGAGAGAGAGAGAGAGAGAGAGAGAGAGAGAGAGAGAGAGAGATTTTAGTACAGATATTTGGCACCTCATCTCTGTGCATGTTTAGAATCACATGCTTTCAGGAGTATGGCCCCCAGGACCTACACACAGGGATGTGAGAGTGTACTTTTAAGGAGTGCCGGTCATCAAGGGTTCAGGTAGAGAATTAGATTGGTTCATAGAGAGCACTTAGAGACACGGAAACGAACATCCCAGATTTTAGTCCCATTTCCAATTAGACTTCTACTGTGTGAACTTTGGTACTGGCGTATCAAATGCTCTTTACAGTTGCCGGCAGAAGCCCAATGCTAGGGGAAAACAGCGTCCCCCTCAGGCAAAATCAGAAGTCATAAAAGCTGAGTCTGCCCGTTTGCTCTCAGCCTGTTACCCTGTCTCTGCGAGAGCAGTTTCATTGCTAAATAGAGGTCGGGTCAAGCCCTGTGCCCAAATTTGCCACTGCTCTTCACAGCACACTTTTTCTGTGAACTAGAACTGTAATCAGACCACAAGCTGTCAAAACCATAAGCGGTTTCATGAGGTCCAAAGGAAGACATTGTAGATCATCCAGCTATCATTGCAAAAGTGCACTTGCAATATAATCCACGAACATGTAAAGACATTCAGCTGTTACTAGTTCTCTGATCCTTATACTGAATCTCCTATTTCAAGTTTCCTCATTTTTCTCCACATAATTACTTCTTGATATCCTGTTTCCCAGTGTTCAAACGTTACCCTGTGATATGATTTTAATTATTTAAATGTCCCTTGTTCATAGTGAATTAATTTATTCATTCCTCTCATATACCATTAATGCTAAGGAAAGAACACATTATCCACGGAGCTTTACCTGGAATTATTCTATTTCCAGATACTTATTATCTTGATAACCTCATCTCCTTCACCACCATCTTGCCTAGTGAAATCTGCCAATGAGGGCGACAGATTCAACAATTGCAACAGTGCAAGCTATAATCTCATATTGCTGATTTCCAATTGAATCTCATTGTGTATTTCTCGAGCCAGTGGCTCTTTGATTTTGCTCTAATTGTATATAATTCATTCTTTTCTAGAAACCTAGTAGAGATATATTTGCTGTTAGTCTTATTGCAGTTACTTTATCAAATATTTGTCTGAGTGCTTTGTCCTGATTTGCCCTGTTATAACTGTGTGCAGTAAAGTATAATTCTGTAAGTAATCAGAGTTTCCAGTGGCAACCATTTTCCCCAGTAATTCATGTGCAAAGTATTTCATTCATGCGATTCTGCTGAATACATTTTAGTCATGGTAAGTGGTTATGCATGGTCTTAAGGTAAAATCCCTATTACATCTATCTCTTCTTCTTCTAAATATGTGAAAGTGGCAACCTTGCCAGGATTCTCAGTCAAATTAATGGACT
>JANJGK010000052.1:14379906-14432751 GCA_039081455.1 Macrobrachium rosenbergii | reverse complement strand
GAATGAGCATCAGTGACTTTAGAAGTAAAGGAATCAATGGAAATCATCTTAAATCGAGATTCAGGCTTGAATCCACGCTCAAATCCACTCAGCTGTTCCTGAAATAACGAATCTTTATACAAATTGTAAAAAATGTGTAACTATCACTGCTTGCAGGCAAACGGCGTGTTCAACATAACATTGATTATAGGTGACAAGTAAATACGAACCCAAAAGTTACCATCAGCCTATTTGTATACTTTATTGAGAATCTCCTAAACCTCTATCATGTTTATTTACAATAACAGTTAGGTTATGAAGAAGCTTCAGCGGTAAAGTTTCTCTATTCTCGATGAGGGATGCATCTGCAAGCCTATTTGTATACTTTATTGAGAATCTCCTAAACCTCTCTCTATCATGTTTATTTACAATAACAGTTAGGTTATGAAGAAGCTTCAGAGGTAAAGTTTCTCTATTCTCGATGAAGGAAGCATCTGTAAGCATCAACTCACCTTCGTAATGACGGAATTAAGTAGGCCCGGTGGTGACCTGGGCCAGGTGAGGCAGGTCATGCACAAGCACACGTGAGGGTGCTCTGTGACTGGCTGTCGAACTTACTCATAAAACCTGGGTCCAGCAACATAGCTCCCCCCTCAAAAATGGGCAATAAACAACATATATACTTGGTGGAATATCTAATGCAGTAAGACATAAAGAAATAAAGAAAAAAGGTGTGACCGTTCCACGACTGATATGGTATACCACTAAGGGATTCAGAGCCGATGAAACACGGTTTTTCGGCAACACATTTTTATCAAAGCATCGGATAAAGGTGAAAGCTGGCAAGTGTATATTTTATAACCCTACCTAATTTTTAAAAGTATTATTTAGTACCTATGTTCAATAATTCTGGTACTTATCGCAGGTGAGGGTTTTGAAAAAACAATAATGACGTTACCTATGACGTTATGAGGCTCCACCCAAGGTCTAGAGTATTCTCTAGACCTTGGCTCCACCCACAGTGAAGAGAAGTTTACGTATGGGGAAAACGTCTCTTCCCTGTGGCTCTGTCCACTTGCCGATGACATATTCAATAATTGATATTAGTGCCCAATGCCAAGAGAAAGAGGTCTGCTCACTTCCCCCAAAACTCCCCATGTAGGCGGAGCTTTGTCTACCTCCTTATTGCGTCAGCAGGTGAACTGCCGCAATGAGCAGGTACAGTTGGACTGTTGGACACAGGTTTGGCTGGTACACCTCGGTCTGAGCGAAGTGCAGCCTTTTACCCGTGACTGACTGCGCTGCTAGTTGTTGTTGTTTGTAGCCCCGCCTACCCCTTCTCAGCCGTCTACTACAGTATCTGTTTTTGGTTGGGGTTTGTTTGATTCATCGTGAAAATCGGTGTTTGGAGTAAGAGTATTATACCTTCAAATATGAAGTAGTTACGGTAACATTTTTATTATGAGACAACTGTTTGTGTAATTCGTAAAAGCTTCCTTAAATATATTCAAACCTATAGTAAATTTCACTCCCCAGGATCGCTTTGGTGGGGCCAGGTAGAAAAAGCAGAGTTGTCAGGTCTACGGGTACGGAAGGAAGGCCCTTTAAAATGCTGTCTGCACAAATGATCCTTCTTGAATATTTGCTTAAAACCTTGGGAGTCGAGGAAAAGGGTTTGCTTCTTACCTGTTTAGTTATTTTCTTTTATATCATTTTCATTCAGATTTTCTTCATTCCTTCCCAAAGATACAGATTTATTTAACCATTCTTCGTATTAATGGTTAAAGTAAATACTACAGTATAAGATTTTGGTAGTGCTGTATATGAAGCATCTTTAAATACTCTTATCTTTTGAAAACCAAAAAACTTTAACAATTATGTTTATTTATTTTTCATCAATACGAAGCTTCTGCAAAACATACGAAAACGTTTTTGATAAAAGGCTTCATAAAATATCAAGACGAGTTATTCGAAACCCATGTTTAAAATAACACATACAAATGCATAATGCATCCATAACTTTACACATACAGCGTCAATTAAATTTTATTTCTTAAAGTATCAGGAAATTTTCTAAAAAAAAAAAAAAAAAAAAACGCGCTAATACCACACATTTATTAACGATAAATAAGCGATAGTTTCTTCAGAACACCAGGTACAGTACAGGATATAAACCGTAAGAGGTTACATACTTGTAAACAAGGTTTACTCCCTCAGGTTACCAAAAATTTTAAATTATTCTTTTGGCGTTATCAGTGCCAAATGATCCCAAAAGAAAGAAAATGACATTTAAAGGGCAAGAAAATAGCATTTAAAATGCACACTTCCGCGTTTCATGGTCCAAAATCGTAAGTTTTGCATTAGGGGCTGGCTGATGAGACATAATCTTTGCGGTGTTTTTGTCCATTGTCAATTTATTATTTATTATTTTTTTTTTGACATTCCATACCTCCCTTATAAGTCCCCTAATCCACCATCTTTTTTTTACCACTAATACGAACAATTTATTGTATTGATTTATTTTACAAAACTGAAAGTAGAAACAGATTTATTTTACTTTAGTCAGTACTACAACTTACAAACTACATTTTCTTTATAAGACCTTGAACAAAACCAGTTTGACAGTTACATAAAACGAACAGTTTCAATCCAAATCTGTGGCGTTTGGCAGGAATATACTCTCTAAAATTCTAAATGATATTATCTCTCTCTCTCTCTCTCTCTCTCTCTCTCTCTCTCTCTCTCTCTCTCTCTCTCTCTCCATAAAACATTACAAAAGGGCAAAACACTTCTTTGCATCTATTTCTTTATTGATCAAATTGCACGAATTTTGTTTATCTTGCCTACTTCCTTGGCAAGATATCTATCTTTCAAGATTATCATAGAAATGTCTTGCACGTCAAATATTTATAAAACTATTCAAAGACATTACTTTGGAAAACATGAGCGTATTCAGGAGAGGATCAGTAACCTAATAATCACGATAATTGCCCTTCCTGACAATACCCATAAGCATAACCAAGGCAAAGAAATTTCTCATCTCTGATACTGGAATGTCATACCACCGTTGTTCCCTTGAGTGTTCGCTTGATATATTACCCACTTTCATAAAGTGAAAGTAATGATTTGATTCCTGTACAGTCAGTTCCATTATAGAATTGTTTAAAAAAAATAAAAAATCACTTTATTCCTGATATACTTTCATCAAAATCGAAGGTGTGAGGCAGAAAGTTATCACCAATCCTTTGCCACCCAGGATTAGCTGGTTTGACATTTCTGACAACCTCCTAGGCCACCCATACCTCCCCTCCCCTCCCCTCCCCCGAGCAGTCCATACAAATGGACGACGAGCAGTGCAAGCAGCCAGCAAGACCTTTGCTCATGATGACTAATAAGGCACTAAGTAGTACAGAAACAATATCGATACAATGAGCTATGAAGGCGCGCAAATTTAAAAACTTAAGAACGTCATATGACGTGGATAACCTGTGTGGGACGACTTATGCAACACGTCATATGATGTGGTTGACCTTTTACCGGTTAACTGTTGTTTTTCTAAAATGATGTATTCCCTGATATATTATAGGCTATATATTTCCTTGGCCTCAGGTGATAGGTGAAGGCATTGGGGCTGTCCTTATAGTGGCTGACATAGAGTATCATCTAATGAATTGACAGTTACCTTTTAAAATATATACTCAGGAATAACAACGACGGCCAAGAAATATGCCACATCTTTACTCTTGTTAATATAACTTAGGTTTTAACCAAAGATACGTTGAAAATATCCGTAGGACATAAACCATTACATCTTAAATAATGAAAACTATTTTAATAGACTCCAAGAAGCTAATATGGTTATCACAAAACCAAAATTAGAGAAGTATCATATCTGTAGGTAAGGCAATTTGCCAATACTATTACCGACCTCATTGTATGAAAACAGTGCTGGGCGAGTCTTCATTCAGTTCTATAATCACATGTTGTTAATTAACAAGAAACAGTGATTAGGAAGAGACATGGAAAACACGTGGGGCCCGACCGAGTAAGCAGGGAAGTTGACAGCAATACTCACTCTCGTTATTGTATGGACGCATTATGCTATTTTTCTTGTTTGCAGATACTTCGAACATTATATCAAGAATATCATGGTTATAATAAAAACTTGTTGGGAATTATGTTTACTAAAACATATAATCAAATAACTAGTAGTGAGAAAAAATATCACATTTGTTATACAAGCTAATACCTTGACCATCCACCCTCTCTCTCTCTCTCTCTCTCTCTCTCTCTCTCTCTCTCTCTCTCTCTCTCTCTCTCTCTCAGTCACTTCCCTCAATCTGTCGGGCATCGAATTAACAAGGTTGAGAATTCGCTGCCGTCTCTCTCCCTCTACAAATGTCCCTCCCACTGTGAGCCATGAGTTGCTGCGTTGTTCTCTCATGTTCCATATTCTATGTGTTCACCATCTGGGCCCACACGTGTTCAATCACATTTATATCTGCTCCTTTGCTCGGCCATTCAAGAAGAAGCAGGTTATTCTGTCCGGCATACCGCTCTTGAACAACACAAGCAGTGTGAATGGGACACTGGTCGTGCATGAACAGGATGGGCCCTGCAGGTGGGAAGGGAACATTCCTTTCTCGGAACGAAGGCAAGAAGGAGGTTTGCAGCAGCTCAACAGACTTCACAGCTGCTGGAAATCGTCCCACGATACGGAACACATCACCCATACCATGCACACACACCCAGCCCCCACATACATTGCAGGTGACATGGACGGATCGAACCACCTCAACAATGTTGCGGGATTCGTATCTGAATGAAAAAAAAATGGTGTATAATTCAAATTACTGTATATATGTATGTATATATATACTGTTTTTCTTTGGAGAATTAAATTCTCAGTGATGAACAACACTGAAAGTATTCTATTGTCTAATTATTTAATTATTTGAGGAAAAAGACCAAATGATGCCACTGGCCCTTACCTAAATATGAATCGCAGAAATAACTTTATGTTCACTCCCTTTATATATTTGGACAATCCATTTCCGTGGAACAAAATCTGAAGATTATTAATAAGTAATATAAAGACGAATGCAATTGATAATTGATGCAAGTAATGATTTTGCTTATCATACCGGGTTTTATTTGTTCGCCAACAGTGCAGTTTCCCATGCGATGTGGATGAGAAAGAAGCACTTCTCGTCAGTAAAGATGACCCGGGCCCCAAAAGTCCATACCCCTGTCAGCGTGACGTTGTGCTAAAGCAAGCCTTCCCGGAAGCCTTGTGTCGCTCCGTCAAGAGCTCCTTCGTCGCTGGAGTTCTGTGATGAATCCCGGCAGCGTGGAGTCTACATCGTACTGTCATCGATGACACCTCCAATCCAAGGTCTTCACGAATGACCTCGGCGTTGGTTAAGGGTTGCTCTCGAGCCGCCCTGACGATGGCGTCATCCTCAGCTGGGGTGGTTTTCCGTGGACCCCCTGGCCTAGCTAAGAGAGCATAATATCTAAATGTTTAACTGATATTTTATATATTGTAATCACATCTAGATTCTTGGAATTTTGCACTCTGTGGACTGATCATAATTTAGTAAACATGGCCGTATATTTTTGGTTTCAAAAGCATATCAAAATAGAATGTGATTACATATTCCATAATATTCTCAATTTGGATGGTGATTATTAAAACCGTAAATCATTCCTAAGCCATCACCGAAATGACATTTAACATACAAACTATATCTATCATAAGACGCACAGTCACTGTGAGGGGGTGGGCACAAATAAAATGCTCTTATAGGTTTAATTATGCCGAGACAACTCAATCGGCTATCTAACTTTGTTTATGGTTGAGGTGGGTAAGGTCCAACCACCCACTGCACCGGTGTGGAATGATGGAGGTGCACCTGAAATACTATTGTGGTGTTGGAATGGCTGTGAATGTTTGTAGTCTAACCAAAATTATAATAGAGAGACGAAATAGATTTAAGAAAGAAACTTTCACATTAAATAAGCAAAATAAAATAAACATGAACAATGTAACATAGAACATAATTCCTTCATATTCACCCATCATTCAGCATTAGCAACTTAAGCAAGTCGTTCAAGTTGCCACTCTCCTCCCACCCCCACCTTCTTATCCACATCTGGGGTGTGGTGGGGGACACACCAACATCACGTGCAATGGCTCGAATCATTGTCGCGTAAAGTGATAATTCGTCGTCGCAGCAGCACCAGATTTCTGTCCCTTCGATTCATTATGAGTGGCTATGAAGTCTGACCCATTTAATTTAAAATCCTGCTGACGACCTCACCTCCGTTGGGATTCAGACTTTGTTTCGAGTCGAGTAAGACAATACCTTGCTTCATGTATCATTATATCGTTCCTTGACTGTAGGATTAGCCAGTAGGGAACATAATCATTATGGTATGAAATAAAGATACTACTGGTAAATTTAATATATTCACGTAATTACTATTAATAACATTATATTGAGAACTGAATGACTCGCTGATCACTGCTTCATAAAATGAGCTCGGTAACAGTGTTCGCAAATTCTCTAACCTAGGTTTGAATATATCTAAGAACGCTTTACCAATTACAAATAAACACTTACCTTGTATTCAGGCGTGGAGTAATTGTAATTTATTTGAAATGTTTTAATTACACGTTTTTAAGTTAATTGTAATTGCATTTGTTTTTTTATTTATGCTTAACGGTAATTGTAATTACAATTGAAAAGTTCAAATAATAAAGTAACTTTATTTGAAATTATGCTAGAGCAGTGCTCTTACTTTTCGAGAACTCCTCTTAATCAAATGCAATAGAGAGGTGTTTTGAGTCGCTACCCAATTTAATTCCAAGGGAGAATCTTAACAAGCCAGCTACCAACTCTAAAAAATTATTGATTCCATTTTTATTTTCTTTTTTGTGCAGAAAGTTTTTTAGATAATTTTTCCAATATTTGAGTTTTGTATTGCAGTTTTATTTTCTTATAAGCATTATCATTTTCAACACAGTAAACATACTAACAATTTACTAGGCAAATCATAGGATGTTAACGATAATTTCTGCAGGAGCTCTAAAATATTTTAGATATGTTTGTTTTGTATTTGTACTAAAGTTATTATAAGTTACGACTTACAGTTGTTGCAGAAATTGATCGTAAAAGGACGCCACTCTCAAGTATAAAGTCTTCTTTGCAACTATGTGTATTTTGCTTGTTTTTTTTTTTAAGGAAATAGGTGTGCGAAATGTAATTGAGCAATAAATTTTATATAAGTATTTGTAGCTGTAATTACAATTTTGAAATATTAAAATTGTGAAATTATACTAATGATTGTATTTGATATTGTTCCCCATCTTGTAATTGAAGTTGTAATTGTAATTCGATAACAGGTCAGGTAATTATGATTCTAATTGTAATAGACATAAAGGAAATGTAATTACCCCTAACCTGCTTATATTATATGTGCGACAGTAGCTATATACTTCATATTCGTTGGTATTACATTCATGTACACTCCCAACATCGATTTTACATTAGATCAAACCCGTAACCAAACAGATGGTGTAGGTGTGGCAGGTTGCAAAAAAAAAAAAATAAATAAATAAAATAAAAAAAGACCCACAAGCTTGAATTTTTCTTACTTACAAAAATCATTGCAACACAGACTTTCACCTGACGTTATCGGTAACTGGACCCTCATACAGAAATGACGATTAAACAAAACATAATCCTTGAAGCTATATTCACTAAAACTAAAACAAACATTTAAACACCACAATACCGACTTCAAACTAAAGCAAACAACATGAAAAAAAAAAAACACTTAACAACACTCAAAGCTAACTAAACTATCACACAATATTCAAAATAAAAATAATAAACTGATTCTATCATTCACAAATACACCAAACAAAGATAAATTAATATTTACTGATAATAAATAGATGCATTTAAAATATTATAGATAAATCCAATAATTATAAATCTGGACATCCAAAAAATTGCCCGCTGTCCCTTCTGCTGTTAGTTAAAAAATACAATCGCTTCAGAATTTCGCTTCCGTTCTAAGCTAACCTATTTAAATTAAAAAGTGTACACAAAAACCTTCCGTTATACCAACCGCATTACTCGCAATAAACAATTATTAAACTAACTGCCTCTCTCTCTTTCTCGAGAGCTATGAACAAAACGTTAATGTTAGAAAAAAAAGAGGTGGTAGGAGGGGCTACAAACAGGAACTCGCAGCGAAGTAAGGGGTGCAAGGGTGCACTTCGCTCCGACCGAGGTGTACCAGCCAAACCTGTGCCCAATTGTACCTCTAAGATATGTCATCATCGCCTACGTAATTATCCGAGGTGAGAGGCGACTCCATCCAACTGAGTAGACCTTGTCTCTCTTGGCCTTGTTAGTACCCATCCTAGGCTTCAGCGATATCAATGATGGCGAGCAGGATTTGTCATCGTTCCCTTGATAGCATTATTATTATTATTATTATTATTATTATTATTATTATTATTATTATTATTATTATTATTATTATTATTTTGTGGCGGTTTCATCGCAATTTCCACAGCAGTTGTTGGGACTAGTTGTTAGCTTGAATTTCTTCCATTTTCTTGATATTCGTATTGTCTCTACTTTACAAATAATTCAATGTATGTAATTCATCCACATAATGAGCCATTTGTTAGATCTACATCTATTCAGGGCGGGAATACAAAAAGACAATCCGTTTTGTCTTACCTCAGGTTTCAACACTATAGCCTTCTATTTGCAGTAAGTCAGGAGCGGTTACTAGAAGTAAAATTCAAATGAAAAACAATACCTCATTTAACCTCAATTGTTAGAGGTGTAAAGGTCAACGCCATTGTTTTATTCCAGTTACTGTAATCCATTGCTATTTTTTTTCTATATCGTACAGCACCCTAAACAGCGCTCGTATAGCCTACTGTCTGCAAATAAAAGGTAATAATGGTAGGAGTCAAGATTTTAAGGGCAAGCTGTTATTTACCTACTTAATATCAATCAAATGTAACACGATTTATATTGATATGCACGGAAAGGAAAATATATTGAAATCAGTTTGAATGAGGAGCATATTGTTATAATGATTGTGTTTTAATAAATACATTTTAGATGTACAAATAAAACGTCTAACACTATACATAATTTATTTACAAAATGTCTTCATCATCACTCTCGAGGAAGAGGTCATCTTCCCATCCTCATCGTCGCTAGCGATGTCAATGATGACTGATTCAATGCTCTCGTGGATATTGACCGTGATCGTCTAACAGCCCCTGCCCACACTTCTGGAGTGGCCAAGTAACCGTTACCCACTATAGAAATAATTACCTATTCACACCAGTAAATCTGGCCACAGGTCTTCTCGCTTGTATACAAAGTGGCTAGCCGTGGCACAAATGCAATCTTGCAACCAAGGGAACAATTCCATATCCTGCTGGCCATTATCGAATTTGTCGAAGCCTAGACTGTGTAAGCATATCCACTCACCGCCTACCTGGTGGGTGGAATGAGCTGTATCATTTACCCATATTCGGCAATGTCAGATAGCTGATACTGCTGACAGGCGGGGTATGTGTCCGGTTAGGGTGTGAACAAGAAGTTGATGATCTGTTAGGATGGTGAAAGATGTACCCTCAAGTAGGCGTCAGGAACACCTGTTACCCAAATGTACTGCCAGAAGTTCTCGGTTGAATGTGCTTTTTTTCTTTCTGCTCCCCCTCGATTTGGGACCACCTTGACGTGGTGAGGGAGCTCTTGAACTCCATGAATCTGTTCCTGGGTTTGAGTCCAAGAGTCCCATAGACCAATATATATTTCTTTGAATTAATTTTTGTGGAATTTTCCGCATTTGCTAAAATTTATTGGACCTGGTAAACAGGAAAAAATATCATAGCTGGGATTGGGTTTACATCCGAAGCTAAATAGTGGGAACTGTGGTAGGACCATCAACTGCCCAATAATGTTTGGACATAGAGATATCAGGCAGAACTATTCTTTACGGCTGGACCACGGATTCCAGGGGGTCTGGTTCTAGGGATAGGACTCTCGGCATTCTATCCGGTTTGCCCATAATGTGATTAGGGTGGGGACGATTGTATTCTTGTAATACTCTCGGTCCTAGCAAGCTGGTTTGGCTTACACTTGGGCCACTCTAATCATGTTGTGCCATCTCCTTGTGGGGTAGGGTAGGGGGGCAAACATTTGGGAGTCGGTCCTCACTTGTGCCACTGGTGAAAAAAACAAACTCCATGAAAAGCTGATGATATCTTTTTAAGGTTTTCACGTTTAATTTTTTTTTCCTCCCCTCAATCTTTTTGACAAGACATTATAAGGATTTGATTACCCCTGGACCCTTTGATGGTAGCGACTCGGCACAGCTGACAACCGCTGGAACCTCCTATGACAACCTTTCTTTAGAAAAATCAAAATGTAGCCTAATTACACTGGAACCTTATACTCCAGTACAAAACAAACCCAAAAGAAGTAAATATCGTCTTGACCAACCTTGACTCACTTCGACTCCCTTGGTCAAGGTTTCTAACCTTAGAAACAGAACGGAAAATTTCAGCCCTAAAGTTAGAAAACTACCTGTTAAACAGACATTCAACGACAGAAATGTTGTTTAGACAGATAAGGGAAAATACGTGGCTTATAGTCTGAGGACTATATGTCTATAATAACAAAGATTTCAAGATCCTGCCAAGAAACTTACATATGCCTCGACAACAACAACTAATAACGAATCAAAAATACATACAGATAGAAGTAACACACCGCAGGAAAATAAATCTCAAGAAGAAAACAATGCTTTACAGAAAAAAATAAAATGGTAAAGAATCAAGAAACAGGCACAAAGGATATGGGTAACATTTTATACAACTCTTTTGAAAGGTTAATGCAAATAGCACAAGATAATGAGACTAGTACAGAAGAAACAGAGGAAAGTCGTCATGGAGTGGAAATTAAAGAAAAAAAAAAGGCCTTTGGAGAGAACACCACCCAAAACGAAAAAACCAACTATAATTAGAGCAACATCGGTTAAACCAAAGACAAAGGATATGAAGAAAGAAGAAAAACAAACTAAGAATATATCTTTATCTCCTAAAATGATAGTAAAACCTATGAACCTATGGATACAGATATCCAAAACACTGAAGTAAGAGATAACAATGATTATGTCAAGGGAGAAGAGACTATTCCGTCACCATTAATTGGCACAAGAGCAAATAAAACAAGGAATGTACATGAAAACACATGTGGATGTAATGATTGTTTTGTAGAATTGTGCAATAATAACAAAAACTTAACAAAAGATGGTTTGACAAACATAAGAAATTTTATGAAATATAGAAAAAAAGAAACCACAGATTTGAGTACCCATGAAAAAGGCTGCATGTGCATTGAGCACCTAGTATATTATAAAGAAAAACAAATGAATGTCGTGAGCAAATTATTAGAAAAAATCCAAGTTAATACAAAAAAAGAGAGTAAAACTCGACCGCTATAATAAAATGTTTTCAATAGCTATATTACACAATGGAACGTAAATGGTCTGCAAACCAGATTACTCCTAGGAGAAATACAACGATTACTAAAAGAATACGAACCAGTGATATTATGTTTACATGTCAATAAAACAATATCAACAATAGGTAAATATATGACAAAGTACCTGCAAAACTTTACTAATCTGCAAATATCTAGTAGTAGAATACGAATAAAAAACGATAATTATGTAATTTATAATTTATGCAACCAACCTAATAAAAATTATGACTGACAAACTTAAAGAATTACTTAATAGTACCAAGGAACCTACATTAATAGTAGGTGATTTTAATGCTCACGACTCGATATGGGGCTGTAATTGTACAGACTCAAATAGAGCAGGAAGTAAAATAGAAGAATTCATAGATTCATATGACGTGTTGCATAAATGATGATGAAATCAGCGCATATTTTTCTAAAACACAAGGAACATTTTCCTCAATCGACTTAACTCTATGCACAAAAAAAATAGTTGACAGACTGCATTGGAATACAGTTGACGACTTGCATACAAATGATCTTTTTCCAATATTAATTTCATTATTACAAAATAATCCCACCAAGCATATATATAACATTCATAAAGCAGATTATGAGCAATATGAATTCCACACTAGGAATATCCCACCATTTGAATATTTAAAAGATCATAATGAAACTAATAAATTTCTTGTTGATTTCATTAAAAATGATGCTGATAAAGCAATACCAAAATCAAAATCTCATCCAACAAAACACAAAGTCCCATGGTGGTCTGAAAAACTAACAGAGTTAATAAAAAATAAAACACCAAATTGGAAGAAGATTAGATAATTTAAACTGAAAGTTCAGTAAAATAAACAAAACATTACCGATGTTAGGAGGAACTTTACAAAAAATTACTATATTATTATTAGAAATTGATACATTAAAACCTCTACATAACAAAATATCTGTAAAATTTAAAAGAGAAGTAATTAAGGGAAGAATCATTTCGTGGAGGAAATATGTATCAGATCTCTCTAATAATACTCCCTTTCAAAAAATATGGAAAAAATTCAGGTAAATAAATGGTACCCATGTTAAATCACCCAGACATACCATAATAAAAGATGGGAAAAGAAAACTTGATCCTAAAGAAATAAGTAATGTAATAGAAGAAAATTTAGTAAAAGTAAGTAGTAACACAAATTTAGATGAGTATTTCCGTACAAAGAAAAATAGTATAGAATTAATAACAATAAATTTTGAAACAATAGAAGATATATATTATAATAGAAAATTTAATATGGAAGAGTTGGAATTTGCTCTCTCGAACAGCAATAAATCTGCTCCTGGAGGTGACAATATTTGTTTTGAGATGATCTGCCATTTAGCACCTTTGGCAAAGTCATACTTATTAGAGTTTTATAATCATTTATGGCTTCGAAATTTGTTTCCAGGTGCATGACATAAAGCTATAATAATTCCTATCCCCAAACCTGGAAAGGATCCCAGTAATGTAATAATTACAGACCAATTTCTTTAACAAGCTGCTTATGCAAATTGCTAGGAAAATGGTAAATGCTCGACTAACATGGCACATTCGAGGAAATAAAATTTTTACTCCCACTCAGTTCAGGTCACAGTGGAACAGATCTGCATTAGATTCTCTCTCTAACTTAGAAGACCATATATGTAGAGGTTTTGAACGAAACAAATTACTATAGCTGTCTTTTTTGACATTGAAAAAGCATATGATACTACATGTAGGTATGCTATATTAAAAACTTTATAAAACAACGTCTGTGGGCATTTACTTAGATTTATACAAAACTTTGTGACAAATCGCAGTTTTCAGGTGAGAGTTGATGATGTTCTATCTAGAATATTTCCACTTGAAAATGGTGTTCCACAGGGAAGCGTCCTTAGTTGCACACTGTTTACTTTGGCAATTAATGATATCAGTAATAATCTACCTATTGGCATTAAAAGTAACCTGTATATGGATGATTTTGCCATAAATTATTCAGCATCTCTAATAAAAGGTGCAGAACGAATCATTAATAAAAGCAAAGTAAAAATAGATGAATGGTCCTCATGTGTAGGCTTTAAATTTTCAGTAGGTAAAACTCAGGCAATCATGTTTTAATAAAAAAAAAAGTGGAAAAAAGGTGAAGAAATAGATTTAAAAATCAGAAACCATAGTATACCAACTGGCCAAACAGCAAAATTTTTAGGATTAGTATTTGATACTCACTTGAACTGGAAAACCCACATTGCATACGTAAAATATAAATGTAAAAGAGCATTAAATCTAATTAGAAACTATCGAACACTACTTGGGGAGCCGATAGACATACCCTTACTGCACTGTATAAAGCGACAGTTGTGTCCATCTTTGATTATGGAAGCGAAGTATATGGCTCAGCATTGGACACAGCGCTGGAAATGTTAGACCCTGTTCACAATGAAGGCCTTAGAATATGCTCAGGAGCCTTTAGGTCATCACCAAAATCATCTTTTACAAGTTGAAAGTGGTGAACTGCCCCTGTCTGTCCATAGAGAGCTAGTAACAATGAAAAATGCTCTAAGAATTCAGACAAGTGATTCTCCAATAAAAAATTATTTGAATTAAGAGATGTATTTATCAATAACCATCCACCACCTTTCCCAATTAGAGCTAGAAGATTGTTTGAGTCGCTGAATATAAATATACAAGTGCCTTTAATAGTAAAATCACCTCCTCCCTGGAGAATGAATAAAATGAGAATTTGCACACACCTCAAGTATTTATCAAAAAGTAACTCATATACACCAGAACACCATAGACTACATATAATAGAGCATATAAGCCGAAAAGGTCCACATTACGCAATATATACAGATGGATCTAAATCAGAACACGGAGTAGGATATGCTGCCGTGTCCCAAGACAAAACTTATCGGTTCTGTCTTCCTAATAATACTTCGGTATTTACAACAGAATTGTATGGAATTGCATTAGCTATAAAAATAATTAAAGAAACATCATTCAATAATTTTGTGACTTTTAGTGACACGAGAAGCGCTATAGAAGCTATTCAGAGTTACAAATCAAAAAGTAATATAGTACAACAAATTAAATTATATCGCCATTAACTTATATAATAATGGAAAAAATGTAGAAATATGTTGGATCCCTGCCCATGTAGGGATCAAAGGAAATGAAGATGCAGACAAAGCAGCCAAAGAATCAACCCATAGACAAGATCAAATTTGAATATCACTGCTACCTCTGGGGTTCGGGTACAGGTTCTTATGTACTTTTTACCAGGATCGTAGACAGTAAATGTAACTATGCTCAAGGAAAACAGGCACAAAACACTCAGTAAAACTTAACAGTATTTATTACAAAAAAAAAATTAAAGAACTTAAATCAGCCTTGTAGGATTAAGTAATATACAAACATACAAAAGCAAGAGGACAAAATACCTGGTCCTCAACGAACTACATGGCACCCTAAAGCTAAAAAAACTAAATCCTAATAGAAAGAAAAACTTCATAAATCAGGGTGGATCCAAAATAAGCCGGCCAAAACTAACCTAAACAACAAAAGGTAGAAAGAAGCGAGAAGACTTCAAAACAAGGAAAATTCTTAAATTTACCTGCCTAATCATACACAACTAAATATTTATGGATACTACAAAATACCATAATAAGATAAACTTCAAAAAGGTACACACAAGTGAAAATTAAGACAACATACACATACATAATTTACATATATATATAGACTGCACGTAAACTGACAGTTCCAAATCCTCACGTCTGGGATGAATGCCTGAAGTCGGGTCGAACTAAGAGTTCGTAGCGAACACCAAACTGCTACCAAAGGGATGGACACGATCGCCAGGACAACAGGAGCACGAAGCACCTCCAAGCAAATAAAATAGCTGTTCTGTCTTACCTGGCGATAGCCTCCCTACTTTCCTCCTCACGAGCCAGCGCTCACACACATCCCGAGGGACAGCAGCAGGACGAAGGCAGAAGTAGCAGGTGAATCCAAATCGGTACCGGGCCAGCGACGGTACCAATTACCCGTAGGTTCCTCCGATGGGAATACGCTGACAGTAAGACTGCACGTAAAGGCAGTACAGCACACGAGCCGTGATCAAACGCAGTACCAGAGTCGCAGGTGACTAAGATACCTGCAGACTGTCGTGAGAAGCGCATCCAAAATCGTAAACAATACACTGCCAAAAGGTCGTCCTCCAGTAATCCAAAATAAAGCTGCTCAAAGGGATGGTCTGACAAGGAGCGTTCCAAAGCCCGAACTTATACGGGTAGACCATAAACGTTCCCAGTACACCCACGAACCGTCCACCGTGGCTCAAAAATAAATAAGAACACAATCGTTAAAACGATAGTTCACAGATATAAACAAGGGAGGAGGAGGCGCTCAACAACACTAAAACACTTACGTTAATGAACTAGCGTATGGCTGCTTAAGCAAAAGAAACTTATGGAAACAAGGCTGATTTAAACTATATATAAAAAAAATAAGACAAATTACGTTAATGTAATACCTTCCTCCCCCAAAACAAAAAAATTTATTCACATAGAATAATTTTTTTTTTTAACCTAAGCAACAATGCTGGAAAGGAATTAACTTAAAGGATATTTGCAAATTAATACACATGTATAAAAATTGAGACAAATTATCAATAAACATTTACAAAAATCAGTTAAATATCAATACACATGTAAAAGATCAGGACAAGGTAACTATTCCAAATCTCTGGAAATAGGTACTCGTCAAAATACCACAAAATAGTCAAAATAGAATCATGGTCTTGAGAAAACTTACCAAACAAACAACTGAACCTCAGATTAGACTCACCACAATTTGATAAGTAAACCAATGGGAAGTCTACAAAAGCTAAGAAATACTTAAACCTATCAAAATCTAATAAAGTCGAGTTCTATGACAGACTAAGTTAAAGCTAAATACTCATACACACCACCTCTCATACTACATACTTAATACTAAATAAGTTTTTATACAACCCGAGGAAGAAACGAGAAGGGCGAGGGGAGCAGAGGAAAAACTCACGACTACATCCGTGAGAGAGCATCAGAAATACGATTATCAGAACCTTTTATATGTTTTATCACCAGCGTGAACTCCTGCAACTGCAGGGCCCAACGCAAAATCCTCTGGTTGGAACCTTTCATCCGTTCAATGAAGACTAGGGGATTATGATCGGTCCAAATCTCTATAGGATAAGAAAAATTTGTTACATACTGTTTAAAGTGGATTAACGTACGAACAAGAGCCAAGGCCTCCTTTTCAATTGTGGAGTACCTTCTCTCAGCCGCTAAAAGTTTCTTACTAAAATAGGATACAGGATGAACCTCACCATCCTCATCTCTCTGAAAGAGGACCCCTCCAATTCCAATGTCGCTAGCGTCCACAGCAATAATGAATGGTTTCTGAAAATTAGGAGACATTAGAATTGGATTGGACACCAACATTAACCTAAGCTTTATGAAAGATTCCTCACACTGAGAAGACCACTCAAATTTCCTACCCTTTTCCAATAATTTAGTAAGTGGCTGAGCAATGTCTGAGAAGTTCCGGACAAACCTACGATAATACCCCATCATACCTAGAACCCTCCGAACCTCTCTGACATTGCACGGCCTCTTCAAATTCGCAATGGCCTCTATATTGGCTTGTTTAGGGGCTACCAAACCTAAACCTACTTCGTGACCCAAATAGCATACTCTGGCCTTGCCAAACTCATATTTACCAAGGTTCACAACAAGACCGGCGGCTCTCAAGGCTTCAAATACCTTCCTTAACCTTATCATGTGTGTCCGCCAGTCATTGCTGTAAACAACCAAATCATCTATATATATTTCTTCCCCTTCCAAGCCACAAATGACCCTATTCATTAGTCGCTGGAAGGTGCAAGCAGCATTTTTCATCCCAAAGGGCATCACTTTACATTCGTAAAGCCCAAAGGGAGTTACAAAGGCAGAAATTTCACGGGCTCGAGTAGACAAGGGAACCTGCCAATACCCTTTCAACAAATCCAACTTTGTGATGAACTTTGAGGACCCTATCTGATCTAGGCAATCATCTATCCGTGGTAACGGGAAAGAATCATTTTTAGTGCTAGTATTTACCTTACGATAGTCCACGCACATACGGAACTTTCCATCAGATTTCTTGACGAGGACTATCGGAGAACTCCAGGGACTGACTGAAGGTTGAATGAGATCATGCTCCAGCATGTACTTTATTTCCTTCTCGACTATGTCCCTCTTTATTGGATTTAGTCGATAAGGACTCTGCTTTACCGGGGAAGCACTGCCCACATCCACATCATGCTGGAGCAAGCTCGTTCGTCCTGGCGCATTCTGAAATAACTCTGGAAAGGCAAAGATTAATTCCAAAATGTCATTTCTCTGGTAAGTCTCCAGATGCTCTAAACCACCCTTTAAAATTTCTAAGTTCTGAACATTGTCAAACAAAGCATCAGAAGACACCTGACCAACCAAATTTACAAAATCATCCAAAGGAGGCTCTACTACTACTTCAGATACTGGTTCATAAACAATGGCCAAAGGGTCCTTACCACTACTAGTATAAGATTTCAACCTATTTATGTGGAAGACCCGACACTTTCGTTTGGTCCCGGGGGCTTCAATCTCATAGTTTATCTCTGACAGCTTTCTCAAAACCTTCCATGGTCCCCTATACCTTGGTTCGAGAAAGTTGTCAGAGTCCGTGCTCAATACCAAAACCAATTCCCCAGGCTCAAACGAACATACCTTAGTTTTCTTGTCATAATTCAGTTTCATGACAGCCTGGGAGGAAGCTAAATTCTCTCTAGCAAACTTCCAAGCTGTCGACAATTTAGATTTTAAAGTTTCCACAAACTCACCCACATTAATTTCTCCTCTTTGACCGGACTCTATCATCTCATGGACTATCTCTAGAGGACCACGTATCTTGTGTCCAAATACCAACTCAAAGGGAGCAACACCTGTGGACGAGTTAGGGTGGTTCCGTATGGCAAAGAGAGCAAAGGGAAGCCCTTTATCCCAATCCTCTCCTTGCTCGTAACAATATTTCTTTAATATGGATTTAAGGGTCTGGTGAAATCTTTCCACCACACCCTGACTCTCTGGATGATAGGGTACGCTGGTAATGTGCTGAATGGCCAGTTCAGCACACTTACCCCGAAATACCCTACTTGTGAAATTAGTTCCACAATCAGACTGAATAGTACGAGGCAAACCATATCGAGAGAAAAACTCTATGAGCTTCTCAAACACTGCACGAGAAGTAATCCTTTTCATAGGAAATGCATCAGGGTATCTAGAAGCCCTGTCCATAACTGTCAGGAGATGGGTAAACCCGGACTTAGTTCTGGGTAAAGGCCCAACCACATCAATCACCAACTCCACAAAAGGTTCTCCAATTGCTGGGATCGGATTTAAAGGGGCTTTTGGAATAGTTTGATTGGGTTTCCCCATCACCTGACATACTTCACAACCACTTACAAAATGTTTGACTGAAGACTTTAAGCCTGGCCACCAAAAATATTTAGCTAATCTACTAAAAGTTTTCCATACACCAAAGTGGCCAGAAAAAGAGTCTTCATGTGCCAATTTCAAAACTGAATCTCGAAACTGAGTAGGGACCACTATTTGCTCATTTCGAGATGTTACACTAAGGTCATGAGAGGAAGGGCGACTAACCCTGTACAACACATTCTTGACAACACAAAATCGTGGTTTAGTCAAATCACTCGTGTCACCCAGTTCGAAATTGAACTCTTCCTTCTGGGCCTCGATAAACCTTGGACGATCCCAATCGGGTTTTAATACCTTACCAAAAATCTTATCACTACTACCAACTACAGACCCGGGTCTTTCTACTTCTACAGCTAAACTACTTAAGTGTAAATCATCATAATCATCATCATGCAATAAATCTGCTGTCTTTGCAGCAGCTCGGATCGTTACAGCCACTGGACAAGTATTCAAAGATTATTGGAAACAATTCACGACCCTTATCATCCAACATGTCATTACCCAGTATACCATCGATGCCTGGGATTGGGAGGCTATCTACAACCGCTAACTCTGTCTTCCTATTATAACCAGGAAAGGATAATTCCACCTCAACTAAGGGCGCAGATACCATTGTATTTGGGAAACCTCCCAGAACCACAAAATCACCAGAGTTATTAACTAGGCCCTTCAAAGATTCTTTTAATACCAGAGACCGAGCGGCCCCAGTATCCCGCAAAAACTTCACCTTCAGAATTTTAGAGTCTGTAATCAATTTGCCAAGCCACATATATTTATCATAAAGTCATAAGTCCTTCACAGAGGATGAAGAACCAACATTCTCTCCCTTGCTACAACTATCTCTAGTCACTACTACAGGCATATTCTCAACCTTAGATCTATTACACACAGGATTATTAGATATTAGAGAGACTGGATTATTGTTTCTTTGGAGGTACCTCCTTCTGGCATTGCACTGTGCCTGAAAATGTCCAGGTTCATTACACCAGAAGCAGGTCCTCTTTACCCTATTACCATTACGTTTAGTAAATTTGTTACTTTTGGAGAAGACCCGAGTGTAAGATCCACTTGAGCTCTCTCCCTGACCATCTCCAGTCCTATTGTTGGGCACATTCCGCTGCACATGATTATCTCCAGTACCACCTGTTTTTTTATGATAATTATTTGACTTAACAGGCTGAAAATTAACCACAGATCCAAAACCACCTGATCCAACCCGATGAGTCAATACAAATTCATCTGCAATTTGAGCAGCCTTACCCAAACTAACTGCTTTAACCTCTTCTAAATAAATCTTTAATTCCTTGCTGCAAGCCTTTTTAAATTCTTCCAGCAACATAAGCTCTCGCAAGGAGGAGAAGGAGACTACTTGGCGACTCTTAAGCCAATCATCAAACTGCTCCTCCTTGAGACGAGCAAATTCTACAAATGAGAGAGAGACAGGTTTAGTGAAATTACGAAACTTAAGGCGATAGGCCTCAGGGACCAAGTCGTAAGCCTTGAGAACTATTGCCTTAACCTTATTATAGTCCCTAGCTACACCTTCTTCCAAAGCGTTGTATACCCGGATTGCCTTGCCCACTAGCCTACACTGAATCAAGACTGTCCACATCTCTGGGGGCCAAGACAACCGGGTAGCCACTCGGTCAAACGCCTTAAAAAATTCTGGGACGTTTCTCTCATCAAATACTGGGACCAGTTTCAATGCTGCCCCTATGTTAAATTTATCCTGAGGGGGCCCAATGGGAGTACTAAAGTGATTAGGGGAACCACTTGTCCTAGCGATTTCCAAGTGGATTTTGGCCATTTCCAACTCATGCTTCCTCACCCTCTCCTTTTCCTCAAACTCTAGTTTCATTAACTCAATTCTTTTACAAATTAGATCATATTCACTATTCTCCTGGGACATTACTGGCTGTACCGGAGCTACCTCATCAGGAACATTATTCTCTGGCAGGAAAGGATTTAATGATGCCTCAGGTTTCAAAGGAACATTAGCATATCCTTCAAAAATGGTACCAGTCCTAGGGGGATCCTCGAATAATGAAAACCCAGGATTTACACTTACATTATCATTCACACTACCCTCATGCTCCTCATCACTACTAGCAACACTATCAAAATCTTCAACTAAATGCTCACCCTCAGCTAAGCCCTGGGCCACCCTATTCTTTACAGCCTCCAACAAACGTGCCTTAGTCTCAGCTGCCCTAAATGGTATTCCCAGCCAACGAGCACAACTTACCAGATATTCCTTATTCAAAATAGGTAAATGTTTCAGGCAGTCTGCCGACCCTAAAAATTCAGCGGGATCAAAAATAAACTTCTCCATAATTTTCAACCTAGAAGGGTGAGGGAAGGTAATCACCTACTCAAAAGAAAAATACTGCTAAATCACCAAAGTGCCGTGCCGTAAACCAAAAACACAGTACACCTGTGTACGATCCTGTCACTGTCGCCAAATTATTACGAACCTCTGGGGTTCGGGTACAGGTTCTTATGTACTTTTTACCAGGATCGTAGACAGTAAATGTAACTATGCTCAAGGAAAACAGGCACAAAACACTCAGTAAAACTTAAAAGTATTTATTACAAAAAAAAATGAAAGAACTTAAATCAGCCTTGTAGGATTAAGTAATATACAAACATACAAAAGCAAGAGGACAAAATACCTGGTCCTCAACGAACTACATGGCACCCTAAAGCTAAAAAAACTAAATCCTAATAGAAAGAAAAACTTCATAAATCAGGGTGGATCCAAAATAAGCCGGCCAAAACTAACCTAAACAACAAAAGGTAGAAAGAAGCGAGAAGACTTCAAAACAAGGAAAATTCTTAAATTTACCTGCCTAATCATACACAACTAAATATTTATGGATACTACAAAATACCATAATAAGATAAACTTCAAAAAGGTACACACAAGTGAAAATTAAGACAACATACACATACATAATTTACATATATATATAGACTGCACGTAAACTGACAGTTCCAAATCCTCACGTCTGGGATGAATGCCTGAAGTCGGGTCGAACTAAGAGTTCGTAGCGAACACCAAACTGCTACCAAAGGGATGGACACGATCGCCAGGACAACAGGAGCACGAAGCACCTCCAAGCAAATAAAATAGCTGTTCTGTCTTACCTGGCGATAGCCTCCCTACTTTCCTCCTCACGAGCCAGCGCTCACACACATCCCGAGGGACAGCAGCAGGACGAAGGCAGAAGTAGCAGGTGAATCCAAATCGGTACCGGGCCAGCGACGGTACCAATTACCCGTAGGTTCCTCCGATGGGAATACGCTGACAGTAAGACTGCACGTAAAGGCAGTACAGCACACAAGAGCCGTGATCAAACGCAGTACCAGAGTCGCAGGTGACTAAGATACCTGCAGACTGTCGTGAGAAGCGCATCCAAAATCGTAAACAATACACTGCCAAAAGGTCGTCCTCCAGTAATCCAAAATAAAGCTGCTCAAAGGGATGGTCTGACAAGGAGCGTTTCAAAGCCCGAACTTATACGGGTAGACCATAAACGTTCCCAGTACACCCACGAACCGTCCACCGTGGCTCAAAAATAAATAAGAACACAATCGTTAAAACGATAGTTCACAGATATAAACAAGGGAGGAGGAGGCGCTCAACAACACTAAAACACTTACGTTAATGAACTAGCGCATGGCTGCTTAAGCAAAAGAAACTTATGGAAACAAGGCTGATTTAAACTATATATAAAAAAAAATAAGACAAATTACGTTAATGTAATAGGTATCATAAATAAATTGCAATATATATGGAATGAAGAACCTGAAAGTAATAAATTGAAACAAATAAAACCTAATGTTAAAAAATGGAGTTCATCATATCAGAGAGAGAGAAGCACAAGTAATTTCAACACATCTCAGAATAGGCCATACTCGTCTGACACATGGGCACTTGATGAGCAGCCCACGTGGCCCAGCTCCCGAGTGCTCAGAATGCAGGGTGATGATAACGGTCAGTCATGTGTTATGTAAGTGTCCAAAGTATGACCAACAGCGACTGTCAACTTTTGGAAATAAATCAATGGAGGAAATTTTGTCAGAATCTTTTACATTTTCAATCGTTCCGATTTTGATGTTCATGAGGAACTGTGATTTAATTAATAAAATATAAAAGTAAGTAAATAATAAAAGCACGAAAGCCCTTATAGCATTTGTCTAATTAAAAAAAAGCAAAATTTTAAAATATTACTTGACTTGTATTCTGAATTTTAATATACCTTTTAAGTGTGTATGTAAGGAAGCATGAGTAAATATATTTACTATATGTATGTGTTCCAGTATGAGAGCATGTGCCTATGGGCAGTTTTTAATTTAATTTTAAATTGTTCACCATCGTGCTGAATGATCTATTGGGGTCCTAGTGCTTGGCCTCAGGCTTAGACCTGGTATTTTAATCTAATTGTTTGGGCCAGCCCTGTGAGAGCTGAAAGTCAGCTCAGTGGTCTGGTTAAGCTACTTTAATAATATAATAATAATAATTTTCTTTCTGCTGGTGTCAATTTTAGACAGAAGAAACTGAAGAGTTTAATTGTATCATTCTTTGTTCTGTGACTACCTGTAGCGATGTTGCTGACGTTGGAAATGAGGAGTGTGAGTGATTCTGGCCCGGAAGTTAGGAAATGCAGGAACGTGGCAACAGTGAGCGCTTTCTTGGTTGGTTTGAAGGCGTCTTGTTGGGCTGACTGACTTGCATACAGGTTATGTAAGACATTAAATAAGGTACAAAAAAAATTTCATTAAGAAAAAAAAGCCGCGGTACGAAATCAGCTCTACCTCCGGCACTCACACAAATGACGTACTTGAATCATGTTGATACAGATACAGAGAGCACAATTAAACCGAGACTGGCGGATAATGATACAAGTGAACTAGGCTTCTCTGATTTCGGTTGATGTGACTTATAATCACTTACTCAAGTGCTGCTGGTTTTCAAAGGGAGAAAGAGAATATTCTTTTTGCCATGTAGCCTTCAAGTTCATCTCTCAGATTGTAAAAGTAAATGTGTCTTATTTCGCCATGTGCATTTTTTATTATATCTCAGTTTACCAGCTTTCATACAGAGGAAAAGGTTCCTCTCGGTCATTATGGGGTATTCCTGTGCTTATTGTGCTTTCATCTTCATTGGAAAACACAATTACCAATATTATTGGTTTAAGTAGATGGTGTTACTCTAGGTATGAAGCCCTTCCTTGGAAGTGTGACTGAATATGATTATGGTATAGATATAAGTTCCAAATATCACGGCCTTTATATGTTTGATGATTGATTTTTTATCTTTTACGTCCTGATTTGGTCGCTTGTACTGTTATTTATAATGAATACTAACGATTATCACAAGACTAAATTTAACAAGTTTAACAATGAGGGTAATAATGAAAAGAATCATGAATGCTCTCTCTCTCTCTCTCTCTCTCTCTCTCTCTCTCTCTCTCTCTCTCTCTCTCTCTCTCTCTCACACACACACATACACACACACACACACACACACACACACGTGCACACAAAGATACACGCACACTTAAGTGCGTCCATCACTTCTAATTTATCGAATTTCCTTTTCCACTTCTGTTCAAAAGTTCTTGGAAGGGATCAAAAGGCCTCAGAGAAAAGAAATCCATTCCTTCACTTTGACCACATTCACGAGGCTGGAAAAAACTGTGGCTCTTTGTTTTGTCAGATATTGTGAGAGCGGACCATCCCTGGGAATTAGAGATGCGACAAAAATTGGTAATTTTTGCGACGCGGCAAATTGAACTGCCATCGAAAGAATGCTTCTCTTGACGGTCGGTAGCTACGAATGCGTCAGTAAGTCCCTCGTGAACTGGTGTGACGATCACTGCTGTAGTAAAGGGTCTGGAAATTAGCGGCGATCAAGTAAAAAATGCGCAGAAGTGCCTTCGGCGCATTCGAGTTTTTTTTTTTACAGCGTATCATGCTATATGCAACTCTCAGCCATGACCCATGAAACTCTCAGCCGCTACCCATGAAACTTTCAGCCACGGTCCGGTGGTGGCATGTGTTGTTGGTACCCTTAGCGGTGCCAGACGCTCGATCATGGCTAACTTTAACCTTAAGTAAAATAAACACTACTGAGGCTAGAGGGTTGCAATTTGGTATGTTCGACGATTGAAGGATGGATGATCAACATACCAATTTGCAGCCCTCTAGCCTAAGTAGTTTTTAAGATCTGAGGGCGGACAGAAAAAGTGCGAACGGACAGACAAATAGCCATCTCATAGTTTTCTTTTACAGAAAACTAAAAGCCATTAGCCCATCTAAGCAGATCACACTCACACACCATCATTAGTTACTCGCGTTCTTGCATCTCAAATTTCCTGTGAAATGTACTTATACACTTCACCTGTCTTCCATGTTTCCATTCTATAAAGCAACTGTTTAAACGTGTTTTCCTCTCTCCATTTCCTTGATGGCCCTCAAGATCCACCGCATTTCATGACAACCTCCTGGGCTTAGGGCATGTTGCAGTAATTTCTAGGGCGATGTCGCTACCCTCATCTTTTACAACTCTCTAGAACGATTTCAGAGGGCGAGATCAGCAACTGACGCTTCGCCATATTCTTTTGTCGTTGTCCCTTATATCCCTAAGACATTCGATTGATTCTGACATAAACATCGTTAACCTAACTTCCTGGATGGAACTTAAATCCGTCTCTTTGTTAATTTGGTTTTAGCTCTTCATCCATAGCGCTATCTGTTACCATTGACGGAGCTACAGTAAGTCTGCTCCCTTTCCCGTATGTGGTGTTATTCGTCAAGATTCTTTTGTCTCTGTTGCCCTTTACCCTTCTTTCATTGATCATCTTCGCTACACTACATCTATATCTGAGCTTCTTTTTCGTTTATCATCTCTGATACTGACACTAAGTCTGAATGGAGAACACAGAACTTAGCCAAGCACAGTAGGCTACCTTCGGGACAACGTTTCTGCCATTTTCAGCCATCTTTCTTTTGCATTTTTCCATTTGGTGTGTTTTTCTATCAGCAAATTTAGTGATCAAGTCAAATGCAGATACGAACTAGTATTTTCAATAAACCAGCCCTGGAAAAGACCACACAAATTTGCTTTCAGTTATGTATCCCCATTCAACCGTGATCCTTCTTTGATGGATGGATTGCCTCTCTATCATTGCAGGAAACCCTTTTCAAAGTTTCTGCCCAGCTTTCCTATTATTAGTACTTCTTGGAGGTTAGTCTTTCTTTTATTTGTTTTCGTGTACAATAGCATTACGGACTATTTTCCCAACACCGAAAGAAATGGCGGTATTTTCAGAGAGAGCCGATGCCCCAAGTTTAAGCTTACCCTTGGGGCGCTACGTGATTTCCCGAAGTTGATAAATGGTCACCTCCATTCTACATGCTTACATGGAGGCCGAAGGTGGGAGACTGGCTCCGGGCCAGAAGACGACCAACCTAAACATGGAGTGTATTTCCCGTACACTCTCTCTCTCTCTCTCTCTCTACACACGCACATACACACACGCACGAACACGCGCAAACACACACACACACATACACACACACACACACACACCACACACACACACACATATATATATATATATATATATATATATATATATATATATATATATATATATACAGTGGCGTCATTTAGGGGGGGCTGTTGGGGGGGAACTGCCCTCAAGACTCAAGTTGCCCCCCCCAGCCTCAACTTGCTCCCCTCACCCCCCCCAAGCCCCAAGAAGTAACAGCAGCAGGTTTTCCATTATTCCTACCGAAATTCAAGTGTGTCACCACATTAAGTTATATCTGTCTGTCTGTCTGTGTGTCTGTCTGTCTACCTAATCTATCTGTCTGTCTGTCTATCTACCTATCTATCTGTCTGTCTGTCTGTCTGTCTGTCTGTCTATCTGTCTATCTACCTATCTATCTGTCTGTCTGTCTGTCTGTCTGTCTATCTACCTATCTATCTGTCTGTCTGTCTATCTGTCTGTCTGTCTGTCTGTCTGTCTACCTATCTATCTGTCTGTCTGTCTCTGTCTATCTACCTATCTATCTGTCTGTCTGTCTGTCTGTCTGTCTGTCTGTCTGTCTGTCTGTCTGTCTGTCTGTCTGTCTGTCTGTCTGTCTATCTACCTATCTGTCTGTCTGTCTGTCTGTCTGTCTGTCTACCTAATCTATCTGTCTGTCTGTCTATCTACCTATCTATCTGTCTGTCTGTCTATCTGTCTGTCTGTCTGTCTGTCTGTCTGTCTGTCTATCTACCTATCTATCTGTCTGTCTGCCTGTCTGTCTGTCTATCTACCTATCTGTCTGTCTGTCTGTCTGTCTGTCTGTCTGTCTGTCTGTCTACCTACCTATCTATCTGTCTGTCTGTCTGTCTATCTACCTATCTATCTGTCTGTCTGTCTGTCTATCTACCTATCTATCTGTCTGTCTGTCTGTCTGTCTATCGACCTATCTATCTGTCTGTCTGTCTATCTACCTATCTATCTGTCTGTCTGTCTCTGTCTGTCTACCTATCTATCTGTCTGTCTGTCTGTCTGTCTATCTACCTATCTATCTGTCTGTCTGTCTGTCTGTCTATCTACCTATCTATCTGTCTGTCTGTCTGTCTGTTTGTCTATCTACCTATCTGTCTGTCTGTCTGTCTGTCTGTCTATCTACCTATCTATCTGTCTGTCTGTCTATCTATCTACCTATCTATCTGTCTGTCTGTCTGTCTGTCTGTCTATCTACCTATCTATCTGTCTGTCTGTCTATCTACCTATCTATCTGTCTGTCTGTCTATCTACTATCTATCTGTCTGTCTGTCTGTCTGTCTGTCTGTCTATCTACCTATCTATCTGTCTGTCTGTCTATCTACCTATCTATCTGTCTGTCTATCTACCTATCTATCTGTCTGTCTGTCTGTCTGTCTGTCTGTCTATCTACCTATCTATCTGTCTGTCTGTCTGTTTATCTATTTATCTATCCATTTGTATTTCTCTGTCACACAATGTTTGTTTGTCTGCCTATTTTGCTGAAATACCTTGCTTATGTGGCTTCAAAAAGCACATAAAATAGCTCAAAATCAAAAAAACCCCAGCTGGTTAGGCTCGCTTTGCTCGCCAAACCATCTTTGTCCCCCAAACAAAAATCTGAAATGACACCCCTGTATATATATATATATGTGTGTGTGTGTGTGTGTGTGTGTGTATTCCTCTCCTGCTTGAAATTTCTTTCCAATATATTCCAAATATCATTCTACCTTACATTCATTCATTCTGTTTGTTACTACTTTACAGCTCTGATGAGTATGGTATTTTTCATTTTTCTACTCCTTCCCAAACCTCTTTCTTTATATTGAATATCCTTACACAGCTTCATACTTTTAATATTTATTTCACTTAATTATCAGCTTGATGTCTGATTATTTAAACTGTTACCTTTGTATCTAATATCTGAATATCTTATCTGATTATTATCTTATTACTTATCTAATTTCCTTTTTTCTTTTTATCGTTATCTTTTCTTCGTTTTCCCTCTTCTTGGGAACGCTACTCAGTAAATATCAATTGTAATGTTAATAAATATAAAACAAGTCCTTGTGTGTCTTGTAATATTAGTTATGTCGCACAAACTGGGTTGCACTTAAATTTTAGAATTAATATTCAGAGAACATTTTTAAATTAAGACAAAAACGACTGATGTTTTGCAATCCATATATATAAAAATGGATGTACGTATGCATGTGTGTGTGTTTGTGCATGTTTGTATGTTCCAGCATAACTCTGAAATGCATTGAGCAGTTTCAGCTAAACTTGGTATACATATGACTCACTGTCTGGAAAAGAATACTGTGGGGGTAAGACATCACTAGCACCAAAGGGCACCAAAGGGGGTTGGGGTGGGAAGGGCTTCCCTGAAACAGGGCTGGTTCTGCTCGTAGACTTAGTAACTAAATAAACTTTAAAGGTTTATCATACATCATTTCGGTATACATATGACTCACTATCTGGAAAAGAATGCTGTGGGGGTAATACATCACTCGCACCAAAGGGGGTGGGGGTAGGAAGGGGGTAGGGGTGGAAAGGGGGTGACATGTAAAGATAACCAAAAACGACAGATTTTAGTGTCCAATCCATAGTTTTCAAGGTCACTGAGATGAGTAGTGACACTCCCAATGGCCTTTAAGTCCAAGTTCAGCCCCGATAGGAATGGGGTTGAGAATGGGTGAAAAATAAAATGTCAAAAATGCTGGGCACTGTAATTGAAGCAACTATCTTAACAGGAAAGGGAAAGAGTGAGAGAGAGAGTGAGAGGGAGGGGAAGTGAGAGAGTAGAGGGGTTGTTAGGGAGGAGAGAGAGAGAGAGAGAGAGAGAGTTTATCCATTGTCATTCAGAGTTTTCCTGGGCAAAGCTGGGTTGGTCAACTAGTAGAGATATAAATCAGAGCATTTTAAAGTTCATTCCTTTAAAGAATATAAACTAACATGCTAAATATAGAAGATGACCTCTCGAAAAATCTTGAAAAGAATTGAATTGGACAATTCTAATATTGTCTAACATGAGATACTTATTTTGTGGGATGACTGATAACGTTCATAATATTTATGTTACTGCCATAAAACTAAACATGCAAATATTTTATAGTTAATAATAGGAATATAATTAACAGACCCAACAAGAAATGAAGTCGTGAAAAGAAAAACGTGTCCGTTTCTTTCGATAAATTTATACACGATAATAAAATAGTTTCGACTAAAAGCAGAGTCGCTAATTATGTCAAGAATAGAATTTTGGGATTAAAATGGAACAGAGCTAAACTTTTCGCTGGTCATGTAAAAACATGATTTTTATTACAATTTAGTACGATATTGGTTATCGGTATTCTAACATACGAATTAAATTAAGATTATTTATTCACTTATGTCAATAAATTTTGATATCATTGATTTTCTTACAAAAATATTCTTATTGCTGAAACATCCAAAATAATACTAAATGAACATGATTTAGTCTAACGCTTCCCATTTAAAAACGCCTGTGCTATTATATCTTTTAAGTATTCAGAAACACTTAACTTAATAGTCTTCAGTTTTGCTAAGTTTACCAAGAATAGGTTTGCTGATTATCAATGTTAATTTAATGATAGTACATAAAACTCAACTTCATAATTATGTTATTATTAGAAGCAGTTTTTAATTTGGCCCTAAATTTACACCCAGTCCCCGACTGAATTTAGATAAAATCATGAAAAACACTGATAATGATAGAGATGAATATACATATATGGTTTTATATATATATATATATATATATATATATATATATATATATATATATATATATATATGTGTGTGTGTGTGTGTGTATTTATATATATATATATATATATATATATATATATATATATATATATATATATATATATATATATATATATATATGTATATATATATATATATTATTTATATATATATGTATGTATGTATGTATGTATATATACATATATACAGTATATATATATATATATATATATATATATATATATATATATATATATATATATATATATATATGTATGTATGTATGTATATATACATATATACAGTATATATATATATATATATATATATATATATATATATATATATATATATATATACATATATAATAAATTTTGCCACAGACACTGTAATACTTTTTTATATTCACAAACATTAAGTTACAAATGTTGTTTAAGCTCAAATTCACTCAACGTCGGAATAATCACCGAAGGGGAATACATAAGAGATAAGCGCTTTAAATTCCCTTTCGGTGATTATAGTGGAGCAGCTTAATGTGATTTTTGGCCAGAATCGTTCATTTGACGATACAAGCATGAAATTTGGTACGAATATACTCTGTACGTCGCTTTTTGAGAAAAAAGTGCTAGCCATCAAAAATACCAATATGACCGCCATTTTTTTCAAGATGGCCTCCAGCACACCAAAAACAGCCATAAACCACAAAAACGCCGATCTCTGTCCATTTATTTCCAACTTTTGCTACTGAAAAAAGGCTATTAATGAAGGGAAGGCAAAGAGGATAAGCTATTATAATGTCCCAAAGGGTTGCAAAGTGCAGAGCTAATCTTGCAGTCAAGTTAACACTATTGTTCCTGAGGCAGGGGCGATTCTGCAGACAGCAATGGGGCAAATGGAAGGTTTTGGCACCTAAAAACCAGATGCTTTTGGGCAGATGAAGCTCAATATCAGAATAAAGACTACTCATATATGAGAAGCAAAACTCTAAAATTAAACTATGGAGGTAGAGCCAGGAGAGTGTCTGTCGCTCAATACCATGGCACACTGGTGATGGACACTGCTGTGAAACTCAGCATGGGGTTCAATCTCAGCTAAACTGCAAGTTTAGTATCCCAAATACTGTCTAATCAACCCCAAAGAAATTAAATAGCCACACCTGAACTGACAGGATGCGACAGCGTGGGATAGCTGAGCCAAGGATGATGGCGGTTTTAACTTTATCCGGATAGTGTACAGATCATACAGGATTTAAACGATATTGGATGAACGATCGGGTTAGGTGTGGGGCAACAGCTCGAACCTAACTGTATCCCATACGTGAAAGTGAGCAATGGTGGTAAAAGGATAAACCCTCGGCCAGCTCTGCTTAAGTTCAAAGTATCTTGTCACGGACGCCAAACCAAAAGTGCGAACTGACTGGAGCAAATGTTGTCTCTGTCAAGAGGACAAAAATGATTAAACACTAATTTCACCTCTTGGCATATTTCAGAGGAAACAGGACTCTGCTGGATATGTTAATCTTGCAAAAAATGTACCATTGTTTCATGCTCGTGTTGCTGTGCCAATATCATTTGATCCAGCACAGTTAGATGACGGAGAAGGCATAGAAACTACATTGATATGAAATAAAGCAAAATATCATAATAGCTACAGACCTTTGTTTAATAATACCAAATTGAAAAGAGCACAGAAGAGAACAGTGACTCCCAGTACATCAGGCACAGAAGAAAGCGGTGGAAAGGGCAAGAACCTCAGACCCTCCAAAGGTACAATTCTTTTTGTGTGAAGAAGAGGATGAAATATCAAATTTAAGACAAGCAATGACAATGCAGCTGAATGAAAGGTTCAGTCAATGTGCCAAGACCCTAAACCATGGAAAGCTCCTTACAAAGTTAAGTGCTGATGATGCTGTCGCTCAAGAACTGAGGTATCACCCACGATGCTTGGCAGACTTATACAACTCAGAGAGAGCACATCTTAATGCAATAAAGCAAGAGGAGAATCGCCATGATCAATAGAAAGAGTTATATCCTGTGAGTCTTTCTGAACTTGTTATCTACATCATTGATAGCAAAGTTACTAATACAGAAACATCACCTGTACTATTCAGACTTGCTGATCTAGCTTCCTTATACAAGTGCCGGTTACAACGACTAGGTGTAGACTCCCCAAACGTCAATACCACCAGGTTAAAAGAGCAGTTACTCTCTAGGATCCCTGAGCTTGAGGCCCACAGGAGAGAGCGTGATGTTCTTTTAGCATTCAGAAAAGACATTTGCACAATTCTGTCTGATGCTAGCAAGTACAGTGAAGCTATTCATCTGGCTAAAGGTGCAGATATCATTCGCAGAGAAATGCTTGCTCATAAGACAAAATTCTGTCAAGATTTAAAGAAGGACTTGGAAAGGAAGCTGTTTCACAGGCACTTCTACAGTTTGTTTGCACCATTGAGCATTGTGTTGACATCTGGTCCCATCTGGACCATGGTGTTATACTCTCAGATGTTGCTATTGCACAACTTTTATAATACAACTGCTACTCTAAGTATACTGAAGGATAAAAAACCTGCAGGCATGCAAAACACCTTGAAACACTTTTTCGTATATATGTCATGATGAAAGTGTTTGCTAAGGCAAGAAAAAGAGAATTAATTGACAGGCTTCATGAGGATGGAATTAGTATATAATATGACAGAGAGTTGGAAATATCAGGACAGTTAGGTGAGAGTGTAGTAAAGCAATATGTGGAAGATGATGTTGTGTCTCCCCCTATTTTGAGAAAGGAACTTTTCACAACTTTGCTTTAGACAACACGTACACCACAATCCAACAGCTGCAAGAGGCAGTACATCCTTCCATGGAACAAATATTTCATTGTTCCACCATCCAAGTCCAGAGGAAGAAGGGGAAGTATGCACGTTGCCCAATATTACAGACAGTTGAACAAAAAAGGTTCCTGATCTTCCTGAGTCATTCATGAACATCCCAACGGCCTTCTTCTGCAAAAGGAATCCAGAACCGAGTACGATTGATGATGTATCATTGCCAGACCCTAGTCTTCTCCAGAAGGAACTCAAGCTTGGCTATGAATGATTGCAAAAGGTCCATGATGCCACAGATGTAGATGATTCATCCAAAATAACATGGTCAGCACATAATGCAAGCAAACAAAGGACAAATGATTTTGTGACCAGCAACAGTTCTTCGCTGCCACTTCTGTGAGATCAACCCCATGTTGTTGCCACCGTCAAACATGCTATGGAAAAAATGTATGACAGGTCTAGCACGACCTCATCAGTAGACGAGGCAAGACTTGATCTCTTTGCCCAGAAGCAGAGGTCATATGACCTAATCTCTTCAACAAAAATGCACTAAGGGAATGTGCAAAAACAGCAGCCTATCAGGCAGGTCATATTTGGGGACAATGTGTTAAACGTGATCCAGAACTTCAATGTCCTTCTAGGAAGGGATGGACGAAAGAGGATGACAATTGGAGAATTGTGTGGACCACACTTGAACCGGTTTCTAAATGCTGCCAGGAACTGACTAAATGTGGATGCAAGATGGACTGTGGTGGAAGGTGCACATGTTGAAAGACAGGATTAGACTGTGCTGCACTGTGCAACTGCCCTTGTCATGCATCTTCAGGAGTCTAAAACGCTGATGTTCAACAATAATAGAAGAAGAATAGACGCTAATATACTAATAATCGTAATTCTCAAGTTTGGACACAGTTAATAATGAGTTTGTATATTTGTCACTTATATATATTTTTTATCTCTATGAACAAATGACTATAAATACTGCTAGAAATCAAGTTATATGGACAAATATGTAGAAATAACAAGAAAGTCACATTATTTTGCATATCAGGCTTACCTGGAGGCCGTCTTGGATTCCTGAATGGCAAGGACTGTTCTCTCAAGTAAAGTCTGCTATTCTATGGCAAAGATCCCCTAGTTTATCCCAGTAATGATTTAACTCTGGCTATTTATACAAAAACATACTGGCATTTTTTCACGATAATCGTCATGTGGTGGCCACCCTGGAAAAGGGCCACCTAATGGAATTTCAGGTGGCTACCACTTTTTTCTTAAAGTCTAGCCCCCGTTAACTGTTATGTCTTTATCACTGTATGTTTATTCCATCTTTATTACCTCTGCCTATGCCTATTCTGTTCGTAATCTAAGAAAGAGAGAAAGAGGAATAGCAGATAACTGGTGTTATTTTGTATCTAATGTGTGTCCAGCTGCCTCAGGCTGACAAAAGATTTTGTAAACCCTGAACCAGGAAGTGTCAATCATGAGCGATAAGGTTAGTTTCGCTTCGCAGCAATCGTGTGTACCGGGTATACTTTGTATACGTGTGTGTATGTGTATTCTGTGTGAACACCCTATGTGCATTCTCGGCCTACGAAACTTAAAAACCAGTGTCTTCTAAAAGACATCAGTAGTCCACTATAAAGAGTCCTGGGAGAAACATCTGCCTTTGTCTCTCTCTCTCTCTCTCTCTCTCTCTCTCTCTCTCTCTCTCTCTCTCTCTCTCTCTCTCTCTCTCTCTCCTGTTATATATAATGGGAATAACAGAAAAGTGTCTGTAAAAGCTCTGTTAAACTCACCCCAGGAGTGTGTTAATTTTGTAGTATGTGATCAGGAATATTATTTTGTACAAGTGTTGAAGAGGAGATATATATTGGTGTAATGTTTACAAAAGGTAATGTGGTGTCTTGAGTTTTGTTAAGTGATATTCTTGGTAAAAGAGAATTGTTGTGTTTGAATAAGTCTTAGAAAGACGTGAGCCTAACTTTTCTTTTTATAGGGAAAGTTATACAAAGGATTGATGTAATTTTTAAACACATTATTGGTGATTGTGGTATTTTCATTTTTGTGTATCGCATTCTTATATGTCTGTGCTATCATATTATTATGATTTTATTGTCGCCGTGTTTTGCTGGTGATTTCTTAGCATTTTGTTAGTGCCTACCTGTTATATAGATTTTTGGAGAATGTTATGTGGATTTCAATCATTAATATTTTGGTGACTGTTTGTAATTGTTAAATCAGGTAAATGCTTGGCACTTAAGTGATAGCTAATAGTTTGGTTCTTACATAACCAGATTGTTTTCTTGATAAAGCAAAGTTTTGTGAATTAAACTTGATTAAGAGATACTTAAGTCTTACACTGTTGTCAATTAATGGTAAATCTTTTGAGATTGTAAACCTTACATATAACTTATGAACTTAGAAATAAACCTGTTTGTTTAAAGTTTTTAAAACATAGCGTTTCATTTTGATTACCAGTACTTACAGACATTAATGAGGGTGTATAAGGTAAGTGATGTATCTGTTTGTTCACCTGAGACTTATCTAGGTAAAACAGAACCAGAGAGACAGCTACAGTGCTGGTTGAAGTGAAACCCATATTCCACTGATCTGGATATTACTTAATAATTGTTACCTCATCCATAACTTGATAAAGTTACATTGATTTTCTCCAGTGATACATAAGTTTATGGGATCATTGTACCTTTAGAGATTCAGTCTAAGCTTTGTTATGAGGTTTCAAGTATCTGGTCGATGTGAGGTAACTTTTGGTATTATCATTTGTACAACAGATTTGTTGGCCTATTTGTGTAATAACCAGGTGCTTGATCACTTCATAACAATATATATATATATATATATATATATATATATATATATATATATATATATATATATATATATATATATGTGTGTGTGTGTGTGTGTATGTATGTATGTATGTATATATATATATATTATATATATATATATATATATATATATATATATATATATATATATATATATATATATATATATATATATATATATATATATATATATATATATATATATATATATATATATATATATATATATATATAAAATATATATATATATATATATATATATATATATATATATATATATATATATATATATATATAAAATATATATATATATATATATATATATATATATATATATATACATACATATGACATTTTTATCACACCGTGATTTATATACAATCATGAAGCTACAAATGTCGCTTAATATCAAATTCATGCTACCTCGGGAATATCTCCGATGGAGAATTATCACCGAAGGGGAATTTATAAGTGATAAATGGATTGGCACTGCCGGGTCACGAACCCTCGACACAGAACTTATCCAGCAACTCCAGTCGACGTTACCACTGAGCTATCAAGAGAGGTATAAGTAAATGCCGAGTCTGTTGTACTGCTTTTACCCGTTGTGAGTGGGGAAGTTGTATTTAGCCTCGGCATTAACTCACCTCCACCA
The DNA here is from genome assembly GCA_039081455.1 of Macrobrachium rosenbergii. Lineage (NCBI taxonomy): Eukaryota > Metazoa > Arthropoda > Malacostraca > Decapoda > Palaemonidae > Macrobrachium > Macrobrachium rosenbergii. Next base: position 14,395,984 of record JANJGK010000052.1, on the reverse strand, counting down.
TGATAGTTCATTGGTATGTTTGGAACACGCAGCTCTTATTATGAAATTTTTTATCACACTGTGATTTATATACAATCACGAAGCTGTAAATGTCGCTTAATATCAAATTCACACTACCTCGGGAATATCTCCGATGGAGAATTATCACCAAAGGGGAATTTATAAGTGATAAATGAACTGGTACTGCCGGGTCACAAACCCTCGACACAGAACTTATCCAGCAACTCCAGTCAACGTTACCACTGAGCTATCAAGACAGGTATAAGTCAATGCTGAGTCTGCTGTACTGTTTTTACCCGTCGTGAGCGGGGAAGTTGTACTTAGCCTCGGCATTAACCCACCTCCGCCATGATAGTTCATTGGTACGTTTGGATAAGTTCTGTGTCGAGGGTTCGTGACCCGACAGTACCAATCCATTTATCATATAAATTTCCGTTCGGTGATAATTCTCCATCAGAGATATTCCCGAGGTAGCGTGAATTTTATATTAAGTGACATTTGTAGCTTCATGATTATATATATATATATATATATATATATATATATATATATATATATATATATATATATATATATATATAATATATATATATATAATATATATATATACATATATATATGTTGTAGTATAAGAGATAAAATACGAAGGTAGCAATGGATGAGTGGCGTGTAGGTTCTCTTCTGTGTCTCAGTTGGAATTCATTTCTTTGGGAATACTAAGGTCACTTAGGAGTGGTAGGCAAATGAAGAATAAGAATGAAGTTACAGTTCTGTATTATCATTTAAGGTTTTACAGTTTTCCGCCCAAGGTAGCTGCTACGGAGTTTTAGTTTTTGCTAAAGCCTAGTGGTTATGAGAGTGCGCTGAAGTCTATGGGAGTTTTCCCCAGCTTTGAGAGAGAACGATATTAAAAATCTTGCCATACTCTCCCGCCGTAACCTCTGTGCCCTTTCATCCCGTTTCTCTCTTGTAACACATCACACTTTGATTGATGACACAGTTTCGTCATTTAGTATACATATCCTTGCTTCATACAGGTATATTCATCATACATATACATACTTAGTAGCCCTCGATCAAACTGCTGACGAATCGTGGTCGATTTTTACTTTAGATTGCAAACATGGCTTCTTATAGGGCAGTGATGTCAACCAAGTATTTCTCTAATCAGGGCCAAGTGTTTGAAGGATACAGCTCCTCGTGGGCCAGTAATTTTGTCTAAGCGTTTCTCTAATCGTTGCTATTGACTAAGCGTTTCTTAAGTTACTGCCATCAACTAACTCCACACTCACCTCAAGATCGCTTTCTTTCCCAGGATTCCTTTTACAATCTCGGATGTCAGCAGTTGTCAGCATCTCTCTAATTAATGGAAATGTTTTCGTAGCACTTTCTAATCACTGCCAATTTGCATCGTCCGTATCTAAACCTTATTGTGAAATGGAATAGAAATTGCGACTCTTAAAATGAAAATGTCTGCATCTAATTGGCAGTGAAATTTGACCACACGATAAAGCTAATCAATTCTACAGCCTCCACACCAACCGCCTTCATTTACGGAAATGGTTCTGGTTCTCTCGGGCCCGTTTCAAGGTTAGCTTAGGAGTTTTATTTCGGGATACACTGTTATGCTCTTTGTAATGAGGCTGTTCTATATCTCCTTATTATCTGATGCAATTCTTGTGTGTCCCACCTCCGAAAATAGAAACTTGTACCTCGTATGATACTTTCTTAATCGTGTTTTTGTTTCAGCTTTCTTTTCCTTTTCCGTAAAGTGCGGTTTTGATGTGATCATGCCCTCGTCTTCGTTTTTTTAGTTGCACTCTGATTCTTGCTCAAGTAAAGTGAAGCAATGTTTGTTTTATTGTTACTTGAATGGTGACCTCCTGCAAATGCTGCATACGCAGTTTGTCTTTCATGCAGTAAGGCAACATTGTGTATGGTCATTCATGGATGGCTGATCTCGGAATGTTAGGCTACACTGCTAGTTTCTTTAGCAGTGAAGGCAATCACCATTGGCACCGGTCAGTATTGTACTGGTGACCTGCAATGGACGCCAGATACCGTTGGCAATTTACCCCCGTTACCATTCATGAAAGTGACAACAGCTCTTGCTAACACGGTGTTGACATTGGCAGTGTGCCACACTGAGGACTGATATGCCAAGATACTGAACTGATGAGTGACTAAAGCATTTCCAAGTAAAATCCGAAGAATTGTTGATCAAGTCATACTAAAGAGTAAATGGCTGTTGTAGCTAGGACTGTTTATGGTATGACAGCTCATTTTGATACTACGCTAAATGTAGTAAAACAAAAATTTGGATATTTAAGCTCTGGATGAGAGGAATATTTGTATAATTAAATACAGTAATTTTAGTGTTTTTCCATACATCAGTTCGCCTTGTGTACAGTAACAAAACGTCTAGCCCAGGGAAAGCTTCCCAGTAATGGCTCTATAGCTTGGTCAAAGTTTCAATTCGGCACGTAACGTCCTGGGATCTGGCATCTCGACCCTCTCTTACATCACAATCTACTTTTTATGATATGGGTACAATATGAATCTTTCACAGCCTCAGGGATGGTGGTAGAAGCATATAGTGAGCAAATGAAGAAAAAAAGGGATAGTTCCTCTTATAATTCAGACATGAACTGAAAACAATTGAATTCAAGTGCCATTAAATTCACAACAAATAATTCAAGCAAATCGAATTTCCTGAAGGCACTACTCGAAAAAATTTTAATTTAGTAAGTCATAGTTCATAACATTACCACAGAGTTGGACTTCCAATAAACACAGGGATGATTTGCTTTAGTTGGTGATTAACTTGTAAGTGATCCTTCTTCTTCTTCTTCTTCTTCTTCTTCTTCTTCTTCTTCTTCTTCTTCTTCTTCTTCTTCTTCTTCTTCTTCTTCTTCTTCTTCTTCTTCTTATTATTATTATTATTATTATTATTATTATTATTATTATTATTATTATTATTATTATTATTATTATTATTATTATTATTATTATCATGAAGACTTGAATTGCAGGCCTACTGGGAATGCTTTCACCACAAAAGTGGCAACAAACCTCTCTCCCAGCAACAACCGGCCCAGTGGAGCACGGGAGGATTGGATCATTGGACAAGGCGGCCAGTGTGTCTACAGACATGGTCTAAGACGTAGACCGCGTCTAGAGGTCTCTTTATCGTGCAGGTTAGTTGCCAGAACATGATAATGAAGCCCTCAGATTTCTTGGACCCTGCTACCCTCCTTAGACGAACTATCTGTATTTTAGTTCATCACATTTCTCCATTCATTGGTTAACTTAATCACAGAAATTGGTATCAACAATAGTTATGGGATATTGGAGCAAGACATCATAACTGACCTGTTTACCGCGCCCGTTTACAAGTAGTTTTTGTCTCGACCTTCTATTCAGCACCATCGCGTCAGTGTAAAGGGCTGACCTGTGCAGTGAAGTTTTTCAGTGCAGTACAAAGAGACTGCATGAACGGAACTTCTTAGTACCTTCTTTCACCTTGCAGCTGACTAGATAAGTTAGTGTACATATTATCTACTATCAGTTATCTGTAAAAAAGGTAACTTTTAAACTAAAAATCTCTTCACTTGCTTATTTTCGGAAAATTTTATGCATTTGTCTTTTGTCGCTATTTGAAAATATACCGAGCTGCTGTGTTGGACCTGAATCAAAAAAAGACTGTTCTTGCAAGTAAAAACTCATCTAACTGGCAATCTGTTTGCTGTTCCTTGACAGACATGCAAAAAGACAGTTACTGTAACAGATAGCTGTTTTATATTTCTCGATACTATGACAAGCGATATATAGAACCTTTCTCTAAATGTCTGGTAAATTTCATATGACCAATGGAATGTTAGTTGTATCATCTGACAAACGAATAACTGTCTCCTACTGGAAAAAATATTTAACTCTTATCGAACAAGGAATCAGATTTTCCTAAATAAAACTAACTTTTTTCCCATTGCAGGTCTCTCACACTAGAGTACGTCCACACTGCGGTAAAGCATGTAATAAACATACCTTGGCAACTAAGTGCGTCAAGTACAGGTAGTCCCAACCAACATTTCCCGAAGAGTCGTTCCTTACTTACGGTCGTTGACTGTTTTCAAGCTGTTCGTTATATGTATGTGATAAGTTGCCGAAGAGTGTTAATGGCATGTCTTACTGTACTGTAGTGTGGACGCACCCTAACTTACCAGTTCCAATGCAAAGCATACCGGGATGTGGCTGTTCAGCCCAAAAGCGTTCTGTATCTGTACCTTTTTTGTGTTTCTTGTTATTTGTGTGATAAAAATATAATTTTTCTGAAATTTGCTCACTTGAGGAGCAGACATTTTTAATTTTTTGTATGACTGATCTTTGCAGTTAATTGCACCCTACGAACTGGAATGGAAGCTTTTATTTTGAATATTATTTTACAGTTGATGAATCATCTTTTAATAGTTTATTCGGCTGAAGATCAGACTACTTTTCACTCCGGGAAAAAAAAGAAATCCCCCTCCTGCGTTCAATGAATAAATGACTGAACAGGTATCATTTTTAATGAGACATAAATTCTAGCAGAACATGTCAACTCAAATTCTTGTAAGATCAAATTGATTCATTTTATCTTGAATGGAAAATATTTCTCCATATTCACGACTCAGATCAGTTCAAATGACAACTACAGACAGAACAGAAATGTTCGGAGACCCAAACCTTCTTCAAGACTGAGTAGTCTAACCCCCAAAGATTCTTTTTTCCCAAAAAGTTACATTCCTGTCTCTCCCATATCTAATCCCCCATTTCCAGGCATGTTGTTAAAATTTTCGTGAAAATCCAGGCATCTTCCTGCTAGCAAACAAAGTAAAAAACAAGCTGACCTCCATGAAACACAACCTGCTTGTGGTCTAAGATTCATATTGAAATTTATTTTGTTCCGCAACATCTGCTCTCATTCTAAAATAACTTCTATTCGACCTTTTCAAAACAGAAGTGCCAAAGAAGAGGAAAATACGAAAGGAATGTCCGTGTGTCTGCAATTACCCGCTGAAATATTATCTTTGTGGAACGTATTTGTTTATCACGTCTAACGTTGGAAATTGAAAGTTCCTAGTATACAAAAAAGGAAAATGAAGCCTCGACACTGTGGGATAGACTCCAAATGCAGTTACCTTAATAATTTCATTTTTATTTGTCCAAGTTATTATCACGATGGGCTTTTTTTTATAATAAATGAAAAATGAAGCGCACTTGGGATTGTTCCAGTCCAGTGCACTATTATTTGTCAGATTTCTGGGTTGATGCATCGGCCCTCTGTTCATATACAGTATATTCATGACTTTGTCTTGATGCTGACTCTAAGAGGAAATTGTTTTTTAAGCTTTGGGTCTATTTTCAATTTAATTTTATTTTATTTTTGCTAGAAACTATAGAAATCACGCCGAGTGGTTACCTTAATCTTTCACTGGAGAGATAGAGGCTGTTCATGTTTTCACATTCTATGTTTTTTCCGCAGTTCATTTTATTTTAAGCCAGAAAGGTTGGAAATATTATAGGAAATGTTATGACAACCATCATTCAGCGAGAAACAACTGGAGGGTAAATTCCCGCGAAAGCAACGAAGATATTTGCACAGCCTTTGTTTCCTCCCAAGGAGGTTTTAGTTTTCTGTAACAGAAAACTATTTGTCTGTCCGTCCGCACTTTTTTTGTCCGCCATCAGATCTTAAAAGCTACTGAGGCCAGAGGGCTGCAAATTGGTGTGTTGATCATCCACCCTCCAATCATCAAACATACCAAATTGCAGCCCTCTAGCCTCAGTAGTTCTTATATTATTTAAGGTTAAAGTTAGCAATGATTGTGCGTCTGGCACTGTTGTAGGTGCCAACAACAGGCCACCACCGGAATTTGATGGGCCGCGGCTGAAAGTTTCATACAGCATGATATGCTTTACAGAAAACTCTTTTGCGCCGAAGAAACTTGGGCGCATGTTTTACTTGTTTTGTTTTTGTTTCAGTTTGGGTGTTAGCTTGCTTGTCCGCTTGTTAACAGGTTTACGCAGGAAGTTACGAGGAAAAAAGGTCTGGTGACTGGCAACAACAGATTAATTTGGGGAGGGAGAGGAAGGGAACTCTTTTGAGAATAGAGATCTTAATCGGTGGGAGAGGAGTGAATCGCTCAGACACTGCTGATGCTTGTCGTCTCCGAACATTCTTTTTAGAGTCATTTCAAAATTAAAGAAAGCAGCAAATTAAGATTGAATGCATGCATATATATATATATATATATATATATATATATATATATATATATATATATATATATACATATATATATACATATATATATATATATATATATATATATATATATATATATATATATATATATATACAGTATATATACATACATATGTATATATATACCTATGTGTGTATCCATATAAACATACATTTATATATATATATATATATATATATATATATATATATATATATATACTATAAAATACACATGATCCATGATTATAAGATTACAGGTAGGTGTAACCCACAATGTACGAAAATTAAATTAATTTAGCTTTCGAGAGGAGCATCTCCCTGCTCCTTTGAATACAACTAAGGAAGAAGGGCGAAGGTGCCTTCGAAAACTAAATGAATTCCAGTGCCATGCTCTGTGGGTTTTATTTAATTTATATACATACATACATACATACATACATACATACACATTAACTTTATCACATACACAATTGTTCTGTGCATTAGTAGAATTACTAAAAGGACCTCATCCAAACTGGATGGTATCTAATACTTGATAATGTGGACTGTTTGTCCAAGAAAGCTTGTAACTTTTTGAATAAAAACTCCATTAGACACCATCCAGTTTAAATGAGGTCCTTTTAGTAATACATACACATATTTAATCCCTCAAAACATCTAGGACGGGGGACACTTACCTCCGAAGAGTTGCCAGTGTTTTGGTAGCGATAGCCCTGAGGAAACTCTCCCTCTCTCTCCCATCAGACCTGGCACCCTTCCTCCTGAGTCTCTCTCTCTCTCTCTCTCTCTCTCTCTCTCTCTCTCTCTCTCTCTCTCTCTCTCTCTCTCTCTCTCTCAACCCTGTTCCTATTTCTAAGGAATGTAAATCAAAACCTGGCTTACATAGAGAGTAAATGAAGATATGATAGAAGCAAATAATTATTGAACCCTTTCCCCAAAATGCTACTCAGTCATAAATAATAACAAGTGTGGGGTTAATCCCCATTCCCCAAGAGCAGTCACTGAATACCACATATTATTTCATTCTCCCCCAAACGTGGTATATGTCAATTGGCACCAGTTCACTTTGCCTACAATGCCACATGGCATGACTATTTTACAGCTTCCCAATGCCTTCGAAACATCTGTAACGAACAGAACCAATTCCCATTGAAATCAGAACTCATTCAGCAAATATCCCACAAAATAAATATTGAAAAGCAATAAAGACAAACCCCGGGAGTTAAAAACTTGGAAAAGTTGGTCATTTTCTAAGTTCACTTACCCTTTCAGCAAAAAGGGAGTCCCATTTCCCGAATGTCTCTCTCGTTTGTGGGGAGCCAAACGAGAGAATGTGGAAACACTCGGGAATCAGGACTCCCTTTTTGCTGAAAGGGTAAGTGAACTTAGAAAATTACCAGCTTTTCCAATTGCTTAACTTTTGATGTTTAACTCCCAGGATTTTCGATATGTATTTTTGTGGGATATTTACTGAATGAGTTCTGATTTTAATGGGAGTTGGTTTTGTTCATTACAGCTGTTTCGAAGGCATTGGGAAACATAAAATAGCCATGGCATATGGATATCTAAGTGAACTGGTGACAATTGACTTATACCACGTTTAGGCGAGACTTTGAAATAATATGTGATATTGAGTGACTGCTTTTGGGGAATGGGGATTAACCCCACACTTGTTATCATTTATGACTGAGTAGCGTTTTGGGGAAAGGGGTTCAATTATTTGCTTTTATCATACCTTCATTTTATCTGTCTTATGTTGAGTTTGTAAAATAACTTCATTTTTGTAAGCTAGGTTTTGATTTATACTCCACAGAAATAGGAACAGGGTTGAGAGAGAGAGAGGGAGAGAGGAAGAGATGAGATGCTCAGGAGGAAGAGTGCCAGGTCTGATGGGGAGGAGAGGGAGAGTTTCTTTAAGGCCATCGCTACAAAAAAATTGGCAATGCTTCGGAGGTAGGTGTCCCTTGTCCTAGACATTGTTGGGTGGCGATTACAGGTGGCGGCAGCGGTAAAGACGCTAATGACAGTGTCGTGGATTCACGCCGAAAGGGGATGTATAAATGACGTTAGAATTTATCATTAGGTAAGTGCTAACTCAATATGAGTAGGGCGTTATTTGGTGGAGGAGTTCGCATCAGTTTGTACTTCGTAGCTTGGAGGGGAATCATTGAGTTTGCATTTTTATCGTGGAGGTAACTGTGGTGACTCACCATGGCTGAGAAATCAGTCTGCCTTAATGAGTGCTTGGGTGAAGTGCTGTTTATCAAGTAGTTCGGGGGTGCGATATTCATGCATTTTTTGTGCTTTTAAGTCAAAGTTCACTTAGTATTCAGAATCGGCGGTTTGTTGAGGGGTGAGTGAAGGGGAAAAGTGAGTGTTTTTTTTTTCATTTCAGTTGCTTTGAGATGTAATTTCCTCTTGTATCTTTCTGCTTTTTTTTCTCATATTGAATTATTGTGGCATTGAAACATGTTATTTTATGGGAGTATTTGTAATGGGTTGTACTGTGTGGGAAGGAGATGTATGTCATAGGTGGTGCTTATATTCAGGGTTTCTCTCTTTGCATAGCAACTCAGCCCTATCTCTGTTGTCGACTGATCATTTGTTGCATGGAGACAAAGCACGGTTGACATCGAGTGGTGAATTTTCCTTCAGAGATTTTCCTTCCTTGATTCTTTTTTTTTTTTTTTGTGAAGAATATCTGATGACTTTGCACTCAGCTGATTGACTGGGTTAGTGGAGCACACATGAGAGAGGGGATTTACTTCTGTAAAGTACAGTACATGCTTTTAACATCAGGTCGTTTTTATCGGTGAGTGAGGGATATTTCAGGTACTGGCAGAGAGAAAAAGTTGGCAGTCAGCAATATGGCAACCAGGGATAAGACATTGCTTCATAGGGTCACGACTTTCACTTTGCCTATTCAGCCTTTTGCAGGCTTGGTGAATGAGGATTTAAGACAGCCTGTTGAGATTTTGATTGAAGGTATTGAGAATCATTTGACTACGAAGAAAATCACAGAAGGTAGTGAGGCATTTAACGAAGCTAAGGGATTTCTTGCTTTGGACATGGGAGACACTGGGAAATGCTGCAGGAGTTTTGAATTTAAAAAATGTGCACTCGGGATAACTTGAAGTTTCTAAGAACTGCATATGGAGCAGATGAATGTGGTGATTTGGTTCGGGACATGAAAGCGTTTTATAAGATCAGGAAAGGGCAGAGTTCTGTGGTAGATTTTAGCTCTCAGTTATTTGATGCTGCTTCAGATTTGGTCGTGAAATTGAGAGGCTTGGTCTGGTTACGTGGCGATTTTATATCGTAAGAAAACTTTTAGCTGTTGCTGCATTTCTCATGGTGGTTGAATGATGTGCCATAGTGAGCAGTTTTGATAGTCTGGTAAAGGCTACCTCAGATGAATAATTTATTTTTGCCCAAATCAAGAAGCACATATCGAATTGCCTGACAATAGATAGCAGATTTTTCAGTGGGATGCTGAAAACCACGATGGCGGGTCAAAGGAACTTCCCACAGAGAAATTCAGGTTTTGCTTCGAATGGTTTTTGCTGTAAAGTAGAGAGTGATAGATCTACGGATCATATGCCACAAATTCGTTGTTTTAATTGCAGTAGGTACTGCCGAATTAAATATTGTGGGCTGTGTAGCAGTTCTGCACGCAATTGGAGGTTCTGTCCATCTCTCAAAAAAGAATAATGATAGACCAGTAACCCAGAACTTTGGTAGTAGCTTTAGGAAAACTCCTCAACAAGGTTATCCCACTAAGTCTCAAAATAGACCGAATTTTTGGAGGGCAGAGCAATCAAAAGGGAGAGGGTAGGATGTTCATGTCATATATATAGGACTTTTGGGAGATATAGGAGAACCGAAGCTGGTGGTGAAAGGAGCCATGGCTGAATCTAGTCTTAACTTTTGTGGATACAGGGCCATCTGTCAGTTTAGTGGATTTTGATTTTTTTTCAATTAATGTTCCCTCAGTCGCGACTCAGGCACTCGGAAGATAGGGTGTGCAATGTCCAAGTTCATAAAGTGGACGTTGTAGATGCAGTGGATATTTGTTTTTAGCTGGAGAACCAACTGATAAAGGAGTCAGTTTTGGTGGTGAGAGGAGTTAACTTGGGTAGTAAGATTTTATTAGGGCGTCCAGCGTGTACTAGGAACGGTATTTCTATATACCCTAATAAAGGAGGTATAACAGTTGGTGAAACTGGAGGTTTTGTCCCATATATAAGTTCTGAGGAAATGGACGGGATTAAGTGCGAATAATGAGGAAATTGTAGAGGATAAGCAGTTACAGGGTAAAGGTGAGCCTAATGGTGATGGGAAGAGTATATACAAGGGTGTTTTAATGGAGGATATAATTTTAGAACCAGTTAAGGCCGGGATGGTGAAAGTGAAGATGAGAGATTTAAAGGTGAATAAACAAGCATGTGCAAGGTAAGGCAGTGAGAAACTTAATGGAGTGGAAAGTACAGTTTCGATAAACAAGGTGTTAAATAAAAGAGTAACATGGGTGGGATTGTTAAACTGCAATGATTCAGTTAGGAGGATCAGAGGAATACTTATGTGGTAGATTTGGAAGAATGGAGTTAGGAAACTGAATCAGTGACATTAACAGGGGAGCAAAATGGGTTTATGGAGGTTAGAAGGGAGATATTTAGGAATCATTTGGGTGAGACAGACTATAAGGAATACATAGAGGGGTTAGGTGAGGTTTTAGATGTATATTCAGATGATATCACCTGAAACGAGATAAACTGGGGTTGACAGATGTGTTAAAGCATGATGTGCATTTAGAAGGGGAAACGAAGCCGATTTATGTCCCGTCGTATAGAATACCTTTCAAGATAAGGGAGCAGGTGGAACAAGAGGTTAGCAAGTTGGACGATGATGGTATAAATAGGCCTAGCTCTTTGTCATTTAATTTCCCATTGTTGGCGGTACCTAAGAAGGATGGTTCGATCCGTAGATTTTAGGAAATTAAATGAGAAGACTCTACCAGACAAATATCCTGTGGCATGTTTACCTGATTTGTTTAGGGAGATTAGATCAGTTGACCTCGTGCAAGGGATTTTGCAAGTGCCACTGAGTGAAGAGAGTAGGAAGTTGACAGCATTTTCAGTCACAAAAGGACACTATGAATTTGCAAGAATGCCTTTTGGTTTGCCGGGTAGTCCTATTACATTCACGAGGCTAGTAAACACAGTTTTCCATGGGATGGTGGGGAAAAATGTATTTGTTTATATGGATGATATTTTAGTTGCTACGAACTCTATAGAGGAATATTTAGAAGTGCTTAGGGAAATCCTCAGAAGGCTTTGAATGGCAGGTCTGAAAGTTAAACTAGCCAAGTGTGATTTCTTGAAGAAGAATATTGTATATTCAGGACACGACATTTCGAAAGAAGGTGTATGAGTGAATGACGATAAGGTTAGGGCTATTGCAAATTTTCCTATACCCAAGAATAAGAAAAAGGTTCGCTCGTTCATGGGAATGGCAAGGTTTTTCCGTAGGTTCGTGAAAGGGGTTTCTACATTGTCGGCACCTTTGATAGATGTATGAGAGATGATGTACAGTTTTCATGGGGTGAAGCTCAGCAGGTAGCTTTTCAGGTCAAAGATGCTTTAATGAGTCCCCCAGTTTTGAAGGTGACTGATGCCAGTCAAGAAGGGGTAGGTGCATGTTTAATGCAGAAATTTGAGGGTAAATTTCATCTAATAGCCTTTTAAGCAAGAATTTCAAAACACGTGGAAGTAATGAACAGTTAATGGCGACAGTGGATAAAGAGGCTTTTGTGGTAGTGTCTAGTTTGGTTCATTTTAAGATGTTGCTTTTGGGGAATAAAGTGGAAGTTCTTCGGATTATAACCATTGTTGGATCTTTTTAATAAACCTGATCTGCCTCCTAAGAGGGCTAGGTGATTTTGACAATTAAGGATTTTGATGCTAAGCTTAGGTACATTAAGAGTAAACATAATGTGGTAGCGGATGCTCTTAGTAGGAATTTTGTGGATACAGAAGAAGAGCACGTGTGTAATGCAACTGGCGAGTGTGTGGATTGGGATAGTATTATGGTAGAGAAGAAACAAGATGAGGATGAGGTGTTTGCGGAAGCAAAGGCATTTCTTAGAGGTCAATTAGTAAGAAAGGGATACAGGTTGCCTTATTCAGGTTTGGAGTTAGAAGGTAATTTGTTGGTGAGGAAAATAAAATATAAGTGAAGGAGTAGTGAGAATAATAGGGATATAACAGATCATGGTACCAAAAGACTTGATTCCAGTGGTTTGAGAGATTATGCATTGTAAGTTTGGTAGTCACATTTGGGGATTAAGATGTATCAGAAAGTACGTAATAAATTTTTCTGGAAAAATATATTTTCTACAGTGGAGAAATTTGTGAAAGAATGCTGTGTGTAATTCATGTAAACCAGCGAGGGTAACGTTGTGTAAATTGGGTTCTTTTCCTATCCCAAGTAGGCCTTTTCTGTTGAACTTTTTTTGAGTCAGGGTATGGTCATAGACATCTGTTGGTGATTATAGACGAGTTGAAAGGGTTCGTGGAGATTTTTCCGTTAAAGAATAAGACGGCAGATGAGGTTGCGGTTACAGTGGGAGAGAATTAGTGAATAGAACGTTAAAGTGTCTAGTGGGAGTTATGGGGATACAGAAAGTAAATATTCTTCCTTGTAGGCCGGTAGCTCGTTGGTTGTGTGAGCAAGCTAATAGGAAAGTGATTGAAGCTCTTAGAGTTACAGTGGGGATTAATGATACTAATTGGGATAGATACACAGATGTCAGACATAGTATAAATACAATGGTTAGTGATACCATTGGTATGTCACCTATGGAGGCATTATTTGATTATCTGGTATGGGTTACATTTGATTTGTTGGTAATTCCTTCTCGTTGTGATATGGTTAAATCGTTAATTGCTACTGCTAAAGAGGGACATGCACATTTTAGAAGTACTCTTGAGTCAAAGACACAATAGATGGTCGAGAGGAGTAATGCGAAATCAGAGGGCACAAGAGTTGCAGTTAGGGATATTGTAATTTTGAAGATTAATGTCAGAAATGACTTGAATTAAAAGTTAGGTCCCAAGTTTGAAGGGCCGTTTCTTGTATAGAAGAGAAAAGGGGGAACAAGTTCATAGTTTTACATGAAGACACGGGAGTGACAAAGTTAACACATATCTAGGATTAAAAGAACAACTTGATGTTTGGTGGGGGTTTGTTTTTTTGGAGGGGCATTTATCATTATTATTTTTTTCTTTTCTTTTCCTTAGGGTTAAGCAGTTATTTATGGGTTTTTTCTCCTCTGTTTTCAGATGTGGAGATTTAGCATACTCTTCGCCATAGTAAACCACTGTGAATGCAGTGGGAAAAGTTCATTTGAAACCTGGGGTACTAATTGAAGAGGACCATGAAGTTTGGTCGGATGATGATCACGTTATGATGAATGTGGAATCTGAGGATCTTGCATCAGCCAGGACGGTATTGGAATGTTCTCAGAATAGTGTTGAAACACTGAGGACACTAGAGGAGGCAAAGCAGGAACATAATATGTTGGATCCGTTAACACATTTCTTTTCAGAGATTAGGATTACAGCTGACAGAATTCAGGGCACTATTAACAGACAATTACATGGGTTCCAAGCACAAAACCAAAAGGTACAAAACTTTCGTGTGGTAGAAGTAGGAGGCATAAAAAGGCAGCGGTTACTTTAACTATGGGAGCGACAGCAATGGCAGTAGCAGCGATTGGTGGGATGAGAATTACGAGCCTGAAGTAGGTTGAGGCATTGGGGAGAGTTTTGCAGAAGTTATGTGGTAGTAACACTGAGTTGCGCGAGCGTTTTGAAGATTTGAGAAATACATACAATGTGTTACAAGTCGCTGTCCAGGGGGTTAGGGGTAACCTAGATTTGACAATAGCTCTGTTTACGGTTCATACGACAGTTTTGAATATTGAGAAAGGGACCGAATCGTTGCTATCAGAGATCAAATCTCAGGTAAAAGTGGTATTACGATCTCGCCTCTCGAAATCGACAGGTTCTTTAAAATAAACAAGCAATTAGGCTGTAATGACTGACGAGAGGTGACAAACAAAGGAGAGAGGAGCAGAACAAATACAAAAAAAATTACCTTAAAATTAATTTATTTACAATAAAGTTATATACATAATGTACACTGAGTCAAGGTTAAATTTAAACTAAATTCAATGAACATTATTACAAGTGAATTAGTCACTTAACGGGAGCAGCAACAATTAACTGGTCAATAAAACATTATAAATGAAGAGTCAAAAACAAACATTAGCAGCACAAACACAAATGACCAACACAATAATTACGTTACATAAATTCAGAAAAAAAATAAAAGCCAGAGCAATAAATGATCAAATCAATATAAAATCAAAACCATAAACAATCAAATGGGTCAGTTACCAAAATACAATTCATAATATAGCAGCAAAATTAAAACGTCAAGCCAGAACAAAACGGAATCATTAAACAAAATCAGCACAGCAGGGTTAAAATAAAGATAAAATCATGAAAAATAACATCACCAGACGAACTCAATAGAGCCGTCGAAACAGCCCCAAACTGCTTTACAGGAACACTGCAGGACAACTCCGACAGAGTCGAAACGACAACCATCTCGTCCTCAAGCACAGTGCTGACGTCCTCCTCCAGTACCGGCGACCGCGACAGAGCCGACACGGCAACCATCTCGCCCTCCAAGAAACGTACTGACGTCCTCCTCCATCTACGACGATCATGACAGAGCCGACACGGCAACCATCTCGTCCTCAAGAAACTCTCCGCTGCCAAGACCTGACTCGCAAGTACGGATACCTGCTGCTGCTACTCCAGTTGGCTTGCTGCTGCCCTCAACCTGACTCGTTGCTGGTACGAACCTGACTTGTTGTTGTTACGAACCTGACTGACGAAGTCTGACGCCATCCAACAGACGTCAACTCGCCAGCAATTAAAAACAAACAAAACAAAGGAGGCAACAATCCACCAAGGGAACAATCGGCAAACGATTGTTCCTAACAAGTGGTAATAGCGGTGTTGGAGGAGCGTATTTCTGAAGATATTTTACCTTTAGTGGTGTTAGAATTAGTTTTGATGGATGCAGCTTACGAATAGGGGTCCAATATAATTTTCACTAGTAGTGATGTATATAGATACTATGGGATAATAAAAGTATGTTTATCAGACAGGGGGTTAATTGTGGAGATTCCTACTAGTGCTAAAGACCTTTTTCATAGTTATATAATACATCCTTATCCTAGTACATATAATAATGCAGTATTGATGTTAGAGGGACTAGAAACTATGTATATTATAGGGAGTAAGTTTCAATCATTAGCTATTAATTATATGGACAGAAGTACATTAGTCCATGATAAATATATTTGCGATAATAAAGAGTTGGTTCTGAGGATGTTGTTTTAGGTGGTTGTGAGTTTCAATTGACACATGACGTGACCGCTCCAAAATGTAATTTTAAACCAGTTCCTAACGATTATATGGTGATGCCATTGGAAACGACTTCAGCAATCTTTTGCAAAAGCTGCGGGTTGACACAGATTTGCCACAACGCTTCGACATCGTTCATTTTGGGGGGATTGCGGCTATTTGATGGAGCATGCAGAATAGTATCTACAGAGTTCATCATCCTTAGCAAGAGGATTTATAATTCGTCAGCAAACATTTTTCCGCAGCATATGCATAATCATCATGGTGTTGTAGAATTACCGGCTGCAGTAGA
>JANJGK010000052.1:14312406-14377406 GCA_039081455.1 Macrobrachium rosenbergii | reverse complement strand
ATATATATATATATATATATATATATATATATATATATAATATATATACTGCTGAGAGGGTAGGTGGCTGCTATCACCCGAGGCAAACAGGACCAAGGGCAGAGGAAGACGTCCATAATAACGGCATAACTTTATTTGTGCTTACGTTTCAAGACATCTGTCTCATTATCAAAGCTGGAATAAGTAAAATATAAATATAAAATCAGACTCATACTTAAAATTACAATCAAAATATAGAGGAGCAATTGCTGGACAATTGCCCTCTGGCCTTCCTTCCCCTTTTCTATTGTAGATATGTAGATGACACTTTTGTACTTTTTAGAGACAAAGAAAGGGCTGAAATGTTTCTCCAGTATGCTAACACAGCACATCCAAATATTAGGTTTACGATTGAGCATGAAAATGATAATAAATTACCCTTTCTGGATGTTTTAGTTACTCGAGAAAACGATTGTTTTAATTCATCAGTATTTAGGAAAAAGACTTTTTCCGGTCTAGGTTTGAATTTTTATAGCCATTGCTGTTTTAACTTTAAATTAAACTCCTTGGTTACCGTCTTCCACAGAGCTTTTGATATAACTTCCAGCTGGTTTGGTTTTAATAATGAAATAACTTTTTTATACAAATACTTTCGAGACAATTGTTACCCTTCCAGACTTTTTTATACCTATTTAAATAAATTTCTGAATGATAAATATATACCTAAATTACAAATACCTACAGTTCCTAAGATGACATTTTTCTCCAGTCTCCCTATGATCCACGATAAGTCTTTTTACAACACTTTGAATAACCTAATTCAACAGTATGCACCTGCCATTAATTGTAAATTGATTCCGGTCAATCCTCTTAATATCAAATCATTATTCCAGTACAAAGACAAAATTAGCCCTCTTATGACATCAAGCATCGTCTATTTATTTGCTTGCCCCCGATGTAGTCAGGGGAAATACGTGGGCGCCTCACGCCGCCTACTGAAAGTGCGAATTGATTGTCATAGGGGGGTCAGTTATAGAACTGGAGTCAAATTATCTAATCCAGAGTTCTCAAATATTCGAGAACACGCCAAAAGATGTAAAACAGAAATTGATTATAGAAATTTTAAAATACTTTCCAAAGTCCCCAGTTCTTCGCTTCCTATCTTTGAATCTCTTTTTATTAAACTACTAGTACCAAGATTGAACAACCAAACTACCTCAACAACTCTGTGCCTGACGTGAGTTTACCCCGGCCTGGAATTCTTTCTTTATGTCACTCTACTTTTATACTCCGTACAAACGGTAACGGTCTTCTTAATTTTGTCTTTCTTTTGTATAACTTTTTTTTTATATTTTGATTGTAATTTTAAGTATGAGTCTGATTTTATATTTATATTTTACTTATTCCAGCTTTGATAATGAGACAGATGTCTTGAAACGTAAGCACAAATAAAGTTATGCCGTTTTATGGACGTCTTCCTCTGCCCTTGGTCCCATATATATACTGTATGTATATATATATATATATATATATATATATATATATATATATATATATATATATATATATATATATATATATATATATATTATATATATATATACAGTATATATATTATATATATATAATATATTGAGAGAGACAGAGACAGAGAGAGAGAGGGAGGAAGGAGGGGGAGAGAACACTACCTAATTGGTTTCTTCTATATCTCAAATTTAATTAAATTTAATGACATGGATATTTTCTTTCATTCATTAACCGACATTTTCGATGAATTGTTAAAAATCTGGGCCATTTCAAGGACTCGACCGAATCATCAATTAAATGAATCAATGCTGTGGAAACTTTCTGAATTAATCGTGAGGATATTATCTGTCCCTCTTTGTTAATGATTTAGAAACAAATAATCCATCTCCTAACGATGCAAATTGCAGCAACCATTAGTGTATAAATTTTTATTCTATTACTTTAGTGGAATTTGTTGATTTCATATTTGCTATTTCTATCCAAGTATTCTAGGTCGTAAATAATTAACTTAGTCCCATCCGTGTCATTTTTTATTAATTTTTGTGAACCAGCTGATTCTAATGCCTCTGGTTTTTAGGCTATTGGTTAGAATACTCGCCACAAGAGGTCTAAATTCGATCTTGGGCAAGAAAGAGTAATTAGGACAAATTGCATTAAAATTTACTGTCGCCTGTTTACCTAACAGTACTTTTTAGGGACTAACAGTACTTTTTAGGGACATGTGGAGAAGGCTTGGGGCCAGCAGCTTATCCCAAAATAATTGCTAAGGACTGGAAAGATACTACCTTTTGGAATATATATATATATATATATATATATATATATATATATATATATATATATATATATATATATAATATATAATATATATATAAAGACTTAAAGCTGACCAATTGCTAACCTGTGAAAATGGTGTGTCCGGTGCAGGTGGCCTTTATGTTGACGTTGGTGTTTTCCCCGGTTAGATACAGCAGGTATCTGACGTGTTCATTTGTGTATTCTGATCATGGCCAAGATGCATGGGGATAACATGACAGATTGTTGGAAGCTTTGTGATATCTGTGGATTCTGGAGGCGGAGTCCTTTGAACATTGAACCCAACAGTGTCGTCACGCTTCAAGGGAGGGGTTATTAAATGAGTGTGTGCATACGTGCACTCTCTAATGTGTATTTATAGACGAACCATACAATGGGTATTCACTTCGATTTGCAGCTGGCGTGATTTGCTCTTTGAGCTGTGTTAGTGTATTAGAACAGCCACTAAGAGGAATGGTTTCCGCGGCCATGGAATGTGATTAAAATAACTCATTAACACTTATATCTTTTTCAGACATTATGTAGAATGCCCATTTTGCGTTGCGGTGAAACCCCTCTGTTCTCCATTCTGCATTTTTCCATTGAAGTGTCTATTTTTTTATACACCATTTCAGGTTTTAATATACGCTGTGTTTCTTTTAACAGGAATTCTGGGTTCATCCTGTGAGGACGAATATTTTGGAAGTGGTGTTCTTTTAACACGCTATATGACATTTATTTTGGTCTAGAATAATTATGACCTTTTTTTTCTTTTGGTGACCAGGGTGTTAGTCACTATAATAGTATTGGTTGGTCTAGAATCATTAATTCAATTGACTGTGAGTCCGAGTTTCCTCTAGTTATGACTTCCATTCTTATGGGGTGTGAGACACTCCATTTCATGACTGTAGCTTTTGCTGAAATACTTTCGTTAAATTTGCAAATAAAGATTAGTTTTGTATCTGAACGTTTTATTCCAGTAGGCCTTTGTTTGAGGACAGATACAGGGAGAGGAGTCAACAAGAGAGAAAGAATGTCCTGATCCAATGTTGCCCATTGCTACCGGAGAATCTCAGAGATATAAGATGATATGACACTGTTCTTCAAACAGATATAGGAAGAGATTATGACCCTATTTGACGGTCGCAAAAATACTGACAGAGGACATATTTTATAAATTTGGAGTTCCTGAAAAATTGCATAGCGACCAGGGAAGGAATTTTGAAAGTAATGTAGTCAAGGATATTTGCAAGAAATTTAGCATTCATAAGACTAGAAAGTCTCCGAATCATCCTCAGGGGAATGAAATGGTGGAAAGATTCAACAGAACTATTTTTTGGTTTATTAGGAACTCAGAGTAAAGAAAAGAAAAGAAAATGGACTCGTTATATTCAGAGCTTAATATTTGTCTATAATGCGGCACCCCATTCGGTAACGGGGTACTCTCCTTTTTATTTGATGTTGGGTCGTGAGCCTAAATTATCAGTAGATGTTTGGAAAAAGCAGCCTCATTCGTTAGAATGGAGGCACCAGAGTTAGCTTGGCTAGACCAACAATGGCAGATCCAAGGGGAGACTTGGCAAATGGCTCGAAGCAATACAGATAGGAATTGGAAATATAAGACAAAACGAATACTAGAGGACTCGCGAACGAATGACTTGAAAGTGGGAGAGAAAGTACTTCTTAAAGAAAATCGAATTATAGGGAGAGCTAAATTGCAGGATGACTATAAAGGGGATGAATGGGTTATCGAGGCGGTGCTGGATGGCAGATGTGGTCTGTTCAAAGTTAGGCCTGTTGGGTATGAAAGTAAGGTTATACATAGATCTAATGTTAGGCCTATCAGTGTAACAGATGATAAAAGGATAAACGGAGAGGATAGACATTCGGACGAAGAACTCACAGTACCTCATATGGAAAAGGTTCTGGAAAATGAGGACGTGGGTGATCAATCAGAGGATGAAGTGTCAATGCCAAATATGGAAGAGGTTCTGAAGAGGTTTGGTACTAGCTATTCACAAACAACTAATGCTGAGATTGAACAAACGCCCACCGTTGTAGGGAATAATATATAACCAGTTAGGTTAAGAAGGTCTTAAAGGTTGAAACAAAAGAGAGAAAAGTGTTAAGCATATTTTTTTCCCTGCAAATAACAAATAAGAAGCTTCTGTTGATTGTCAGTAACGAGTTTACTGTACTGATTAGGTGGTTCATGTTCGTCTGTATTTCTTGCATCGGTAAGAAATCAGAAGTGCGATGAGGGATGAGGGCATCGTCAACTAAAGCAGCTGGGAATGTGTAGCGTATGAGCAGTCACGATTGCAGAGGTGCTACAGTCAAGAAACTCGCTTGTTAAATTGTATATAGTTAACAGCTATTTATATAACAGCCATTTACTTATAGTAGTTAGCTGTATAATTTCTTTAAGGAACAACACTTGGCTTTTATACAGTTAGCCTTGGTCACATCTTGGGTGGAACGGAAATGCTTTGCGAAGATCCATTTTACTGACAAAATCCTAAATAGCAGGAGCTGTGATTTACCAACATAACGGAAATAGACTGGACGATCTGTAAACAGCTGAAGGTAAGCCGAAGGAAATGTAATGCAACAAGTGCTTTGTCAATTCATCCGACTTACTGAGTGATTGCATAAAAAACGAAATGAAATTTTACCAGTATTTTTATGAATTGTTAATTTATGTAATATCTATTTTCAGGGTTGTGTTCTTAGATTGAATAAAAGCATATGGAAAAGAGGTTGTTGATTGCCCTCAGACGCAATATTTATATAATATATATATATATATATATATATATATATATATATATATATATATATATATATATATATATATATATATATATATATATACATATATATATATATATATATATATATATATATATATATATATATATATATATATATATATATATGTACACACATAATGCACTTATGAATGTATATATATATATATATATATATATATATATATATATATATATATATATATATATATATATATTTTACGTTTTTCCTGGCGATTTAGTTTGAAATATTCTCTGTGAGACAGGTAGCAACAATTTAAGGTACTTTAGCCTTGTGATTCTGACTTCGTGGGTCCAGGAAAACGTAAAAAGAGGAAAACAAAGGGGAATATCATATGAGCTTAAGGCTCTTGTTACTGAGGGAAATATTACGTAAAACATGTGGGCAAATTTAAAGGAGTGTATTTACATAAATGACATTAGTACAGGAAAGAGGAATGCAAGTAGATTATTGAACCTGAAGGGGATTCCTACGGGATGAATGAAACTGGGGGATTCCAGACACAGTCCAAGAAGCTTCCACGAAATAGGGTCCCTCTGAAATGAGAGATATGCACATTATACGCCAGTAATGAAAGTAGACAAAAGAATAATGAATTCGAAGCTGCACTGAGGGTGCCAAAGGGCTTCCACGGTATATTAATGATAGCTTAGCACTGCCGACACTCGAAGAGCATGGACATTTGACAAGAGATTCGGTGATTACTGGCTCACTATTTAAGTAAATATTACGAGACAAAAGCGTGACTGAATGGAGGTCTTCCAGGGCACATTACCGTAAGACAGGTTCCAGCGTAGAAAAGGGGTCCGTGGATGACTTGCGATTTCCGAGGGCAAGTTTCTTCACGTGTTAGGATGCGGGGGCTTCACGTAAAAGGGCAATGCGTGGGAATTTCAGGAAGGGCCGGGCAATGGCATGTGGGCATCCGGCGGGTCAACGGTGGAGCGAGCACGTGGCTTGCGGTCGAAGGGCACGAGGAGAAAGTATACTTTGAAAAGGGCCACGTGGTTAGGATGCAAGGGCATCGATGGGGCCAGGTGTTTGAGGATGTCTTCACTCCATATCTTCCACCACGCGTGTGAGGTGAGAGGCCTCGTGTTTTCTGCTTTTATCTCCTCCTATGGGCAGGGGGCACGTCCAACACATAGGGGGAGAGTTGAGTCATGTCCAGCTGATGCCCGCAGGGGTAGTTGTGCCTGTAAGAAAACGACCAGACAGAGATCACTTTTGCCTCGAAGAAAGATCTGCTTAAAGGGAGTGGCCTTAATCCGTTTTAAACCCTTGTATTCTGACCGTGCGAAGTCTCGATAGACAGATGTGTCTATCGATCGAGCAGCTTGCAGTAAATGAAAACAACAGAACAAACAACAACAACAAAAGAGGGGGAGGCAATTTGCTAGCGAGTTCTTGCTAATCATAATACCTCCCCATACAAGATGATGTACTCACCTTCCTCGGGTGTGTACATCGATATTCAAGAATGAGCGGCAAATGCTTTACGTTACTCTACATTCTGCCTTGCAATGAACTTTACTACTAAGGGATTTATGAAGCTGTGACATTACTTTTAATAACACATTGGGACAAATTTCTTTAACAGGACGCAAGGTGATTTAAACACTTGCAAAAGAGTAATTACTTTAGATTTGGTTACCCATTGATAACTTTATAAAGTAACTCGAACAATGTTAATTAATTAGGATTAGAAGACCAAGTATATGAGGCCATGGCAAACAAATGAAAAGAGAGGTTATTGTTCAAGAATTAAAATACATGGTTACTTAATTTTAGATAAAATGCATGCTGTTAGTACAGTCTGCCTTGAAGAGGCTGTATAAATGAAAACAGTGTTTATTTTTGTAAATGACATCCCCTTTACACGATATTGTAATGACTATTCATATTCGCCTTGGTAATTGCTTAGCTAATAGTCCAATGCTAGCGGATGGCTGACCCTCACACAGGGATTTTGACAGTCGTATGCGGGCGAGAGTATTCGCGAGCTTTAATTCGCTAACCTTAAACTACGCTAATTTTATGTGTCCACTGGCCACTCGAGTACTCAATGTTATGACGGGGTGGGCGGACAAAAGATGTGGGGTCTAGGACAAACAGAGTTCTTAGAAGGAAGGGAGGGGGAAAAAGGAATAATAATAACAAAAGGAAAATTAACAAGATGTTACGAATGGAAACGTGACCGCATATGAAAGGCGGAACACGTCTCTCGGAGCTTACGAAAGGGGCATTTAAATCACAAGGGCAAGAGTCTATGACTCGCGATTCCTTAAAAGAAAGATAAATAAATAACTAAAAGAGGTCAAATGATATTGGCAGAAGAGCTAAGGGAAAAAGAGTGAGGGTTTTATTGTGTTAGGCGGGAATTTACCGTCCTTCGCCTATAAATTACGGCCCGGACTATCACTTCAGTCCCAGGGCGAGGAAAGTGCACCGGAAGGGCGCGACTCCTTCAGGAAGAGCTGACACGCACGCCCGGTGCCAAGGTATGGGCGCAAGGGCGTGCCACTTCTCACTCTGTTATTCTCAAGGATTTATACATTGCGTGGGGAATGGTATCCCGTACTTAATTGCCTCTTGTGGTGATAATTTAAGGAAAGATTAATAGAGAATGATAAGAGATAGAAGTTCCTGAGGAACGGAAGAAGATAGCGGAGGGTCTGACATCCCCTTCTGGATTAGAGGTGCCAAGACCTTCGAAAAATGAAATGGTGACGCAGGTGCCAGGGGAGCTCTAGAGCTCTTTGTAAATTACCTGGAAATTCCCACACCCGTGGTAATTTCCCCTCAAACCTTTCTCAAGGGGACAGTCGTCCTCGGCCGGGGAAGCGGAGGGCCCGAGACCGGAGGGCGGCACGGAGTGCCACCTGGGCCTGCTGCTGCGACAGCTGACGCAGGAGTTTTCCGTGCTGGTTCTACCATGATCCGTCGCGGCTCTTGTAGTTCATCGGCCAAGTGAGATATGACAGAATCCTGACTTGCAAATGCGTCGGCGACGGACTGAGGCAGAGAGGAGGCGGTCAGGGGCGGCGTGAGCGGCTCGCAGGTAACGATAACCAGCTCAGGCACGGGTTGCGAGGCCGCACCTGCAGGTGAGCTTCTGCGGTGGTCGAGAGGAACCGTCTCTCTTACCGAGGCCGGTGGCGGTGCCAGGCCGGGGGAAGAGAGGGGGTCCTGAGTTGGATCCCGTGAATGGAGATCGGAGTAGTGCTCTGGCGCTGGCACTAGGGCAGAGGCAGGCACTATCAGAGGTTTCTTGGGCTCGTCGGTCAGGACGGACGAAGCTTGGCACTGCTCGGGGCATGCAAGTGGCACCGGCAGGAATTTGGCATCTCCGGAAGGGAGATCTGATTGGGGCCCTGGCACTGGCACTGAGGCACGGCCGGGCACTGGAATTGGATCGGGAACCGATCGAGGGGGCCACTGTACCTCGTACTCAGGTGGCACTGGTAGGGACTGCACGTCCTCCTGGTACCCAGGGGGCGCCAGTCTTGACTGTGGGAGAAGCGGGGGAGGATTACTCGCGCCCGCGGAATGATTCGGGGAATGTGGACCCCTAGATTGTCGTGATTTCCGTGGCGACTGAAAGTCCTGTCCCAGGATGATGTCATAGTCTCCGGGGAGATGGCTTGCTACTGCAAGATTGCAAATTTTGGATTGGTGAGGTCTTGTGACTCTCAATTGGACCGTAGGGAGTATCATTTAAATTGATTTATTCCCTCGATCGTGATGAGTTTTCATCTATTGACGATAGCTTCGTAGGGAACTCTGTCCCTTCGGATGAGGGAGATTTGCGCGCCCTAGTCCTCGAATGCAGTGACTCGGCACGCGGGGTGGCTACCTCGTGGAGGGGTCACGTATACAGGCCCTTCGGCAGGAGGGCCTAATGACGTGGGATCTGTGACGGACAAGGCAACGGTGGGAGTATTTGATTTATTATTGCGTGGGCATTTCGCCCATGCAGGAGAATGGCCATAAACCTTGCACGCCGTGCAAAAGGTCTGGCTGAAGTCTTTCCGCGCTGCCACTGTGGAGGGCGCAGGCGAGTTATGGGGCGATTTTCTGGGAGAGAGAGGAGCCGGTTTCTTGATCTGGCAATAATGGCAAGTTAGGGGTTTGCCTGAGTTCCCATTTTTGTGGGAATTTGATCCTCCGAGGATCTTCTGCCCCATGGATCCTTCTTGAGGATGGTGAGTTTCCCACATGTCTGCTATTCGGCAACACTCGGTGAGTGTTGCTGGGGCTTTTTCCACTATATGAGTGGCGAGGGCAGGAGGGGCGTAGCGCAGGAAATGCTCGAATTTAAACCGCTCGAGTACCTCGGCGGTGCTTGTGGCTCCTTCAGAATCGAGCCATTTTGTTAATGCCCGCTCCGAATGGTACGCCCAATCGGACCAAGTCTGGCCTGCTTCTCTTGGCTGCTCTCTCCAACGTCTCCTCCACTGCTCGGGGGTAATCTTGTACACCTTCGTAACTGCTTGGCGTACGGCTTCCCAGTTTCCCCTATCGTCTGCCGAAAGGGCGTGGTAGGCAACGATGGCCTTTCCGCCCAGGAATTTAGTGAGAACAAGGGAGAGTTCCGCGGGTGAGAGATCGCAGCACTCCAGGACTCGTTCGGCCCTTTCAAGCCATACTTCGGGTTCGGACTCTGTCCATTTTGGCATGAACGAGTGAGCTTTGCCGAGGGCACTCATTCCCGCTGCAGGGGGCGGGGGGGGGTGGCGTGCTGTCGTTCTAGCATCTGGAGCTCATGGGCGCGTTCTCTCTCTCTCTCTTCACGTTCCCTCTCCTCTCGTTGCTCTTGGGCAATTCTTTCTCTCTCTCTCTCCTCATGTTCTCTCTCTCTCTCTCCTCATGTTCCTTCTCCTCTCGTTGCTCTTGGGCAATTCTTTCTCTCTCTCTCTCTTCACGTTCTCTCTCTCTCTCCGCACGTTCTCTCTCTCTCTCCGCCTTGGCATCATCCACTCGCTCTTGAACCCATGCTCTCAGATCTTGCCCCGATAGTCCCATGTCATTCCCAGCGGACATGTAGAATTTGAAATCCTCGTTTTGTTGGGCTCTGGTATTAGCCATCTTGAAATAATGATTATATGGTAGGTCTGAAAAGACTCAGGTTGTCTGAAAAGACTCAATTGCAGGAATCTGAAACACTCAATTGTTCAGACTGCAGGAGAATGGATCTGTCTGAATAAGACAGTTGATTAGTAAGTCTGAGGAGACTTTTTGTTAAAATTTGATATGTCTTGGAAAGACGTGGTTGTTCTTGGCGAACGAATTTTAATATGCGTCTTGGAAGACGTAGTTGGATTTTGTCACGCTCGGGCTTGGCCAGCTGTAGCGTGAAGTTAAGGAGTTGTTCTAACGAACTAGAATGATCAGTCCCGTAAGGGCTTAGATGTGTGTGACCTACACTATATAATGTCTCAAAAGGACTTAATTTTGGGTTCCCGCAGGAATGAGAAATTCTCGCCACGTGCGATGTAGAATTTTAGGAGTCCCTGAGGACTGGCAATTTTGGTTGATGAATTCTCGCCACGTGCGACGTAGAATCTTAGGAGTCTCTTAGGACTTGGAATTGTGGAATTTGGAGGAATTCTCGCCACGTGCGACGTAGAATTTTAGGAGGAGTCTCTGAGGACTTGGAAATACGATTCGTCCCTTAGGACTTAGAAATTACTAACGGGAAAACCCAAAGAAAAATGTTTGCTGAGAAATGAATGGAAAAAAAAAAATGCTACACATGCGGGCATGGGCGGTGGGGGAGGTGTGCAGGACGTCTGACCAACACCGGAGTTATTTTTAGATTCTGTGTGAATGGACCCGTATATTTATAGACCGTCTGGGATTCCGGGCAGAGGATAACAGTAAAACGACCTAGTAATTTTCCCTATAAGCGGAGTTTAAATTTCGCTTTCCTAACACCTAACTCGAATTCTAACTACACTGAGAGAATTTCAGCAATGCAAGCTGACTTCGTCTTGTCCCACGTGGGAATTTATTCGCGCCTAAATAACAGTTCGCTAATCCGAAATGCGAAGTAAAATTTATCACAGAGGAATTTCTTTCGCACTATTCCTCGAAGCAAGAATATGGCAAGGATTTTAACACAGGAATTTTCGCACTATTCCTCGAAGCAAAAGATATGGCAAAGATTTTAACACAGAGGAATTTCGCACTATTCCTCGAAGCAAAGGATGGTTAGCACTGGTTATTTCCTAACTACCTATCCTGAAAGGCATGCATTAACGAATCTAATACGGCGGTTCTTTTCTCTCAGTGAATACATGCGTCCCTATTTCTAATTCCTAGGAACAGTCACGATTGTAAAAAGGTTTTGCTAAGATAAACACATTACTTACGTGGAATTTCCGGATCTGTGTGCTGGTTTTACACAAAAGGTTCGTAATTGTCTCGTACCCAGCTTAGCTTTGCTAATAGCTGATCTGGCAAGTTGCAAATGCAATAAAGCAACACCAGGGGAACTGCAACTGGAAAACGAGATCTATGGCCAGGTCGCCATTTTTACGTTTTTCCTGGCGATTTAGTTTGAAATATTCTCTGTGAGACAGGTAGCAACAATTTAAGGTACTTTAGCCTTGTGATTCTGACTTCGTGGGTCCAGGAAAATGTAAAAAGAGGAAAACAAAGGGGAATTTCATATGAGCTTAAGGCTCTTGTTACTGAGGGAAATATTACGTAAAACACGTGGGCAAATTTAAAGGAGTGTATTTACATAAATGACATTAGTACGGGAAAGAGGAATGCAAGTAGATTATTGAACCTGAAGGGGATTCCTACGGGATGAATGAAACTGGGGGATTCCAGACACAGTCCAAGAAGCTTCCACGAAATAGGGTCCCTCTGAAATGAGAGATATGCACATTATACGCCAGTAATGAAAGTAGACAAAAGAATAATGAATTCGAAGCTGCACTGAGGGTGCCAAAGAGCTTCCACGGTATATTAATGATAGCTTAGCACTGCCGACACTCGAAGAGCACGGACATTTGACAAGAGATTCGGTGATTACTGGCTCACTATTTAAGTAAATATTATGAGATGAAAGCGTGACTGAATGGAGGTCTTCCAGGGCACATTACCGTAAGACAGGTTCCAGCGTAGAAAAGGGGTCTGTGGATGACTTGCGATTTCCGAGGGCGAGTTTCTTCACGTGTTAGGATGCGGGGGCTTCATGTAAAAGGGCAATGCGTGGGAATTTCAGGAAGGGCCGGGCAATGGCATGTGGCCATCCGGCAGATCAACGGTGGAGTGAGCACGTGGCTTGCGGTCGAAGGGCACGAGGAGAAAGTATACTTTGAAAAGGGCCACGTGGTTAGGATGCAAGGGCATCGATGGGGCCAGGTGTTTGAGGACGTCTTCACTCCATATCTTCCATCGCGCGTGAGAGGTGAGAGGCCTCGTGTTTCTGCTTTTATCTCCTCCTATGGGCAGGGGGCACGTCCAACACATAGGGGGAGTTGAGTCATGTCCAGCTGATGCCCGCAGGGGTAGTTGTGCCTGTAAGAAAACGACCAGACAGAGATCACTTTGGCCTCGAAGAAAGATCTGCTTAAAGGGAGTGGACTTAATCCGTTTTAAACCCTTGTATTCTGACCATGCGAAGTCTCGATAGACAGATGTGTCTATCGATTGAGCAGCTTGCAGTAAATGAAAACAACAGAACAAACAACAACAACAAAAGAGGGGGAGGCAATTTGCTAGCGAGTTCTTGCTAATCATAATAATATATATATATATGTATATATATGTATATATATGAATACATATATATATATATATATATATATATATATATATATATATATATATATATATATATATATATATATATATATATATATATTTTTATATGTTTCCTGGTGCAGGTGGATCTTATGACTCCACAATTATTACTTTTACTCGAAAATGGCCTTGTAAGATACCCAGGACATATAAAACACAAACAAAAAAAGAAGTACACGGAGCGGAGAGCTCTTCACTAGGGGAAGTGCGTGAAACACGTGGATATAAAAATAGTTATATTTGATAGCACACAAGGTCAAAAGGAAAATTAACTGAAAATACGGTAAATTACTGCCGTAGAAGTCCTCCCGAAGGGGGGGGAGCTTGGGAATGCCAGGAACACGGACCAAGGATAATTCTGCTACAGGCGTCTTTCTGAAACGATATTTGGACCCACGTTACACATCTAATGCTGGAATTTGGGGATTGAATTACTCGGGGGTGCACTGAAGGCGCCAAGGACTCCCCGAGGCGTTACTTGTGACTCAGAGGAAAGAAGCTGTGAACACGTGGGCCTGGCTTGAACCAAGGAATATCAGGGAACACAAAGTTATAGGCCCAGAGATTAATAAATGCAAAAGGGCTAAGTAATCGTGACTAGCAACTCGTTTTGGGTACATTACCACATTTGTAGGGGCGCAGGGATGACGACGTCTTCTGCCGAGAAACACGTGTGGGAGCGTGGATAAATGGTAGCCTCCCTCTCCAAGGTATTTCTTCAAGTCGTAGATTGGGGCGGAAAAGGGCGCCCTTGGGATGATGAAAAGGCCGCCGTTTAATGTCAGCTCGCGTTTGGAAGACTTGCAATCCCCCTTGCAGTCTTCTAAGGCCACGTGGAATGGAACACGGGGCACACAGGGCGGCGATGGGATCCACGTGGCGGCGAGCGGAAGAGGCAGGGGCAACGGCCCAAGACTGGACTTGTTCTCGGCTTAAACTAGCGGG
Source organism: Macrobrachium rosenbergii (assembly GCA_039081455.1). Taxonomy (NCBI): domain Eukaryota; kingdom Metazoa; phylum Arthropoda; class Malacostraca; order Decapoda; family Palaemonidae; genus Macrobrachium; species Macrobrachium rosenbergii. The sequence goes on along the minus strand of JANJGK010000052.1, from coordinate 14,363,510 downwards.
CGCGTGTGGGGGAGAGCTATCCTGGCCCTGACCTTTTATTGCTTCTGGACAGGGGTAGGGGGGGGGCGATGTCCTGACCCAGATCGCCGACCCGGATATCATAGAAAACCATTTTCTTTCCCTGTACCAAAGAAAACAGTGCAAAGCCAGTTTACTGTCCCCAAACTATTATATTTTCTCTGAGCCCTTATTTCCCCGACCTTCAAAGGTTCAAACCAACCCAAAGCAGGGAAGGAGAAGAGTTTCCTAGCTCATTTTGGCGCTACTCTTTACAGCTCCCCTGGCAAGATAATATTCACACCTATAAACGGGTGCGAATATTGACAAAAGCAAAAATGAGCGAAGAAAACGTTCGACTTTATTCTATCTTTTACTTTGCTACAACCTTTACTCTACTTTATTTGTAAAACTCTGATGCCACACTAATCAATAACAAACTGAAGATTTACTTTAGGAGCAGAGTGCAATTTAGAATATACAATAAAAGGGTAAACTTGCTTGCAAATTAATTATTGCTCAAATACTTCCTAAGTACTGTTTCTACCCATTCTTTATTCGATTTACTTTACTGGGGTAATAAGGCGCTCAAAAGAAAATAAACAAAGAACACTTCAAAATTTCAAAATAACAACAACAAAATAAAACATACAAGGCAGAATTTAAAAGGAAACAAATGTAAACCCACTGATTCCTTAATGCTATCCTGGAATTACAGGCATGCTATTACTTGTGCCTTGAAGAGGCGGCATTCGTGACAATACACTGTAGGTATTAAATAATATCCCCTTTACCAAAATTGTAATAATAGAATTCAATTCTTCTTTTCAATCGACCTCCAATTGTTCACAAGCTCGACGAGCATAACTAATATTTCCCACGAACGCTAATCTGAAGGGGCAAGAACTTGACAGCTGTGAGGCAAAGAGATTATTTGCGGGTTTTAACTCGCCAACTTAAATGACGCTAAATTTTTACGTCTGCAGCTTACAACTCGGGTGTAAGCTAAAAATAGACTACTCGACTTATGAATGGGAGGATAAACAAATGAAGGGGAAAATGGACAAGGATAACATTCTCCACATGGATAATAAAAAAAAAGAAATGTAAATAAAAATAAAGGAAACTACACAGAACAACAACGAAGGATATTACTTCATACTAAAGGGCGGGCCGCACCGCGGTGATTAAAAGGCAACGTTAAAATTCGTAAGGGCAGGAGTCTTGTGCCTCGAGATTCGTAAAAAAAAAAATGAGAAAAGATTAAATGCAAAAGTAAATAATATACGTAAAAAATAAAGGATAACAGAGTGAGGTATTTATGATTTACTTCTTTATCTAACTTCCGCCGCCAACAGACGACGGTCAGAGCTAACTCTCAGCCCAAGGGCGGGGAAAGAAAACCCAAAGGGCGCGACCCCTTCAGGAAGAGTTGACACGCCTGCCTTGTGCCAAAGGACGGGCGTAAGAGCGTGCCACTTCCCACTCTGTCTCTCTTACTGCTTCAAAATAAAATTATTTATACATTTCAAAAGGGGATGATATCCCATATATTAACTGCCGCTTGCGGTGGTAAGTAAGGGAAAGTGTGAAGGAAAGATCGATAGAGAAGGATGAGGGATAGAAATTCCAAAGGAAAGGAAGAAGATAGCGGAAGGCCTTGACATCCTCTCCTGGATGAAAGGTGCCAAGACGTTCAAAGATGAAGAAGGGGGCCCTATGCCAGGTTTGCACAGGGGCCAGAAGAGCTCGGGGCTCCTTGTGGACTACCTGCGATCGCCCACACCCGTGGTAACTCCGCCGCGAACCTCTCCTCCTTGGACCGTTGTCCTTGGCCGGGGAATCGGAGGGCCCGAGGCCAAAGGGCGGCAAGGGGTGCCATCTGGGTCAGCTGCTGCGACAACTGACCCAGGAATCTTGTTCGCCATCTCGGACATTAACCGGCGCAGATCGCAGAGTTCATCGGCCCAGGAAGGCGGGGCAGAATCATGACTCGCGGAAGAATCTGCGGCGGGCGGCGAGAGAGAGGGGACGGCCGGAGGGGGCGGGGTCGACTTGCTTGCAGGGGTGACCAGCTCAGGCACTGACATTGGCACTGGCGCTGGTGGCGATGTGGTGGTGGTCTCGTCTGTCTGGACGGACGGAGACTGGCACTGCTCAGTGCGCCGAAGGGGCACTGGCAGAGGAGCTGAAGGCCAAGATTCTCCTGAAGGGAGATCTGGCCGAGGCCTCGGCACTGGCACTGATGCCGTGCCGGGCACTGGACTCGGATTTGGATGATTTATTGGGGAATGGGGACCCCGTAATGGTTGTGGCTTGAAAGGGGACGCAAAGTCTTGGCCCAGGATGACGTCATAGCCTCCTGGAATGTGTTTCGCTACGGCGAGACCAGGGTCCTGGCTCTGTGGGGTCGGGTGACCCTCAGTTGGACCGTTGGGAGGATCATCTTAAACTCGTTTATGCCCTCAATGGTGACGAGCTTGCGTCGATCAATTCTAGCTCCATAGGGAACTTTGTCCCTCCTTATGAGGGAAATTTGCGCGCCAGAGTCGTCAAATGCCTTGACCTGGCGTGCTGAGTATTTACCTCGAGGAGGTGCCACATAGATGGGACCCTCGGCAGGAGGGCCTAAGGACTCGGGATTCGTTACTGCCAGGGCGACGGCGGGAGTTCCTGCCTTATTATTTCTAGGGCATTTTGCCCATGAGGAAGAGTGGCCATAAACCTTGCACGCCGTGCAAAAGGTTTGGCTGAAATCTCTTCGCACTGCCCCGGTAGAGGGCGCAGGCGACTTATTAGGGGGCTGTCCGGGAGAGAGAGACGCGGGTGGTTTACTGCGGCATTGCTCCTTGGCATGCCCGATCTTTTTACAGAACCCGCACACGACGGGCTTCTGTGATTGTCCATTCTTCGGCGGAGGGGCACCCGATAGGTAGGCGGGTGGCGTAATTTTGCGCTGCAGCGAGCTCTCCTGGGGGTGATGGGTGTCCCATAGATCCGCTATTCGGCAGCAATCAGCTAAGGTGGGGGGCTCCTTCTCGGCGATGTGCGTGGCGAGGGTTGGCGGGGTGTAGAGTAGGAAGTTCTCTATTTGTATTTGTTCGATGGCATCGTTGAGGGTCGTAACCCCCACGGCCTCGAACCATTTGGCACGGGCACGCTCGGACTTGTAGGCCCAGTCTGCCCAGGTTTGATTGGCCTCCTTCACTAGCCCGCGCCAGCGCCTCCTCCAGCGTTCAGGGGTTATCTCGTACGCCTTGGCAATAGTCTGGCGTACGACCTCCCAATTTTCCTGCTCCTCCGGCGGGAGGGCCCTGTAGGCAATCAGGGCCTTCCCTCCAAGGAACTTGCCCAACACCAGGGAGAGTTCGGCGGCACTCAGGGGGCAGGCCTTTAGCACTGTCTCGGCGCTGTCGAGCCACACCTCGGGCTCAGCCTCCGTCCACTTCGGCATGCAAGCGATAGCCTGGCTGAAGGCACTCATTCCCTGGGGGGCAGGTGGAGGCGAAGGGCCACTCTGTTGCAGCATTGCGAGTTCATGGGCACGCTGCTTGTCCCTTTCTTCCCTCTCGGCTTCCTCTCGTTTCTCCTGGGCCAGTCTCTCTGCTGCGTCTCGTTTCTCCTGGGCTAGTCTTTCTGCCTCACGTTCCTGTCTCTCTGCGTCCTCCCGTTTCTCCCGAGCCAGCCTCTCTGCCTCCCGTTCCTGTCTCTCTGCTTCTCGTTCCTGTCTCTCTGCTTCTCGTTCCTGCCGTGCGGCTTCGTCTCGTCTCTCCTGAGCCTGTCTTTCTGCTTCTACTTGTCTCTCCTGAGCCTGTCTTTCTGCCTGTATGGCGTCCATCCTCTCCTGTACCCAGTCTCTTAGTTCTCTCCCGGAAAGGCCGAGTTCCTTCCCTGAGGACATGAAGAACTTGAAATCCTCGCTCTGCTGAGACCGTGTCGACATTTTGCAGGCGGGAGAGGACGCTAGTAACACACAGAATTAATTTCCCAGAGCTGTGGGAATCTTGGACACTTTTTCAAAGGACGTATGATTGGTCTCCCTATTTACCGACGAAGCGGGCTGATTGGGGACGATAAATTAGCGATGATTGGTCTCCCGATTTACCGACAAAATGGGCTGATTGGGGACGATAAGTTAGCGATGATTGGTCTCCCAATTTACCGACGAAGCGGGCTGATTGGGGACGATGAATTAGCAATGATTGGTCTCCCTATTTACCGACGAAGCGGGCTGATTGGGGACGATGAATTTAGCAATGATTGGTCTCCCGATTTACCGACGAAACGGGCTGATTGGGGACGATAAGTTAGCAATGATTGGTCTCCCGATTTACCGACGAAGCGGGCTGATTGGGGGACGATGAATTAGCGATGATTGGTCTCCCGATTTACCGACGGAACGGGCTGATTGGGGACGATGAATTTAGCAATGATTGGTCTCCCAAGGTAACGACAAACGGGCTTACTTGGGGACTAGATTGGGATATATATTTAGGTCTCCCGAATTACCGACAAAACGGGCTCACTTGGGGACTGAATGGAAAATGAATCGGTCTCACCAACGGACCGACGACACGGATTTATTGGGGACAAGAATAGAATATATAGGCGCCCGGGAATTTCCGCACAAACGACGTCTGATCAGCGAGGGCGCTAGTTTTAATGACTTATGGGAGAAGTGTTATTCTCAAGGACAATTAGGTGGGGGGGCCATCCCACATTCACAACAGATAGGCAACACACGCAGCCGTAGTAACAGCACAAAACAAACACACAAAAAAACAGAACAATACAGAACATATAATGTCAGACCCCCAATAATGCAAACAATTTGGGAGAGCGAAGCAAATCAAACAAACAAATGTTTTCCTAACTGGGCCACGGAATGGACGGTCAAGGCCGTCTGCGCCAAATGAATGAACGACGTAAACACGGTTGTTGACCCTTTTCGTCCTGGGCGTATAATATACGCTTTCGCTCCTATTTCTAAAACGAGAGAGAGAGAGGGGGTAAAAATGCGTCAGCAATGCTAATCTGACTTTCGAACACGTGGTTGACGTCGAGGTCTCGCGCTTATATCTAATGATTCGGTTTCGAAATCACTTGTTTCTACAGGAGGAATATGCGCACTATTCCTTTAATGATTTATCACCTGTATAACCTAATTGAATGGCATGCAAGCCGCGTGCAAAGGCTTCCAAAGCTAAGTTTTCGGCGATTCTCTCTCTCGTTTTCCTCGGACATGCGCCCTACTATATAAAAAAAAAATTCCAGGGACTAGTCACGTTTTCTACAGCGTCCTACGCTAAATAAACACAGTTTACTTACGCAGAATTTCCTTGGCCTGTTGCGCTGGCTTTTCAAAGGTTCGTAATCTGTCTCGTATCCAGCTTAGCTGAGCTAATTGCTGATTTCACAAATTGCAACACAAACAACAAAGGGGAAGAGGGGGGGGATGCAATCATTACGAGAATCACTGGTCAGGTCGCCATTTTTATATGTTTCCTGGTGCAGGTGGATCTTATGACTCCACAATTATTACTTTTACTCGAAAATGGCCTTGTAAGATACCCAGGACATATAAAACACAAACAAAAAAAGAAGTACACGGAGCGGAGGGCTCTTCACTAGGGGAAGTGCGTGAAACATGTGGATATAAAAATAGTTATATTTGATAGCACACAAGGTCAAAAGGAAAATTAACTGAAAATACGGTAAATTACTGCCGTAGAAGTCCTCCCGAAGGGGGGGGAGCTTGGGAATGCCAGGAACACGGACCAAGGATAATTCTGCTACAGGCGTCTTTCTGAAACGATATTTGGACCCACGTTACACATCTAATGCTGGAATTTGGGGATTGAATTACTCGGGGGTGCACTGAAGGCGCCAAGGACTCCCCGAGGCGTTACTTGTGACTCAGAGGAAAGAAGCTGTGAACACGTGGGCCTGGCTTGAACCAAGGAATATCAGGGAACACAAAGTTATAGGCCCAGAGATTAATAAATGCAAAAGGGCTAAGTAATCGTGACTAGCAACTCGTTTTGGGTACATTACCACATTTGTAGGGGCGCAGGGATGACGACGTCTTCTGCCGAGAAACACGTGTGGGAGCGTGGATAAATGGTAGCCTCCCTCTCCAAGGTATTTCTTCAAGTCGTAGATTGGGGCGGAAAAGGGCGCCCTTGGGATGATGAAAAGGCCGCCGTTTAATGTCAGCTCGCGTTTGGAAGACTTGCAATCCCCCTTGCAGTCTTCTAAGGCCACGTGGAATGGAACATGGGGCACACAGGGCGGCGATGGGATCCACGTGGCGGCGAGCGGAAGAGGCAGGGGCAACGGCCCAAGACTGGACTTGTTCTCGGCTTAAACTAGCGGGCGCGTGTGGGGGAGAGCTATCCTGGCCCTGACCTTTTATTGCTTCTGGACAGGGGTAGGGGGGGGGCGATGTCCTGACCCAGATCGCCGACCCGGATATCATAGAAAACCATTTTCTTTCCCTGTACCAAAGAAAACAGTGCAAAGCCAGTTTACTGTCCCCAAACTATTATATTTTCTCTGAGCCCTTATTTCCCCGACCTTCAAAGGTTCAAACCAACCCAAAGCAGGGAAGGAGAAGAGTTTCCTAGCTTATTTTGGCGCTACTCTTTACAATATATATATATATATATATATATATATATATATATATATATATATATATATATATATATATATATATATATATATATATATATTGAGAAGCTTACGTATAACTCCACCAGTAAGTTTGAAGGCACAAGCAAGACCCGAATAGTCGTTTCGAGCACATGGGCATTTGTTTGAGATTTTACTTGAAGAGAGAATAGAAAATTCCTTCGGTAAAATGGCATTAGGCACATCACAATATGACAACACAATGTTGATTGAAGGATATGTTTATGGAGAATTATAACTGCATTTCAATCTCAATTTAGCCACACCTCCATGAAAAACTATTATCTAATGAACTTCTGGTGTCATGCTGAGGCACTGCATTTTATGTAGGGTTGTGTGACTGCCGTAAATACATGAAAAATTTTTGAATACACATTACTGTGGGAACGTTTGTTGAAGTACAGATACCTATTTTTTTGTGTTATACACTTGTTATGCATTATGAGTATTGTGATGGGACCGAAACGGTAATATCTTATACATGTGGTGGTTTATTTGCGAAAATAAATATATTCTCTGATACAACGCAGCAATCTCTGTCTCTCTAACAGATATATATATATATATATATATATATATATATATATATATATATATATATATATATATATATATATATATATATATATATATTATATTATACACACATATATATATATATATACACATACATTCATATATGCATGTATGTGTGTGTATATATATATATAATATATGTATATATATATGTGTGTGTATATATACACATATATGTATGTATGTATACAGTCTGGTGCTCATGCGTGCAAGTGTGCTTTTACTTTTCCTCTAGCTTTTTGCAAGGGAGGTAAGCACCTCGGGGCTGCAAATCCCCTTCCACTCGACTCCTGGTTTTTGCAACACGCTCCTCAGCGAGAAATCTTTTGTTTGTTTACGTTTTTCGCAGCGTCTTGCGTGAGAGGAAAGGTGATTGCCTTTGGCCTCAGGAGAGACTCATCCTCAATTTATGAGGCTTTTCCTCCCGTGAAGGAGTCTATAACCCACCACTGGTGTCTGCAGTAGCAGTTACTTATCACTTCACTGACCTAACGATTCCAGCAGAAAATCTTCCGTTTCAGCTGGTTATTATTATCTAGTGGAAAAGAGCGAACTGGAACCAGAAGAGTTCCAGTTGGTTGTATTCTTCATGAATTAGACCTTTCTCAAGCAGTAGTGAAAGTGTCTAACGATGTCCATTTATTTTTATTCTTATTCGGATGCAGGTCGCAGTTCTTATGTGTTGACGTCATGTTTCGTCACCGAACTGGAAAAGTCGAGGACCACGTATGCTGTAGCTTTCTTCAATTATTATTATTATTATTATTATTATTATTATTATTATTATTATTATTATTATTATTATTATTATTATTATTGTTGTTGTTGTTGATGTTGTTATTGTTAAATTCACATATTAATATAAAGAAAATAATCCAACGGGAGCGTAAAAAGCTATGTTATTATTTTCAGTATTACTTTCTCCGTTAAGTCTCACCATTATAACTTCATTTCTAATTACAGGTAACAAATATTCATTTCTAGGTCATCTGGCTTTAAAGTGGTCCAGCTCTATTGAGACACATGGAACAGACAGTAAACTACAGAAGCACTGAACGAACTGACCTAGCGCTGTTATTCCACTGGTGCCCTCGTTAGTGAATCAATAATTGATTCCATGTCCCGATTTGTTTTTCTCACAGTGGAATGACTATTACATTTGCAGTTTTTGTTAGCAATAATTTTCCGGGTTGATCCTTCTTTTTTGCAAAATTTGGTAAAGAGTTATGAAAACTTTTGTGATTCATAAAAAGCTCATCGAAATTTTTATCCATAAAAATATATTTTAGTTGTGGTCAAATATTAAAGGTTTATTAGTAAAAGATAAATTTTAAATTTTACAAAATCATCATTACAGAATATTTCACGAATGAAAGTGTACGGATAACAAATTCCACGTTTAGAATAGGCATCATCCAGCCCGGGACTGCCTCTCTCACCACTGGCACCAGTACAAGGATGCAGGATGGGTGAACCTGGGGCAGGGGATTTTTTTCGTCTTCACCTTCTCATTTGCCACGGTTTTTTTTTTTTATAAGTGGAACATGACAATAACAACAATAATACCACTTAGTAGAGAGCATCATTTCTTGCACCCATTTTTTCAAAGAACTGGAAAATAAAAACCGTTAGGAGCGACATGGTTTCCATGACGACAACAGTGTCTATTCGGTTCCATGCTTATTTGTAAAAGTTGTCAACTTTTCTGGTCATGCCAGAGAGAATATGTGCTGTTGGTCGAAAATAACTCTTAATGCAAAATGGGGAAAGAGAACCTGAAATTGCGAGTGTCCACCCTTTCTCTCACACATAGGCAAGTTAATCAAATTAGTTTGTTATTGTTTACATTGTATAAGGTAACATCTGAAGGGTATCTTAACCTGCACTCGTATTAACTGTCTGTAAGTTCTCATGTTCGTTGTAGAACTAAATGCGATGTTATAGTAGGCAATTTATTTTACTATCCAGAAAAGTGTCCATTTCATTCATATATATATACACACACACACACACACACACGCGCGCGCGCACACTAGCTGACCAACCCGGTTCTGCCCGGGGAAAACTCTGAAGGACTCCAGAATATTTTCCTGTACCTCCTTTTGCTGACTGTCCCTTATATCCAGATATTACTTAGTTACTGTCATTTTTATCCAGCTATTACTGTGGTGACTGTCCCTTTTACCCAAATATTACTGTGGTGACTGTAACTTTTATCCAGGTATTGCTGTGGTGATTGTCCCATTTATCCAGTTATTACTTTGCTGTCTGTCCCTTTTATCCAGAAATTACTGTAGTAACTGTCCCTTTAGTCCAAATATTATTTTGCAACTGTCTTATTTATCCATACATTACTGTGGTGACTGTCCCATTTATCCAGGTACTACTGCAGTGACTGTCCCTTTTATCCAGACATTACTGTGCTGACTGTCCCTATTACCCATGCATTACTATGGTGACTGTCCCATTTATCCATGTATTACTGAGCTGCTTGTCCCTTTTATCCAGGTATTACTGTGGTGACTGTCCATTTTATCCAGACATTACTGTGGTGCCTGTCCCATTTATCCAGGTAATCCTGTTCTTTCTGTCCCTTTTATCCAGGTATTACTGTACTGTCTGTCCCCTTTATCCAAGAATTACTGTGCTGACTGTTCCTGTTATCTAGGTATTACTGTGCTGACTGTCCCTTTTATCTAGGTATTACTGTGGTGACTGTCCATTTTATTGAGGTATTACCGTGGTGACTGTCAATTTTCTCAAGACATGTGCTGACTGTCCCTTTTATCCAGACATTACTGTGGTGACTGTCCCATTTACCCACCACTAAAACCAAACACACCTCCCACTTAACTGAAACACCCCCACTTAACCTAAACACACCCCCCACCAAACATAAACGTACCCCCCACCAAACCTATACACACCACCTGCTAAACCTAAACACACATCCCCACTAAACCTAAACACAAACCCTGATACAGAATTATTAATCATAGGAAAGAAAAGCATTTTCAGTCATATATTTCTATGGTATCGGGTACATAAAATGAGGTATAATAAAACCTGTTGAGTTTATTTACCACATAAGTTGCAAAGGGAAGGGCGAAGGGGAATAAAGTACAGGTTTGAAACCCACCCTATTATCTACGTTGGCCAAATGATGGCCATGTACCAAATTTTGTCTAGATCGGTCAAGCGGTACATACACATAAGTTACAAAGAGAAGAGAGATGGGGGAAGGGGAAGGAAGTACGGGTTTGAAACCTACCCTATTATCCAAACTGGGTCAAATGATGGCCATGTACCAAATTTTGACTGGATTGGTCTAGTGGTTACCACATAAGTTACAGAGGGAAGAGGAATGGGGAAAGGGGAAGGGGGTACGGGTTTGAAACCACCAAGTTATATAAGCTGGGTCAAATGATGGCCACATGCCAAATTTTGTCTAGATCGGTCAAACATTACTACATAAGTTATAAAGGGAAGGGGAAAGGGGATGGGGGAAGGGGAAGGGAAAGGGGTATGTGTTTGAAAATCCCTGTTATCTAAGTTGGGTCAAATGATGGCCACATGCGAAATTTTGTCTAGATCGGTCAAACTGTTACCACATAAGTTACAAATGGAAGGTGGATGGGGGAAGGGGAAAGGGTGGATGGGGGAAGGGGAAAGGGAAGGTGGTATGGGTTTGAAACCTCCCCTGTTATCTAAGTTGGGTCAAATGATGTCCATATGGCAAATTTTATCTAGATCGGTCAAACATTTTTTATTTCTATAGCGCACAAAGCTACAAATATACAAACACAAACATACAGATGCATACAAATATTCACTTTTATATGTGTGTGTGTGTGTATGTATATATATATATATATATATATATATATATATATATATATATATATATGTATATTTATATTCATATATGTATACTCGTACATGTGTGTGTATGTATTATTTCAAGTCGTAATGTACTTGTGGCTTCCACAATTTACTGACAAAATATCATATTTTCCAGCGATGAAGGCTTTGAGGGATAAACGAAACTGCTACAAAGCTTCTATGTTTATTTATTCCCAAGCCGACGGCAGTTTCAGTGTTCCAATCAGGATCACACTAAATTCACTATAGAACTACATTCTAAGAGATAGCGAAGTGCAGCCAAAAACATTGTAAAATGAGAGTCGAGAATGAAAATTTAAGAATTAAAACAATCTGCACAATCAAATTTAGAAAAATAAATAAATTTCTCAGACCAGTATGCTTTTCAGGCGAGAGCCCCAAAAAGTCCACAGCCACCGTACACACAGCACAGCCAATACTGAGAGGCTTTCCTTTGTATTTATGCCTGCAAATACGCTGCTCCCAGAATCCCTGGATTCCCAAGGGCCCCAGTGCTCTCCCTCACGCACTAAGGGCTGTGTTGGGAAAGAATATATGCATACATACGTACACACACACACACACACACACACACACACACACACATATATATATATATATATATATATATATATATATATATATATATATATATATATATATATACACACACGTAGACAACCACATGAAAGGTGAAAATTAAAGACCAGGTACCAAGCGCTTTCGTGTATTGCGTACACTTCTTCGGGGTACAAAGTAAAATAAATAAATAGAGACATAAACAAGAAAACTTGTTAGTGGCTTTGACCTTTGTTTTGTGATGTTTTAACAAGTTTTCTTGTTTGTCTCTATTTATTTATTTTACTTTGTACCCCGAAGAAGTGTACGCAATACACGAAGCGCTTGGCACCTGGTCTTTAATTTTCACCTTTCATGTGGTTGTCTACATATATATTTGTCACGTGCAGTTTGGTGACTTATTGTTGAGATATATATATATATATATATATATATATATATATATATATATATATATATATATATATATATATATATATATATATATATATATATATGTATATATATATATATATGTAATGATGTTACCAAATGTTATGATGTTCTTTTCTTTATTTCTTGTATAGTTGCTTTATTGTTTCTAACTTTGTTTGTTGTAGTTGTTTGAGTCCCAGGAGGCTTATAAAGACAGTGTAGCTTTCTTACTTCATTAACACACTAATAAAATATACGGTATTTATACAAATTAAGTGAATCGAAGTATGAGCCTTTCTTTCTTCCCAACACACAACTGGTGAACTCACGACTTCACTTCTCTAAGGCTCTTCTCTCTCTCTCTCTCTCTGCTTCTCTATCTATCTGCTTCTCTTCCTTCCTTCCTTGCTTTTTGAAGGTTCTTCAAAGGAAAATGTCCATCCCACAGTAGGCGGGCAATAGCTTCTCTTCCACCTTGTAGTCGTCCTTTGTTGGTTGGAGATTACCTAACGACATCCTTTTGGGTGTGATTAAATGACTTAATTCCCTCCTTCGTGCGTGGGACTAATGACGTCACCGGAAGTCTTTAGGTTCCGGCGAAAGTTAAAAGGTCAGCTCACAGGTGAGACGGGCATTTTTGTTATGATTGCGCTTAGGTTACCTTGCAGAATGTTTTGGCTACATACTCATAACACTTCCTGCTTTGTTATTGTCTCGTTTCTTTATTGTTCATTCTCTCTCTCTCTCTCTCTCTCTCTCTCTCTCTCTCTCTCTCTCTCTCTCTCTCTCTCTCTCTCTCTCTCTCTCTCTCTCTTATTTGTCTATTAATGGTTTTCTCTAATTTCTTTTTCTCTCTTTTATATTTATGCTATTCCTAACTAATATTCTCCTAGCTATCATTACATCACTCAGTCACCTACCAAACATTGTCTTCAATGTTTAAAACTTACTAATGTCTTCTAATTCTTTAGAAGTGATTAGTGTTAGGCTCAAAATACCTTTATAAGCAAGCAAAATGGCATTTAATGTGTTTTTATGTTCCTGTAATATCACTTCACTTTCTAGAGCAAATGTATTTAAAAACTGTATGTTTTCCAACTTATTCAGTTCTTTTGTTACATTCTGATTGACCTGATTTATAAAATTTTTCAGTTTTTCTATTTGTTCTGCATTTTGATGCTATGAGGTAATTAGTTTATTTATCACTGTGCCTCTTGCTGCTGCCCATTTGTCCAGTCTGTCTATTCTTTCTTTTTTCATGTTCTACATTTGCTTCAGTCCAACACCAATATATACATATATATATAATCAGAAAGCTACAAACGTCCTTTAATATCCAATTCACTCTACCTCGGAAGTAATATATTTTCATATATGTTACCGAAGGGGAATTTTTTAGTTGATAATAAGTCCACCGTCCCGTGGGGTCGAACCAGCGATGGACGAGGAATCAGGACTACAGTGACACACTAACCAGTCGGCCACTTATTATCAACTAAAAAATTCCCCTTCGGTAACATATATGAAAATATATTACTTCCACCTCTCTTGTGGCCGACTGGTTAGTGTGTCACTGTAGTCCTGATTCCTCGTCCGTCGCTGGTTCAACCCCACGGGACGGTGGACTTATTATCAACTAAAAAATTCCCCTTCGGTAACATATGAAAATATATTACTTCCGAGATAGAGTGAATTGGATATTAAAGGACGTTTGTAGCTTTCTGATTGTATATGAATCACGGTGATGTGATAAATAGTCATACATATATATATATACACATATTTAACTCTGTCGGTTTCGTAGATTATATATTTTGTTTACATTATCTACAGCATTTTCATGTCTTATGTTATCTATAACATGGACCATGGATCTATTTTTACTACTTTTATATGATTCCAGTGAACTACTTTTTCCTTTAGATCACTTTCATTAATTACTCTATATTTGTTTAATTTTAACACTTCTACAACTCTATATGGTCCAGTGAACTTGCGAGAAACCTTTACAGTTGGCCATTCTTGGAAATGATTTTGTACATAACTTTGAGTACCTACTGTAATGTCTGGTTTAATGGTACTTTAATTACAATATTTGGCATGAGTGTTATGAACGCCTTTTAATTTTTCCCTTGTTTTCATGATTGTCTCGTAAGTACGTCTGGTTTTCCATGCAACATAGTCATCATAGTTATAAGTATGTCAGGGCGGTGTTGCATCGTCTAATACTGCGTTAGGCGTTCTTTTCTGATAACCATATAGCAAATAATGTGGGGATTTTCCTATTGTCTCATTTACAGTATTATTCAATGTGAACTGTACGTCTTCTAGTGTTAAGTCCCAATCTTCTGTCCGTGGGCTCACTAAAGTTTTCAGGATATCCTTTATTTTACGATTAGTTCGTTCTACTGCACCATTAGAACTTGGTTTATAAGCGGTTATTTGACGCTTATTTATTTCATAAAATTCACATATTTTCTTTAAAAGATCACTAGTAAATTCAGCAGCATTATCAAAAAGAACTTGTGGACATGAATGACTTATGATAATTCTAGATTTAAGAGCTTCTGCTACTGTAGCTGCACCTCTGTTTCTTACTGGTACGATTTCCACATACCTAGTTAGATAGTCTAAGAAGACTAATATTTGTTTATTTCCTCTAATAGTCCTTGGAAATGGACCTAAAAAGTTAATAGTTACTACTTGAAATGGATTTAATTCTGATGGATATTTTTCAAGTGGAGCTTTAAGATTTACGTTACCTTTATGTTGATTACAAACTATACAGTTTTGTACAAAGTTTTTGGCATCTTCACTACAATTTGCCCAAAAATAATTTCTGGTTATGATTCTGATTGTCTTTTTAATTCCTGGATGTCCTGCTAACTTATATGAGTGTGTTAGTTCTAAAACTTCTCTGATTAGTGTTTTTGGGATGTATAGTCGAGAACAACCATTCTTCTCTGTTGGCCTTTTATAGAACAGTCCATTTATTAATTGAAAATCATGTTTTAATGGTTCATCTAGCATTAACTGTCCTACTATTTGTCTGATTTCTGCATCATTTTCTTGTATTTTTACTCTTTCTAGATTTAAATCTACTACTTGACAACTAAAACAAAAGGTATTAGTGGTAATACATTTTTCTGTTTCTTCTTGAGATCTGGATAATGCATCTGCCAAGGTGTTAAATTTTCCTGGAATATATCTGAATTCCGGGGCAAATTCTAATACATAAATGAACCATCTATTGAACTTCATGTTGTTGGTAAAGCTTTCTTTTTAAATAAGTCACAAATGGGTTTGTGATCAGTAAGCACATTAACCTTATGACCCAAAAGTATGTGGCTAAATTTCTTTAAACCCCAATATAAAGCTAAACACTCTCTTTCTGTGGTACTATAGTTTCTTTCTGGTGGATTTAAAACTCTACTAGCATAATACACTGCCCTCATTCTAGTTTTGGTCTTTTGTAACAATATAAATTAGCTCCTAGCCTTGTACTTGAGGCATCACAAGCTAAGTAAAAGTCTTTGGAAAAATCTGGGCAGACTAAACCAGGGTTCCTGGTCATTTTGCTCTTTAGTGTTTGAAAGGCTGTTTCTTGTTCATCCTTCCATTCATAATTAACATCCTCTTTGGTTAGTTCTGTCAAAGGTTTGGCTATGGTAGCAAAACCCTTTATAAAAGGTCTATAATAACCTACCATACCTAGGAACCTTCTCAATGTTTTTAAGTTAGTGGGAGCTGGGTAATCAATTGTTGCCTTTATTTTACCTGCCTGCATGCGCATTCCTTCTTCACTAATTACATGACCCAAGTATTCTAAGGATTTCATCAGGAATTGACATTTCTTTAATTTTATTTTTAGTCCTGCAGTTCTTAATCTCTCTACGACCATTTCTAATGTTCTGAGGTGACTTTCTAAGTCTTTGCTAAAAATTATTACATCGTCCAAGTATACTGCAACACACTCTATGTCTCCTAGAATTTGTAACATTAATCTGACAAATGTTAATGGGGCTGATGTGAGTCCAAATGGTATTACTTCAAACTGTAAATGTTCTTTATGTGTGCTGAAGGCTGTGAATTGTTTCGATTCCTCATCTAGAGGTATTTGCCAATATCCACTAAGCAAATCTAAGGATGAAAATATTTTGACCCCTCCTGATTGAGCTAAAACATCTTGAATTACCGGCATCGACATTCTATCTGGAACTGTGTTGGAATTTAACTTCCTGTAATCTATTACAAGTCTCCAACTACCATCCTTCTTTAGAACAAGTAACAATGGGGAATTATATGGAGATTTAGAAGGAATTACTACTCCACCTCTTTTCATTTCCTCTATCAATTTGTCAACTATGGGTCTCTGGCTTATTGGTAATCTGTAATTAGGAATAAAAAATGGCTTGGCTCCATCGTCTAAAAAAATTCTATGTTGTAGAACATTTGTTCTTCCTAGTTTATCTCCTTCTATAGCTATTACATTTCTGTATTTCTCTAACACCTGAATTAACTTGTGTCTATTTTCTGGAAATTCTGTTTTATTTACTTCCTGATTTATTTGAGAGTTTTGGCCATGTATAGAGAAAAATGCTTTTTCTTCTACTGTTAGTAAAGGATTGTTAATAGGAATCCCTATGCAAAAGACAATGCCTGCGTATAGTTTTATTCTTTTATCTGAATAGTTTTGGACATAAACCTCGCAGTTTCACCATTCATTTGGGCTAGTGAATTATCCATTCTGACAAAATCTGGCAATTCTTCATTCAGTAATAGAATATCCTTTTCCTTTACATCCTCTTTTGATCTCAAATATATTTTTGTTAAACATTTCGGATACAAAGTTACGGCTCTGTTGAGTATAAATTGTACTTTATTATCATCAGCTGTGCTAACACAACATATTTCTTCTTCTTCTATGTCTGAAAAATAGCAAAGTTCTGCATCTCCAGTGGTTTCTTCTTTTACTTCTGTTATACTATTTATATCTGATTTATTTATTTTATCTAAGAGCAATACTTCATTTAGTATTTTCCCTTCACTTTCAAAACTCATTACTACACTGCTATAGTTTCAGGTATAGGCGCCTTGATTGTCGTTAGACTCAGTGTTTTGGTCTACACTATTATTTATATCTGAGTAATTATTTATATCTGAGTATATATCATCTGTATGTGCATATCTCAACAATTCTGTATTTTGTAATTGTGGAAATTCCTCTTTTTTATGTTTCTATTTTATCTTGCTTGCTCTGGTTACTTATTTGCTTTTCCTATATGTCTGTCTCGCTTGTCGAAACTGTCTTAGACAAATTGATCAGATTTGGGTGAAACTTTTCTTCGTCAAGTGTAAAACATACGCTCTTCTGATTATCCTGTTTCAGGCTAATGTTTCCTTCACTACTATCTAATATTATTCCACACCTTCTCATTAAATTAAAATTGAACAATACTTGTGCGGGAAAAAGTCTGTCTTCTAAAACTAGAAAACTTTCAATAAATTTATGTGACAAAATACCTATTTCTAAGTTCACATTCCCCCAGGCTTTTAATCTGTTTCCCTGCTATTCCTTTTATTACTTTACTTTTACCCTGAATCTAAGTTTCTGCAATGCCTAAATATCTGGTTAAAGTTATTTTATCAATTATATTTACAGCACTACCTGAATCAATGAGTACAGTACATGTTTTTCCATTTATTGGAATCTTTCCTATAGGCAGATCCTTTCTGTTTATTCCTTCTTCTTTCATGGAAAATACTACTTCTTTGCTATGTAAATAAGAAAATATGGATGAACCTTCATTTCCCATTATAACTGTTTCTCCTTTTTCTCTTTCATCACCTTGAAGGGATTTACTTTCTTTTCTCTGTAAACAGTTTAACTGTCACTGACTGGATGATTTATTTATGTTTGGGCGACTGTTACTTATCTCTATAATCTCTCTATTGGCTTCCTTATTATTGAACCAACAGTTTTTAGTTAAATGCCCGATCTTTTTGCAAATTGCACAGATTCTAGGCTTTCTGCATTCATTAGTGGAATGATTTGTATACCCGCAGTTTTCACATGTTATTTTTGGCCTAGCTTCTTGAGCTGAATTATTCTCTGGTTTTGAATTATTTGTTTGAATATTGACCATTATGATATCTTATGGGTGGACCGAGGAATGGTCCATTCCTCGATTGATTCTTCTTCCTTTCCGGTTTGGATTCCATTTTTTCTTCGTATTTTGTGCATATTTCCTTTGAAAGGAAGTTTGTCTATTCTCTACTTGTCTAGAATTATCATTATACGTGTTATTTCTTTTATATGAATCATGGGTATTTCTGCCTTTCCTTTCATTTTGTGTTTCTATTACCCCTACAAATTCCTTAGAAAAATCTGTCTCTTTCTTCTGGATTTCTTGCCTCATTGATGTTAAAGCTGTAAGGCTATTACTTTTAGGATCAATTTTAACTTTCTTGAAAGCTTTCTTTTCTTTCTCTCCAAGTGTGTTATACATGGTTCCAAATGACAAGTAATTCAAAACATATCTTAAACTAACTAAATCATCTTCTTCATCATTAAAATCATTCTTATTTCCTATGGTGATGTTTGTTTTCTTCAAGTCTTCTATTACTTTGTGTGTCGATTCTTCAACTTGTGTGTGAAGATTTGCTATGGATTCTCCATCATAATGCTGGGGAACGAATTTATTAATATTATATAATGCATCACTTTGACTTACTGGTTCCCTGACTGATAAACAAATGCATTTAAATTCTGTGCCTGTGGTTATAATGTTGAATCTAACTGAATTCAAAGTTCTATGTGCATCACCGCTTTCTGAACTAACGAGAATCAAGGCTTCATTAATTTTAGTTTTTTCATTTGTTATTCTACCTGTAGATATGCAACTGTCTGCATCAGCTAGCCACTGGTTCACAGAATATGATTCTAGCCTATTTTTGTCAGGATTTGAACTTTCAACTCTTCCACAGAATCGTGTGGCTTGTGTAATGATCGCTGTTTGCACCATTGTTCTAAATTGAAATGTGTTAGTATTATTAGTATTATTATTATTATTGCTATTTGTGTTATTAGTGTTAGTACTTTCTTGAGTTAATGATAATCGTGAACTTGGCACTGGAATTTGACTATGTCTAACTGTTGTTGGTCTTAAATTATAGGAGCGATTTCTAATAGCATTCAATAATTCATCAAGCGAATCCTGCATATTACAACAGTATTCTAAAAATCATAAAAAATTTTTACACAAATACACAACAGTATTCAAAAAATATTTCATCAAAAGAATGTTATGTTATTAAAGATTCCTATCTATCAAACATCAAAAAATATAACAAGATAAACATTTTTGAGAGAGAATTAAGTTTTATACCTTCTAAGAAAGAGAACATAAAAAAAAAATTTTCATACACTGATAGAGAGAGAGAGAGAATAAGAGAGAGAATAATTAAAATAACTTTCCAATCAAGACACTTATTTCTGTTGTGGTTCGGTTTTAACTGTTTTACTTTTCTTTTCTTGACCAACACTGTAGTTCGCTGTAGACACGGAGTATCCTGCATGCCTTGACTTAAAACTATCCTTTTCTTGCTTCGCGAACCATCAGGGATTTGTCGTCTTCTTAGGTTTCACCAGTAATGTTGATTTTTAATGGGAATGTTTGTCGTACATGTGAAATGCACTCATCCATTTTAACAGATTGTGTATAGAAATCTGTTTTGGGTGTGTGTCGATAGCCTAGCGGGAATGTTTTGTCATACATGTGAAATGTACTCATCCATTTTAACAGACTGTGTATATCAACACACAGGCATTGTTGTTGCTGTTTCACTGGCATGCTTGCGTTGTTTTCGTTGTTCAATGATGTTTCTTAGTTGTGGGTTTTCTATGTAGCAATGTTTATAATTATTATTTCCTTCGTTCTGTTTCGGTTGTTGACGTTTTTAGCAGGAATGTTTTCATCGTTGTTATGATTCACTCCGCTGCCTGTTATTAAATTCTTGAGTGTGTACTTGTTCGTTCTTCACACTGCACTTCCTTGTATTCCATATAGCTGTCACCATTTATAATGATGTTACCAAATGTTATGATGTTCTTTTCTTTATTTCTTTTATAGTTGCTTTATTGTTTCTAACTTTGTTTGTTGTAGTTGTTTGAGTCCCAGGAGGCTTAGGAAGACACAGTGTAGTTTTCTTACTCCATTAACACACGAATAAAATATACAGTATTTATACAAATTAAGTGAATCAAAGTATGAGCCTTTCTTTCTTCTCAACCCACAACTGGTGAGGCTCACAACCTCACTCCTCTAAGGCTCTTCTCTCTCTGCTTCTCTATCTATCTGCCTCTCTTCCTTCCTTCCTTGCTTTTTGAAGACTCTTCAAACGAAAATGTCCATCCCACAGTAGGCGGGCAATAGCTTCTGTTCACCCTTGTAGTTGTTCTTTAGTGGCTGGAGATTATCTAACGACGTCCTTTTGGGTGTGATTAAATGACTTAATTCCCTCCTTTGTGAGTGGGACTAATGACGTCACCGGAAGTCTTCAGGTTCAAGCAAAAGTTGAAAGGTCAGCTCACAGGTGAGACAGTTAGGCATTTTTGTTATGATTGCGCTTAGATTACTTCGCAGAATGTTCTGGCTACATACTCATAACACTTCTTGCTTCATTATTCTCTCTCTCTCTCTCTCTCTCTCTCTCTCTCTCTCTCTCTCTCTCTCTCTCTCTCTCTCTCTCTCTCTCTCTCTCTCTATCATTTGTCTATTAATGGTTCTATTTCATTTATTTTTCTCTCTTCCTAACTAATATTCTCCTAGCTATCATTACATATATATATGTATATATGTATATATATATATATATATATATATAGAGAGAGAGAGAGAGAGAGAGAGAGAGAGAGAGAGAGAGAGAGAGAGAGAGAGAGAGAGAGAGAGAGAGAGAGTACCATCTGACTGAGATGCGATGATGACCAAATGATTATATGGCAATACTTGTTACTGAGGCCTGGAAGAGATTTTATATATATATATATATATATATATATATATATATATATATATATATATATATATATATATATATATATATATATATATATATATATATATATATATCTTCTTTCTCTGTATTTTTTCCCACTTCTATGTGGGGTCAATGTTTCTGACAGCTTTCCTCCACCTGGGTCAGTCAAACACATCGTCCTCTGACAATTGTTTGTCTCTCAGGTCTTCTCTAAATACATCCATCCACCTTTGCTTCGGTCTTCCTCTTGCTCTCCCACCAGGCACCTCCATCTGCATCACTCTCTTCCCTGCATATGTCTCATCCCTTCTCATCACGTGGCCATACCACTGCAGTCTTCTTTCCTGGGTCTTCTTTGATAGCTCTACGACTTTAGTAGTTCTTCTTAGTCTTTCATTTTTTATCCTATCCATTTTTGTTATTCCACTCATCCACCTGAGCATTTTCATTTTTACCACATCCAATTTCATCTCTTGTACTCTCTTTGCCAGCCATGTTTCTGCTCCATACATCAAAGCTGGTCTCACTACTGTCTTATACATTCTTCCTTTAACCTTTATTTTGATTCTGCTGCTGCACAAGATGCCTGACATCTTTCTCCAATTTTTTCATCCAGCCTGCACTCTGTGTGTTATTTCTACATCCAAGTTTCCATCAGCAGCCACTGTTGAATCAATATACCTAAATTTTTCTACTCAGTTCAACCTTGTCCCTTCCATACTAATCTCGGAGCCTTGAACTTCATTGAAACTTAGATATTCAGTCTTCTTCCTACTGATCTTTAATCCTCTGTCTTCCAGTACCTTCCTCCATTGCTCTAGTTTTGACTCCACTACCCCTCTGTAGGTGCTGCATAACACGATATCAGCAAACAACATGCACCAAGGGGATTGATCTCTTATTCCTTGAGAATCACATCCATTATCAGGTCAAAAATATGGACTTAAAGCACATCCCTGATGTAAACCAACTCTTACTGGTATCCATTCAGTTAACCCAACACTGATTCTAACCTGCATTTTTGCTCTTTCATACATATCTTGGACCAACCTCACATACTTCTCCGGTGTTCCCTTTACTCACATACACCTCCAAACCTCTTGGTGTGGGGCTCTATCATATGCCTTTTCAAGACCTATGAATACTATGTGCGGTCCTTTCTGCTTTTCCCAGTGTTTTTCCATCATCTGCCGGAGGGCAAATACTGCATCTGTCATTCCTCTTCCTAGCATGAAACCAAACTGTTCTTCACCTACAGATGTTTCTTCTCTAATTCTTTGATCCCTTATTCTTTCCAAGATTTTCTTGGTGTGAGACATTAGCTTTATTCCCCTGTAGTTTGCACAATCCTGGATGTCACCCTTCACTTTATAGATAGGCACAATAAAGCTTTCTCTCCATTCTTATGGTATCTTTCCGTGACTGTATATTTTCTTTGCTAGTTCCCATAGTATGTCTATTTCTTCTTCTCCCAGGCTCTTCTGCACCCCTGCAGGAAGTCCATCTGGTCCTATTGCTTTACCATTTTCATCTTCTTTAGTGCCTTCTTTACTTCCTTCCTGCTAATAGTAGGCGTCATACCAAGCTTCTGGAATCCATCTTCAAAGAATTTTCTAGGATTTTCTTTATTTAACAGGTGGTCATAATATTCTTTCCACCTCTTCTTTATCTTATGCTCAGTGCATAAAACTACTCCATTCCCATCCTTAACCTGTTTTATATAGGAGTAGTCTTTGGTGTTCTTGTCCCTCAACTTTGCAATTCTGTGAATTTTTCTCTCCCCCTCAGGTGTTTCCAGCTCTTTGTACATGTCATCTAATGCTCATGCCTTTTCTTGTGCAACTGCCTTCTTTACTTGTTTCTTATGTCTTTGGTACCTCTCCTTTTCCTCTTGCTGTCCATACTTTTCCCAGATCTTGTTTGCATCTTTTTTTGGCTTTCCCCACCTCTTTCACTTCATCATTCCACCACCAGGTTTCCTTATTGTCAGGTATCTTTCCAGATGTCTTTCCCAACACCTCTCCACCCACTCTCTTTATTACCATACAGTTGTGATTCCACCATTCTTTCACTTCCTCTAGCAATCTAACTTCCCCCAATACTCTCTCCTTAAATTCCTGCCTCGCTTCCTCCTCTTATGTCAGCTTCCACCACTTGATTATTGATGGGACAGGAGCAGGCCTACCTTTTGCTGTGTTCCTTATTTCCAGGTCCATTACCACCACCCTGTGTTGTGCTGCCACACACTCTCCATTTAAAATTTTACAATTTCTCACCGCTCTCAAATGTGATCTTCTGCACATGAGGAAGTCAATTTGACTTTCGCTTGCTCCACTCTTGTATGTGATGTACTGATTTTCTTTCTTTTCAAACCAGGTGTTGACATTAGCAAATCAAATGACACTGTGCAGTCCACAACTCTCTCTCCCTCGTCATGTCTCTCTCCATCTCCCCAGCCACATACACCCTCTCAATACCCTCTCTGGTCCATCCTACATGTCACCACCAATAATTAATCTCTCTTCTGCTGGTATTTCACTCAACTATTGGTCCATTTCCTCCCAAAATGCCAATTTTTCAACTTCATCACTTCCTACTTGAGGGGCCTAAGCACTCACAATGTTGACTATTTTTCCATCTAGGCACAGTTTCACAATCGTTGCTCTGTCACTTGTCCACTTCACGCTTATTATGCTGTCTTTTACGCTTTTTAATAGATATATTCCCACTCCATTTCTACCTTCCTTATTTGTTCCACTATATAGCAATTTATATCCACATCTGAGCCCTCTTGCTTTATTTCCCCTCCATCTAGTCTCCTGCACACACAAAATGCTTTCCCTTCTTCTCTCCATCAGATCCTCTATTTCTCTTCCCTTTCCAGGTCCCCACGTTCAAAGTTCCAGCTCCCAAAGCTACTACCGTCTTCCTTCTCACTCTTCTTCTCATTGTTTGGACTCGCTTCTTTAACCGGGGGCAGCCACTACCCAGTCGCCCCTGCCCATTTATCATGGGGGGCAGGCGAGGCCCCTGCGCGTCACCTACAGGGGACGCCCTAGCACTATCCGAATTCTGATAAAAGTAAACTGTCATATTTGGTTTTGGCTGGATTTTATGGCCGGATGTCCTTCCTGACGCCTACCTTCCCCATTTATCCGGGTGACTTAACAAGCTCAAAGGGATGAACAGTATTTCTCACTTTCAAACAAATGCCTTCTGAGGAGGCTAACAAGTTTATAGACATGCCGATACTGCCTGCATTATTATTATTATTATTATTATTATTATTATTATTATTATTATTATTATTATTATTATTATTATTATTATAAAACTACTCATAGCAGCGTGAATCTTAAAATGAGAAACAAATCCACAACTATGGACCTGCACAATTATAATTAAAAACTCTGAGAGATCTTTCGAGAATCTGTATGATTCTACTTTTCAGTCTGACGCGGAGAAGAAAAGATGCTAACAAAGTCAAAACTTAAGTCAAAGGAAGTTGTTTACAAAACAAGGAAACTAGTCGTTAAAAGAGACAATGTTGGTACTACCAACTAGTCTCTTGGAGAGTCTATGTGGCACCTCCGTAACACGTCGTTATTTCTGAAGATGACCAAGAACAGCATGAGCGCCGGCAGCAGAGGTTTTTACTGGAAGTAACCTAGTTACCTGAACAGAGGAATGAGAGGCAACTGCAGCATCGGACGTGGCTAGAGAAACAGCACTATTTTGATGCTTCATATTCGTAAAGGCTTTGACATATTTTCTACAAATGTGATCATTAGTAAACTTATCTTCTTGGGTATAGGATTTCTTGCCCTATGTGACACAAATCACTTTTTATAGCTGCACCCTCCACAAGTCTTCTGATAACAAACACCTTTGTTGCTATAATGACCCTCAACTCTAACCAACTTCTACGACGGTCGAGTTTCACACTATGATGAATTAGGGCACTGTTTTCTGCATGTGCATTGTATGCTCTTTTGTGTTCCCCTATTCTTGTGGGCAATCCTCTGCCACTTTTCCCAAAATACTTCATGTCAAGGTCGGTGCAGGGAATTTTCGTACACACCGCGTCAGATTGATAAGTAGATTCATAGATTCTCGAACGATCTCTGTAGAGCTTTTAAATATATTTGTACAATTACGTGAGGACTTGTTTCTCCATTATTTATTTATTATTGTGGCTTAAAATCATTATGATCTTCGCCTCTTGTCGATTCCAACGGTATCTTACTTTTGTATTTTAAACTTACAGTTTATTCAAAGTTTAACAAACAGATGGAAACAGATATTATTATTATTATTATTATTATTATTATTATTATTATTATTATTATTATTATTATTATTATTATTATTATTATTATTATTATTATGAAGAGCCAGCCCCTCATAGAACTGAAAATCATAAGAGAGGAAGTTGCATAAAAAGCAATAAAGGTAAAACATGAAATATGCAAATATTTACAGACCTTTCTGAGCATCGCGTTATATGAGCGAGCGGATTATGGAACTCACGAACACCAGCTCAACTGTGAGTGGAACATCCACCTTAACTTTACCAAAAGTCAATAAATAAATGAAACGCAAGAGAGAAAGACGTAGTCTTGAAGCCCTAACGGTCATTTTGTTATGAAACTCGTGTAAACTGATCCTTCATCTCTTCGCAAGAGGTGACACATGACCTACGCCCATTATGTAGCGAAAAGAAATAAACGTCACTTGAAGTACAAGAAAACAAATATCTGTTAATACTTGAACAGACTCCAACATCACTTAGTTTTCTGGAAAAGAAAACTATAGAGATGGCTTTTTGTCTGTCCGTCCGCCCTCAGATCTGAAAAACTACTGAGGCTAGAGGCCTGCAAATTGATATGTTGATCATCCACCCTCCAATCATCAAACATACCAAATTACTGCCCTCTAGCCGCAGTAGTTTTTATTTTAATTAAGGTTAAAGTTAGCTATGATCGTGTTTCTGGCACCGCTATAGGTGCCAACAACACAGGCCACCACCGGGATATGGCTGAAAGTTTCATGGGCCGCGGCTGAGAGTTTTATGGGCCGTGGCTGAGAGTTTCATACAGCATTATACGCTGTACAGAAAACTCGATTGCGCCGAAGAAACTTCGACACATATTTCACTTGCTTTTTTATCGTTTTTCGTTCGTATAACAATACGTAACGGAATCCCTAAGTGACGGTTTTTTGTTAAGTGTTTCAGATATAGGCTACAGCTTTCGTGCGAAGAAGGTCTCTGTCGCGTAGGCGGTATCCTTGGACAGAGCAGGAGGATAATTATGGACGACGTGTAAACATTATTCATGAGGTTCCGGGCGACCGAAAATTTCATTTAAAAGGCAGAATTTTTGCCCCGGGAATTTTCCTGGAGTTTTAAATTGAATTTTATTTGGAATCTGCTCATTTTAAAGGTGAGGCCGACGACCTTATGCCGCTGTTATGCCGATTAATGCAAACCAACCAAATATACAAGTCGATGTATGTGAGTGCTTTCAGTTGCCGGTCACATAATGCAATGTTCATATTACAGTACTTCAGTGCTCACCATCCTCGCATTTCTTGTGCATGATATAGTTGCATGACTTGCAGAATTCTGGGTAATCCCACACTTCAGAGGTCCAAATTCACTGCTCCCTTGTGTGTGTTTGTTTAAGTTTTTTCCCATTTTCAACTTCTTCTTTCGACAGATCTGCAAAAAGAGGTGTATTTGCTAAATAATGAGCAGTTTATCTGTTTGCAGCGGAGAGATTGTCAAAAAAAAGAAAGGGAATACAGTAAAGCTCTGAACCTCACGCGATTGGTGCAGTGTGCCCGCACTGTGTTTGTGGAGTGAGCGAGTGCTTAGGAACCAGGAACCAGGTAGAATCTTGGCACGGTCTCTTGCTTTTCAGCAGCCACTTTTTGATCAATCCAAAAAAAATGATCAGTTTATCTTCTTACAGAAGCAGAGATTTACGATATCTCAAAATTCTATGGGTCCGTATCCCCTAAGACATGTTTTTGTTTACTTACGTTCCCCTTTCATTCCCTTTGTTTTTTTACAACGTCTGCTTCTGTAAGCAGATCAACTGTTCATTTTCTCATTGTTTTCCCTGATTCAATAAATCTTTGATAAACCCGTGTACTGATCTTGACTTGACGTAATGCAGTGAATTTGGAACCCTAAACTGTAGGATTACCGATTTTTTGTAACTTATTTCATAGACCATTAAAGGTCGTTTTGCTTGTCATTGTGGGGTTGTGCATCATTACTGTTTATTAATGTGTACTCACTGCTATAAGAAAAGTCAAGAGAGATCTCAGCCATTTCAGACGTGCAATGTGAAAGTCAAGTCTCCTCCTTCCTCTTTGAGAGGGAGTATTTGCACCTGTGTTTACATGCTCGGGTGCTCTGATGCTCTGTGCTCTGATGCTCTGATGCTCTGATGCAAGATGACAGACAGGGAATAGATCAGTGAAAATTACGACGATGGCCAAGCAAAATAAGTCGCTGTTATGTCTAACAAGTAATAATTTTCGCCGAAGTTTCTTCGTGGCAATCGAGTTTTCTGTACAGCCGCAACAGTGTATAATCAAGGCCACCGAAGACAGATCTATCTTCCAGTGGTCTCAGTATAATGCTGTATGAGCAGCGGCCCATGAAATTTTAACCACGGCCCGGTGGTGGCCTATCCTATATCGTTGCCAGAAGCACGATTATGGCTAACTTTAACCTTGAATTAAATAAAAACTACTGAGGCTAGAGGGCTGCAATTTGATATATTGGATGACTGGAGGGTGGATGATCTACATACCAATTTGCAGCCCTCTAGCCTCAGTAGTTTTTAAGATCTGAGGGCGGACATAAAAAGTGAAGACAGAATCAAGTGCGGACAGAATAAAGTGTGGACAGACAGACAATGCCGGCACAATAGTTTTCCTATACAGAAAACTAAAAATGATAGAAGAATGAAAAACTTAGTAAGGTAACTCATTTTTTCTAAGGTAAACTAAAGAGAACATAAAAATTATAAAGTAAAAGTAAAAACAAAACCTATAATAAGCACAAAACAAATAAGCCACACACGATGCATGCACACTTGAACTTAGGACCAGGTCGTAGTTTAAAATATATTCGTAAGAGTACACAACCTTCCCTAATACATGAACTGCGTGTGGTTTTGTAACTTTTTCACAGATGCAGGAGGTAGAAAGTGGAAGAAATATACGCAGCGACAATGAAGGACACCGCAAATATACAAGAGGTGTTGTATATACTATATCACAGGTCTTTTACAATTAAATTATTTAATACTGCATCACTTTACGAAATATATCATTTTTTTGTAGTCCGTATAACAATGTTTGAAAAATACTTTTACAGTATGAAAAGAAGAATCGGTTAAAACAAGTAAAAATTAAATTGCAAGAAAATTCCCTGTTTTATGTAGGCTTTTAAGTATTTTGTTCAAATCACTACGAAATATCAAACGCACCGGTAAGGCAGTTTGCGGTCGGTAAAGCCCAGCCACCCGGAGTACACAAAAACCCCAGCTTTGGCACTCTACAACTCTGGAAATATTCAACCGAACGGGATGAAACTTTGGCTTTAGAGGCTTCCCACTAAGGTCTCTAATCTTGCCAAATTTCATCGAAATCCATTCAGCCGTTCCGGAGATCCAGATATAGATTTCTGGCATTCAGGGGATGTGGTAGGAGTGGGTAGGTAGTGAGGGTTCTCAAATATATGTGGAGCAATAACAGTAAAAGATACAGCCGGGATGCTTAGTTTTTCTGAAAGCTCGTATTCTGGAGGGATTCCTTTCAGGGTTTGTTTTTATGAAATAATGAATTTTAAAGGTACAGTGGGCCATTCAAATTAGCCCCCAAAATTCAAATTTCCTGATGCTCAGGTAAGGACTGCTCACATCATTAGAAGAGATGCCATTTTCTTAATGTGTGTGAATAGTAAGTGGTGTTAGGGAAAGCTGGCTGAACTTATCTCAATTGTCTTAATTGAAAATTATCACACACGTTGAATTTACCTATGGGGTTTTGGTTTTCGCGATCGTTGACCTACCCTAAATTAAGAGCCTCAACAGCTACAACGTTTTCACACACATGTATATGATATATATATATATATATATATATATATATATATATATATATATATATATATATATATATATATATATATATATATATATATATATATATAGAGAGAGAGAGAGAGAGAGAGAGAGAGAGAGGAGAGAGAGAGAGAGAGAGAGAGAGAGAGAGAGAGAGAGAGAGAGAGAGAGAGAGAGAGAGAGTATAATTATGCAGCAAACGAGCTGAGCTGACCATAATCATAGAGAAGCCACATAGGTCTAAGAAAACTAAATCTAAAACCTAAATAACCCCATTCCTTTGTTACCAAATTTTTCTTGATCTAGGGTGTTGCCACTGCAAAAAAAGGACTGAAATCACAGGCAAAAGTGATGTAGTAAAGCACAGCCACAAGAGACAGATAAGGGGATACAAAGGTAGGGGTAGGGTGCGGGGCTTTACTCCGCAACTGATAAATTACGATGACAGCGAAAAGTAGAAGTAGGAGTCTTTTCTCAGTCAGTATAGAAAGCGAGTGCCACTATAATATACACAACTCTAACCATATCTAAAGAGATAGACACTGGCACTTCTTCAAGCAATACAATTTGAAGACAGAGCAAAATCCACTCAGAAGCTCACCTTTATATAAAAGCATCGCTTCTTTTTGGGTAAAATTTTGGGAGGGTTTTTTGTTTTTTTTTTTTTTTCTTTTTTCTTTGTCGTCGAGAATAATACAGGCGAACTCATTCCTACTGTTGCTGTTGCAGAGACTAATGTTTTTATTTTTCTGTTTTACCTCATTATGGAGAGTATAAACATTTTTCTCCCAAGGAGTGATTAATTCAGTCCTCAACAGGCTGGTAGGAGAACCCCAATTTTTAGCGAAAGTGGGAAAAAGTTCCTGCATAAGCTTTTTTGGTGTCAAATGATGAAGAGACATGTCTACTATCACATATCAAAAATCCCCTGTCATCCACTTTGGGGAAAAATTTTGACAACAGTAAACACAAAATCATTTTTAGTCAAATGGTTGCGGACCTCGAGTATGGATATTTGAACAGTTGGACATATTTTTTGGATAAATTACGCAATAACTGTTTAAATCACAATGTTAACTCGTCCGGTAAAGTTCCATAGCTTATATGCCTTACTTTCTTCATTGTGTCTCCTTGTTTATTTTTGTTTTCCTTATATTGTTTCTTTCATCACAGGCGAATAAGAAATTTCAAAATTAAAGATTAGATATCTGCGAAATTGGTTGACTGAAAACACTTGTCCCAAAGGCGATGAGATTTATGTGAGGAGGTGATCTGAGGTTCTCAGTGCATGCCTCAACGAGATCTTGCCTAATCTTAAGTAAGTGGTTCACAATGTTATGTTATGATGCTACTGAAATCTGGTGGATTAGCAGCGCCGCCCTTTGAAAAATTTCATCAACTAAATTGTCAAATTCAGTTTCAGTTATATACAATAACAGGCATACACGCTTACTATAACATATAATATATATAAATATATATATATGTGTGTCGTATACATTTTTTCTTCTTTCCAGTTGGGGTAAACTGAAAAATGAAAACATGACTGACGGACAGACAGAAGATTTGCAGGAAGCTGCGGTCATCAGAAAAGAGGACTGTGTAATATGCCTTCAGCCTTTCACTGCTGCAGAATCAATGACTGTAGGAAAAAAGGGCATTAATAGCCTCATTCAATTCAGTGAAATTAATGGCAATGAGAGTCTCAAAAATTATCTTTCTGATGCTGCCCGACCTGATCCGGTTCTTGTGCATGCGAGTTGCAGGAAAGCGTACACAGATCCTCGCAGGATAGGTATGGCAAGATTAGAAGATGTTCCATGTCAAAAACGACTTCTTTCATTATCAGAAGTTAAAGGTCATTTTGACTGGAAGAAAAAGTGTTTCCTATGCGGACTTGCAGCATGCCAAGATTAGAAACACCCAAATAGAAACCCTGTTTGTAGAGCAGAAACATTAGCTTTTGTTGACAAAATTGCAGAGCAATGTGCCAAGAGAAATGACACCTGGGGAAGCGAGGTTTATGCGAGAATTCAGTGCTGTATTGACTTTGTGGCTGCAGAAGCTAGGTACCACCGCAATTGCTAGTATTCCTTCATACTTAACATCTCATCTGGGAAACCAGTAGGCAGATCAAACGATGATTTAATGTTAGGGGCGTTTAGTAGACTATGCACCTGGCTTGAAAGTTAATGTGATACAGAACTTTACACTCTTGATGAACTCCATGAGCAAATGTGCGAATTAGCAGGTGGAGGTGAAGTGTACTGTCCAAAACGACTAAAACAAAGACTCCAAGACTACTATGGTGATCATGTTTTCTTTGCAGAAATGCAAGGGAGGAAGAATGTAGTTTGCTTTCACAACATGGCAAACTTCATGTTAAGTGGGGAAGACAGACAGTGCAGAAGATGCCTACAGAATCATTCATGCAGCTGCAAAACTAATAAGAGAGGAAGTATGTGCAGCTACCTTCCCAGATGGGTGGTACCCATCAGACTGTGATATTCAAGACATGGAAAAGGAGAAAGAATACATTCCACTAAGCTTAAGGACACTGCTGGCGAGTTTGATGCCATCAAGTCATATTAGACAAGTGAGCATTGGCCAAGCCACTCTACAAGCCATGAGACCAAAGACCATTTTGGCACCCATCATGTTTGGCATAGGCGTTGAAATGGATCATGTGTTTGGATCAAAATGGCTCATTGATGAACAGTATCGGCTTGGCTTTTCAATTTCTTATGATGAGGTTATCTTGTTTAAGCAGTCTGCGGTGCAAGATGAGGATTATAATACATTAATGCCTCCTCTGGACCAGACTTTCACACAGTGGTCTAGTGATAACGTAGACCATAACATATGCAAGCTTACTGGTGAGGAAACATTTTTATGGCATGGGAATAATCGCCATTTACTCTAAATGCCAGGCTGCAAGTGCAACAAGATGCATCAAGCAAAAAGCAAGGGTCACAGCTGAAGACCTCGTCATTGGAAAGGGGATACCAATTAAGCCATTCATTGGTCCCCAGTCACCTGTTCAGAATGGACTCGTATTTGACCCAATATTGACATTGCAGTTTCCCAGACACATATTACCATCTTTCTTCTATTCAAACCTCCTCTGGCAGTCTGCATGGTTGTTTAGTAAGGCAGAGCTATCATCACCTAACTGGTCTGGGTTCATGCTGCATATCTTCAAGTCACAAGATGGACAGCCAGTGAGGAAATCAGATGTGCTCATCCTGCCTATCATAGATCTCAGTCCTAGTGATGACACATGTATTTACTCAACCCTTCTCTACATTGAAGAGCGGGCAAGTCGACTAAACTTACCTTCAGCTTGTGTGAATTTTGATCAACCACTGTGGCTAAAAGCAATGGAAATAGTCACAGCAAAAGACATGGCTAAAATTGTTCTGCGATTAGGGGGATTTCATCTTGTAATGGGTGCTTGTGGAAGTGTATTCCACATGATGAAAAGATCAGTAATTAAGAAGCTTTGGAGCAAACCGATGGACAAAACACAGTACACACATGATGAGTGGCAAGGCAATTGCAAGAGCCCTACGTGGACTCTTTCTAATTGAGGCAGCATTGACAACAAAAGTACTTGCAACATCACTCCCTCAGCCTGTAGAAAGGAGCACAAACACAGAGATGAATGAAGAATCTGAGACGCTTTCAGGGAATAACAATGAGACCATGGAGGTAGATGAAGACTCTACTTTGCTGGAGCATAATCAGATGAAAACTCTTGAAAATCTGTTCAGTGATGTTTTGGCCCAGAAACTTTCACCAGATTCATTGGTTGAATCTCCAGAGCTTGGCAGTCTATGCAAAACCATGGAGAGTTCTATGAATGAATTAAGTATGGCATCAAGAACTGCAAAACTCTGGCTAAGATGCTTGGAGTGCATCTACATTATCAAGGGTTTCATCTATTGTGAGAGACTTGGATTGTGGGATGGTCATTTGAATGTTGTGACCAAATTACTGAACCTTTTTGCTGCAACAGGACACATTCACTATGCTAAGAGTGCCCGTCTCTATGTTCAAGAAATGCGCAAGCTACCTACTAAGCATCCCCGGCTATACTCAATGTTCAATGAGGAAGGGTATCATATTGTTCGCAGGGGTGAGCGACTCTGGGCAGGATTATGGACAGATTTGGTAATTGAACAAGTTCTGATGAGGTCTTTGAAAAGTCGAGGGGGCTTAACATGGGGAAGAGGTATGACAGAAAGCATATGGCAGCAGTGGGTGTATAGCATGCATGCTTGTGCTGCAATTCGTGATGCCATGACATCACTGACTGGAAAGCAGCATAATACCAGTCCTCAACATGTGGAGTTTGGAGCAACAAGATGGGAGCAAGATATGAGAGACATGAATCAAATCCCGGAATGGTTCCATTCCCATGACCCATTTGATAAAACATTGTCCCAGCTCCGATCCCTATCCAGCGGTCTGGCAGCTAGTGAAGGTGATGGTATCAATTGTGATGAAACTGAGGTTGTTGGATTTGAGATACATAGAAGCTTAGATGGTCAGTCCTATGGAGGTGCTAAGATTAAAAAGAGGCAAATGATTCAAACACTGGATGTCTTAAAGCCAGGAGTGAAGGTAGGCAAAACCAGTGTTCAGATTGATCCTTCTGTCCTTTTCCTCCGATGTACAGCTTTGGCACAATGGGAAAATGAAGACCTCACAACCTACTTTACATATGAAATGACGCCATTTCCAACCTCCTTGTTCAAGGACTCCTTCATGAGGAAAATAAACAAGTCAGAATTGTGCAGAGCAATAAAGAGAGATCTGAATAACATCATACTGGAATCTCCTACCCAGTTACAACCACAAAGTTTGACCATAATTGATAGTGGCTGGCTACTGCATGTCATCAGATGGAAAAGAAATTCATTATATTCAGAAGTCATGAACCAGTACAGTTCCTTCCTGATGACTAAGTACGGAATTTGCTGCATAGTATTTGATGGTTATGAAGAGCAATCAATCAAAGGTCATGAGCATAGACGTCGTCAGAAGAGAAAACTCTCAGCATCTATTGTGGTCTCTGAGAACTCACAGACACATAAAGATCAAGGAGCATTTTTTACCAATCATCAGAACAAGGCACAATTTATTAGACTTTTAGCAAAGCACCTAGAGGCTCTCGGCCATTGTGTCAAGATAAGCAATGCTGATGCAGACACTCACATTGTATCGTGTGCTCTGGGTTTTTCTCGCAATGAACAGACTGTAACAGTTGTAGCAGAAGTTACTGATGTGTTCATTATGTTGCTCTGCCATTGGCATGATGGCCTAGCTGACATCTACATCAGAAATGAAGGAAAATGGCAACAACCTGCACAAATCTTCAGCATGAGAGAAGCCAACTCATCTATACCAGCTGTTATCTGGAGGCACATTCTCTTCATACATTCATGGAGTGGATGTGACACAACCTCTGCAACCTTCGGTCATGGAAAGTTGCATCTCATGAATAACTTGATGAAGTTTCCAGAGTTACAGACCTTGGCTAACAAAATCAGTGAACAAAATTCTACTGCAAAGGAAGTTTACTTTATGTAGGAGCGAAAGAGGATACACTGACTAATCTAAGATATGCAAGGTACATGACAATGATGGCAAAATCAAACCGAGTTGAGCCGCAAAGATTACCTCCTGCTGAACATGCAGCACACTTCCATAGCTTGCGTGTCCATCTCCAAGTCGTAAATTGGACTAATCTAACTAACAATAGTCTTGAAGCTACAAAGTGGGGTTGGATAATAGAAAATAACACACTTTGTCCTATTATGACTGATCTGGATGTTGCTCCAACCAAAGTACTTCAGTTTATTCGGTGCAAATGTAAGTCCACTGGTAAGAACCCTTGTGGCTCAAAGCAATGCTCCTGCCGGAAGTATGGACTGAAGTGTCTAATGCCTTGTGAAGAGTGCCGTGGACAATCATGTAATAACACTGGCACTACTGTGAGTTTAGATGATGAATATCATGATGGTGTCCTGGATATTTAATAGCACTAAATATGATTTGGGTGGTTGGTTGGGCACAGGGGTGGTAACTCTGCCAGTGAATATTCACTGTCTGCCTTAAGCCAGAACAGAGAAGGAAGGACACCCCTGTTAGTATTAGAGGAGTACTTGGAAGAGCACATAACTCTTCCTACACCGGAGGAAGTAAGCACTCCACGTACCACCTCCTTAATTAAACCACATTGTCGATAGAACCTTTCCTCCTAGTCAACTAAATGTTGTACTATTGGTTCAAAACTTTGAGATGGGCCTAACTTGGCAGAGGTTTGTACCCTACCAATAATCTTCTAACACACACCAGATCATCTTTGGTATATATCTTACTGTTCCACCAAATTTCATGAACTTCAGTTAATAAATTTTTTAAACATGTTGCTTATCCCCATCCCAACCCCTTATAATTGTAGGAGCGGAAATGGCGAAAAATCTTATGGCGCTGCAAAAAATTTTCCCCAAAGTGAAATAGTGGGGATTTTGAATATGTGATTCAGGACACAATTCTACATCAAATGATGCCAAGAAAGCTTATGTAGGAATTTTTTCCCACTTCCACCCTTCTCCTACCAGCCTACAGCTGTAAAATAATACATTATTGATTATGAAAATCTAATACCACACAAATACGTAAAAAAATTATTATGGGATTTCCCGCCTTTCACAGATCAGGCAAGGATCATTAGGACTAGTCAAACATTTATTGGTTAATATACATTTTTTTTATATTCTGATTATGACAAATAAGCAAAATATAATAAAAAAAAATTAACGCTGTATACACGAAACATACAGGCCTACAAATTTTGAGTGCTAAAATAAAGCCCTCTTCAGACCGAAAAAAATGTTGTAGGCCGATAAAAAAACATATGAAATTACGGTTGTTTTAAACTAAGCCGGCCTTACCCGAGTCGTTGAGAAACTGTGAAGCCAGGCGTCATAATGGCACATCATGCGCATGCACCACCTGGGCAACAGCTGCCAGATACCGCTTGCTGAATACTGCCGTATGCCGTTTGTCTAAAACATTAAAGGGAATAGTGCAATATTTTATTTTCTAATTATACGATCTTCATTATGTCTACTTTTATTACCCACATGGTAGAGTTGTTAACAGTATCTGCAATAATAAGATACTATATAAATTAATTTTCTATATATAAT
This sequence comes from Macrobrachium rosenbergii, assembly GCA_039081455.1. Classification (NCBI taxonomy): domain Eukaryota; kingdom Metazoa; phylum Arthropoda; class Malacostraca; order Decapoda; family Palaemonidae; genus Macrobrachium; species Macrobrachium rosenbergii. The sequence continues at coordinate 14,326,966 of JANJGK010000052.1, read as the reverse complement.
ATACACTATATTTACAAAGTAACTAATATAATAAAAATTTTATTAAATACACACACACACACACACACACACACACACACACATATATATATATATATATATATATATATATATATATATATGTGTGTGTGTGTGTGTGTGTGTGTGTGTATGTATATATGTATATATACATATATATGTAATCTAAGTCTCTATTGTTTAGTGATAATAGATCGCTAAACAATATATATATATATACGAGGGTAAGTCAAAAAGTTCCAGGAAAAATTCAATATACTCTTTATTTAAGGAAATTCAAACATCATTTTTCTACATATCTACCATCTAACTCTATACACTTTTCAAGGCGCTGTTTCCACCTCTGCAACCCTTCTTTGTAGAAATTTGGGGCCTTTCTATTAAACCATGTTGAAACTGCATGTTTAGCAGCATCCAAAGATTCAAACCGGACTCCTCTTAAGTGTTCCTTGAGTTTTGGGAACAGGAAAAAATCTGAAGGAGCAAGATCAGGACTATAAGGAGGATGTGGAAGAGTTTCCCACCTAAATTTCCGTAGGACTTCTCTTGCAACCCTTGATGAATGTGCTGGAGCGTTATCATGATGGAACAAAATTCTGCGGTGCAACTTTCCTCGACGTTTTTTAGCCAATGCAGTCTTCAGTTTTTGCAAAACACCTTTGTAGTAGTTCCCGGTGATTGTTTTTTGTCCTTCAAGGAAATCAATCAAAATCACTCCTTTGGAGTCCCAAAACACTGTTGCCATAACCTTCTGGGCAGATCTCGCCACTTTGAACTTCACTGGTGCAGCTGAACCTCTTGGTAACCATTGCTTTGATTGAATTTTACTTTCTGGGTCATATTGATGGATCCAAGTCTCATCTCCAGTAACAATCCGGTCAAAAAACTCTGATTCATTTGATTCAATCATCGTTAAAACTGCAAGAGAAAGTTCAGCTCTTTGATGCAGTTGGTCTTCGCGCAACGCTTTTGGGACCCAACGTGCTGAAAGTTTACTCAAACCAAGATTTTCATTTAAAATTGAAAATGCGGAACCATGGGAGATCCCAGTTTCATTAGGTATCATATCGATAGTAATCCGACGATCTTCATCCACTAGATTCTGCACCAAAGAAACAATTCTTTCATTTTTTGCAGTCGATGGTCTTCCCTCTCTTGGGTTGTCTTTGAGGTCCTCCCGACCATCCTTAAATCGCTTTATCCAATCATAAACAAACTGATTTAGATGGAGAAGAATCTCCATAAACTTGTTGCAAAGCTTCAATAATTTTTCCTGGTTTCCAATCAAGCTTGGTCAGGAACTTGATGTTAGCTCTCATCTCAAAATTTTTATTTTCCATGGGTTCAAGAAGTTACTTTTCTGAAGCAGATGTTAACACCACGGTAGCAAGAGGATGACTGAGGTAACAAGTCTATATGGATCACTACATCACAGATAATTGTTTACCAAGTATTTGGTTGTTTCATTCCTGTGTAAATACATCATTCAACAATTTTTCCTGGAACTTTTTGACTTACCCTCGTATATATATATATATATATATATATATATATATATATATATATATATATATATATATATATATATATATATATATATATATGTTTAGCGATCTATTATCACTAAACAATAGAGACTTAGATATAAAAATTCATGTAGATATACAGATGATCTGTTATTACTTAACAATAGAATCTTTATAGAAATGGAGACTTAGATATAAAAATACATTTAGATATATAGATGATCTATAATCACTAAGCAATAGAGACTTCGATATAAAAATTCATACAGAAATATAGATGATCTGTTATCACTAAACAATAGCGACTTAGATATAAAAATCCATATAAATATATACAGTAGATGATCCATTATCAATAAACAATAGAGTACTAGATTTTTCTAATACCAATAATGACCCTTATAAAACAGGATTCTTCTTAGATACTGATGTCAAAATGACTAATAATTTGTTTATAAATTAAGTTTACGATAAAGGAATACATTACAATATTGGAATACTATGGCTGCATGCTTTTCACTCGAATTTGCCACTTAATATGACTTTGGAGTCATGTGCTCGCAATATTCTACAATTGTCAGTTGTTTGTGAGGGAGAGAGAGAGAGAGAGAATGGGTATATTGTTCACTGCAGTTTAAACAAAATGTGCCCTCCGGAGTATTGCCCGAAATGGCAGTACTGTATTCCTTGATGAGCGAAGTGATTTTTTTTATATATATATATAATATTTATCCTACACCAACCCACCTCTCTCTCTCTCTCTCTCTCTCTCTCTCTCTCTCTCTCTCTCTCTCTCTCATCGGAGCAAGACTCTGTTAAAGAAGTTGGACTACTAAGTGGGAAGAGATAGTGAAGGTCGGAAAGGAACACTACCTAATATGTGCCGTGCAAAACACGCAAAGGCGGTAAACCATTTTCCCTACGCCAAAACCCCCCAGACACGCCGCTCCCCCCTCTCCCCCACCCCCTTTGCCCCCGTGGAAAGAACAAAAATGATTTGAATTCATTTTAAACGATTGCCTTTAATAACAGAACTGCTGATCCATAGAATTAACAAGCGGGTCTGCTCTTACGTCTGTGCTTCATTTTCTCTGCTCTGCTTCGTTGCATGTGCTCTCGTTCGGCTGTTTTGATCTCCTGTTTGGACAGTTTAAGGAAGTGATCTTTAATCTGCTTCCGAGAAATTCTTCGCTTTCTCCGCACTTTCATTTTCAGTTTGAATAAATATGAATTATGCCGCAGAATTCTAGTTACTCGGAACTCTGTCACCAAACTTTTTGTTTGTACTTAAAAACGCTCAGTTTAGCTGTTTTGATTTCCTGAAGGAGAAAAAGACAAATAACGGAAGCCAATTTTTGTGGTAACTTCGAAACAACTTTCCCGCATTTTAAACGTTTAAAAAAAGAGCGAGTCTATAGAGCGCTCCGAGCACATTTCTTATTCAGAAAGTGCGGATTCAACTTTACAGTGAGCGGAATGAGAAAATAATGACTTGAGCCATCGTCTCCGGGTTGGATTATGTGCGCATGTTGACAAAATACTTGAAAAACGTTTTAAATCAGGCAGCAAGTGAATGGTCTTGCTGCACCAGTTTTCTCTAAAGTCTTTCGAGGTATATATATGTATGTATATATATATATATATATATATATATATATATATATATATATATATATATATATATATAAATTTTCTGTCTCTCACTCTGTATAATATATATATATATATATATATATATATATATATATATATATATATATATATATATATATATATATAATATAGATACATATACAAGTAAGTATATATATATATATACTGTATATATATATATATATATATATATATATATATATATATATACTGTATATATATATATATATATATATATATATATATATATATATATATATACTGTATGTATATATATATATATATATATATATATATATACAGAGAGTGAGAGAGAGACAGAAAATTATGACTTCTCATACTTCATAATTACAGCCGGCACACTGATTTCGTGCCTTCAGATCCCACAGAAAGAGGTATAATATGCATATATCTATAAATATGAAGGAAAATTATACAAATTAGTGAGACAGTTGCCTCTGAAAGGAAGAAAAGTTATGATAAGGTTCAGGAAAAACAAGCGGATACTTCCGGGGTGTGGAAATAGAAGGGGTGACAGTGGCTCAGCCATTTCTATAACTTACTAGGAGATTCAGAGCCGATGAAACACGGTTTTTCAGCAACACCTTTCTATCAAAGCATCGGATAAAGGTGGAAGTTGGTACATGTATACTTTATACCCTTTATTTTTGCAAGTAATATTTAGTACCTAGGTCCAATAGTTCTGGTGCCTGTCAGAGTAAAAGTGTTTCCTATGCCAGAGCCATCAAAATCGCAGGTAAGGGTTTTAAACACAATCGTGAAGTAAACCTATGACGTCATGAGGCTTCACCCACAGTGAAGAGAACTTTACATATGGGGAAAACGTCTCTTCACTGTGGCTCTGCCCACTTGCTGATGACATGTTCACTAATTGATATTAGTACCCAAGGCCAAGGAAAGAGAAGGTCTTCTCACTTCCCGCCAAATCCCCCACGTAGGCAGAGATTTGTCTACCTCCTCATTGCGTCAGCAGGCGAATTGCCCTAATGACCAGGTACCTCTACGATACGTCATCGCCTACGTAATTAACCCAGGTGGGAGGCGACTCCACCCGACTGGGTAGACCCTGCCTCTCGTGGACTTGTTAGTACCCATCCTAGGCTTCAGCGATTATCAATAATGGCGAGCGGGATTTGTCATCATTCCCTTGATTGCATTATCATTCTCAATAATTTATTATTATTATTATTATTATTATTATTATTATTATTATTATTATTATTATTATTATTATTTTGTGGAGGTTTCATCACAACTTCCACAGCAGTTATTGGGACAGTTGTTAGTCTGGAATTCTGTCGTTTTCTTGATATTCGTATTGTTTCTACTTTATAAATAATTCATTTTATGTAATTCATCCACATAATGAACCACTCTATAGCTCATCTGTTAGATCTACATCTATTCAGGGTGGGAATACAAAAAACAATCCGTTTTGTCTTACCTCAGATTTCGACACTATAGCCTTCTATTTGCAGCAAGTCAGGAGCGGTTACTAGAAGTAGAATTCAAATGAAAAACAATGATACCTCATTTCCCTCAATTGTTAGAGGTGTAGAGGTCAACACCGTTGTTTTATTTCAGTTAATGTAACCCATTGCTATTTTTCTTTGCTTTTTTTTTATTTTTACCATACAACATCCTAAACAGCGCTCGTATACTCATTGCAAATAAAAAGTAATGGTAGGAGTCAAGGTTTTGAGGGCAAGCCATTATTTACCTACTTAATATCAGTCAAATGTAACATGATACCTATTGATATGCATGGAAAGGAAAATATATTTAAATCAGTTTGACTGGTAGACTCTTGCTTTCGTTTCTTGAACAGCCAAATAAGAAGGCAAGGCTACAGAATTAGTGAAATTGCTTGTGAAATATAAAAGAATAGAAGCAAAAGTAATGACTTCATACAAGAATGATCAGCGGAATGCTTTGACAGAAAGGGAGTCCTCATGATAGGCTTTTGTGAAATAGGTCGATTTACACTGACACTGCGCAAGGAGTCCCATCGATTCCTAAAGCGCGTGTTGTGTGGAATCCTCACGTTTTAATTCCAGTCACCAATTGGAAAGCGTGGTATCAGGACGTCGTTTCCTATAGCCACTCCATCTGTTCCTCCAACGCCTTCGGGGCCTCATTGTGACTCATGACAACTGTAATAGACCCTTTGAAGGTGTGTTGAAAATTTAATGTCAAAAAATGTGCAAATCTTGCGTGGTTTTCTTTTAAACATTCAAATTATTTGTAAACATTTTCTTATGGCAATGACTGAGTATAAAAAAGGACTAATTTAGGAAATATCGTGTGGAATTTGTCTCTAAAGTCTCTAATCAATTTCTGCCTCTTTTTATTTCTTTTTTATAATTTTTTTACTAAGATCCCACACCCGCACCTTATATCCATAAAAGGGAGTTGGTTCGATAGTGCCTTGGAAATTAAATCATGAACTTGCTGTCTATGCAATAGTAAAAAACTAAAGGAGGAACAAGAATTATGACTGAGTATTAAAGCTTAAACTGTCAATGCTTGATTGCAACTAGCAGCTGATTTATTGATTTATTGATTTAGTGTTAAAATAACCTGGTGTCTCTGCAGTGAAATTCACTGACACCAAGCTAGAGAAATACATTAAAAACGTGATAAGTGCATTACTTGTCTAAAGACTGAGAACTGATCGGAATATTGTCAAAGTGAAACCCAAAAGCTTATATATATATATATATATATATATATATATATATATATATATATATATATATATATATATATATATATATATATATATATATATATATATATATATATATATATATATATATATATATAAATGCTGTTCGTGTAAGAAATCATGACAGTTGACGAATTTCAAGGTGATTAAAAAGTAATTTTTAAAAATTCTTTCAGAGGATAAATAAAAGAACTCTGACAAAAATTTGAAGTTGTTTGTAGTGAATTTATCAGTCACAGCGCAAATAAGCTTCTGCGTCATCTGCGGGGGGGACATATCCCCCCCACCTTTTTATTCAGGGGGGGACAACATATCAATTGTCCCCTCCCCCACTTTTTTCCTCCAAGTTTTATATAACAGATGCTGGAAATGAGGCTGTTAAAAATTTTGCAAAATATATACTCAACACAAGTATAAAATATTAAATAATAAAGAAATAGATTATGTAATTTTTCATTAGGTTTGCGGTCAGATTAATTGTTCATTTAAATACTGACGTATCCCATTGTCTACATACGAAGTCGGCAAACGCCAATGCTTGCAGCAGCTGCCTGTGAGTTTATTATTATTTTTCCCGCACCTAAACCTTTGATTTTCCTATTAGACATTATTTTTCTACAAATATATTATGTTTTAAAGTAAAAACTAGCAAAATGGTAGACCTGAAAATGGAATGGCTCAGTTTGGAAGTTATACTATCGCTCGGTTGTAGGCCATAAGTGGTACACTGTTGGATAGGCTTCTTGCTGCTGTCAAAGTAGCTGCAGAAAATCTCAGATCCCTTCCTACAGAAAAAAAGTTTAAGGAAATTTTTGAAGTTGCACAAGAAAAGATTGAGGGGATGTGTGAACTAGAACCAGTGACTCTCCCTCGCAAGCGCAAGATTTCAAAGAGGCTTGATGGTGGCTCTTTGGAATATACTTCCAGCTGTGCAAAGGAGTATTACAGGGTAGAGTACTTCTTCAAAATTATTGACAGTGCCTTAGAGTATTTAAATGAGTACTTCACTCCATTTGATCTCACAATGTACCGCGACTTAAGTGAAATGCTCTTAACTGGGTCATTCGAAGAGGAGCCAATCAAGAAATATCCAGAACTTTCTGATTCTTTAAAGCAAGAAATTGATTTCTTCCATAATCAGTTCAATGGTGCATCTGTTGAGGACTAACGAAAGGCAATTGCAAAAATGGTGACGGAAAGTGAAGAATGTTCCCACAGGTTGAACGCTTGCTGAGACTTCTTTTGTTCTCTCCAGCAGGTTCATGTGAGGCTGAACGGTCATTCAGTGCACCTGGGCGCATGAAAACTTGGCTACGTTCCACTATGACCCAAAAACGGCTTAACCATCTGCCATGTTCAATGAGAACGTCTTGCTGCACTGGGCCATCAAGACATGGTTAATAAATTTGTAAACAAAGTGCCAGACACACGGTCAAATATTTTTGGCAATTTTTAATGTACCTATATTGTTTGGCTGTATCCAGAGGTATAGAAGCACTTCCTTTATCAATTGCAAAAATGCTTTATTCCTCGAAGGGGTGCCCACCAATGAATTGCCTCCATGCATCTCTATCCTCCACCACTACTTCTCTTCTCGTCCAACTGTGTTATTGTTCGCAAAATTTTCATTTCATGCATTTAACAATCAATTCATTCAGTATTGTCTCCTTCTATACTTTCTCTAGCTTTTCCACTAGTACTGTGACAAGTAGTACATTCCCATTTCTGTCATTCACTTATTTGCTCTCTCTTTTGCTAGATATCAAAACCCACATTGGCGTAAAAGGCTTTTATTTTTACAGAACACTATTATTTCAGACTCTCAATGGAGTCCTATAAATCCTATAATATACTGCACCATAAGATAATAAGTTTATTTATATCCTTATCACTTTTACTGTAAAGTTTGTAATGTTAAATACTGATCACAGTCTCTACAGAGTTAAGGGGAACTATGTATTGAGGATGTCACAGAAGACTTGTGCCGAATTTTAGCCAACCTGTAAATTGTGGACTTATAAACTTGTTGACTGACTAATATTGATAAATCAGTCATCCTTTTCCCTTGATATCATCCATATATTCATATTTATATTGCATTAAAATACACCCAATCATGTTCATTTCTTCAAAAAATTTCTCACCAGCCGCATGGACTCTCTTCGCTCGCCATTATTAACCGTATAATTTTCAAAATGTCCCCCTCACTTTTAGAGACCAGATGACGCCCCTGAGAAAGATGCCAAAAATAGCCACACATTACAGGCGTTGGGAAAGGCTCTTCATCCAAGTAATAAGAGGGATATTTTCGCTGTAGAAGTGAGAGGGGAGAGACAATGACCGAATCACTTTCATTGTTTGACACTTAGCAGTAGCCCTGTTGTCCTGGCAAGGGCACTGGCAGAGTTATTTAATGAGAGAAGTCCAAAGGAGAACGTACTTTATGAAGATGTTGAAGGACCATTGCGTTCGATTCGATGAAGTGAACTGATGTCTTTTGCAATAAAGGCGTTTAAGAGATATTTAGTAACTTGTGACGAGACTCCTCATGTATTTGTACCTGGGTGAAGAAAAATAAGAGAAGGGTAACTGTCTCCTTGTGGCTTGCTTATCAGATCGAAATCGGTTTTACGAAAGTGTTTCTTACTTACTCCTTCGACGACATTCTATTAAGTTAACCAAAGAATACGCTGAGAGAAGATAAACATATGATTGAATGATCTGTCTTCGATTCTTTTATTATTAATGAGAAAGATTGGAGGCCCATGACTGCCAGTGTGTTGGGACACTTGGTACACTAAGCTTTAACACTTACGTAGGCTAATTTAGCAAGGCCACTGGGTCATACTGGAAAGTTACTCCCTATATGATTTTGTGTGTAAATGGACACACGAAAAGTACGTCATACTTTTCCAAGACCTGAGGATTCTGCCAGAAAGTATGAAGGAGAGCTTCTTAGTCAAATCTGGATGAACCCTGGTTTCTCCAACTAAGCCCGGAAGAGACCTATTCTGTTGAACAGTGGCCTCTCTGTTAAACTGAATCCCCAGAGGAGTGCCTACAATGATGATTGTGATTTGGTTAAATAGAGAAAAATACAAACAACTCGGCCCTTATGCCCTGAGATTTCTTAAAGACAATTTATCTATTCCACCAGCTGTTACGTCACCACTTACAGTAGAAACTATGGCTAAAACTGGAGCCAGCTCCAAGTCACCAGAACCCAAGAGATTTAGCATAACCTTAGGACAGATTGTTGAATGGATCTCTTGCCTTCGAGGAGTCATGGAAAGTAGGAGTTGGGTCGTGCGTCTTTTTAAAAATTAAAGTAAATCAAATTTAATATTAGAGGTAATCCTCCAGGGTTTCTAGAAGGAACCGTGGGTTCCCCAGTTCTGCAGAGGGGCCCCTCTTCTGGCGCTTCCCATAGGAGCCCAGAGGCCACTGGTCTATATAACTGGGTATATTTATATATATATATATATATATATATATATATATATATATATATATATGTGTGTGTGTGTGTGTGTGTGTGTGTGTGTGTGTATGCCGTATAGTTTCAAGTACTGAAGAAATTTACAAGGGCAAGTACAGAAGATCTGCTTAGTATTTACGTCCAAGTCCAAGTACTTAACAATGTGCTTAAGTACAAATACAACTACTTTTCAACAGGTGTCTAATATTTTATGCACATGTTTATTTTAAAATCAGTAGCAAACATCTAATGGAAAAGCACATTATGGTAATATATTACAGCGATCTTACCGAAATAAAAAAAGACCTGCCCTTGTGTAGTGGGCTTTTCAGATTTCAGACAGTGATAATGAGCTTCAGCCCACCGCACCTGAGAGGCGAAGAGCAGCCCACAGGACGTCGAGAGCGTAGTGAGTGAAGGTTATCAAAAGTGAACCAGCTCACAGGTAAAGGTAATGATAAAAATTCCTTTAGATTTCCTTGTAAAGCTCATTATACAAATTTTAATGATATAAAGTAGATTTGCACTATAAACAAAAAGTGTGATACTTCCAGTTTAGAAAAATATACAAGAAAATTATAATTTTCTAAGTTCACAATTAATGATTGCCCCAGTAAGTAATAATAGCAAATAATTAAACATAAAATAATTACTGTATTAAGCTCAACATGAGAGAGACCTGGTTGGATGGTACATTTAATCCCCCTATTGAATAACATTTGTGGTTGCTCTAAAACTATCAATTTGGGAGTTGAAGTTTGCAGCTCTTTATTGGACAGGTTATGTCAGTTGCCACATTTATTTGCCTTGTTTTAACACAAAAAAAAATCCACATATGACCAAAACATTGTCTATATTCAAACCAAAATGACAATGAGCATGTAGTACGTTTTCGGAGATGCCGCTTTTCCCAGATTTGATTCATAAACCCTTGACCTAAGTTGGGATGTAATGTAGATGTGGTGAAAACTCTGCCATATCTTCCTTATACCAGGTCAAAAAGGGTAAACACCTTGAGACTATTGTTCTGCGTTTCTGACAATGAAGACGTCAAATGAGCTAAAGAACTGAGATTGGTGATGAGTAAAGGATGATATATAGTAAAAAATAAAGCTGCAGTAAATGAAGATTTGATTTCATACATTAAACTGTTTTGATAACAGGGTAGTACAAGGATGATTTAGTTTCGAATCAACTAAATGAATTATACAAATGCCCAATATCTATACCCTGGCTACAAAAGGTTGACACTCGAAGGTGATAAGCACTGCTGCCATATTTTCTTAAACCCGTTCAAACTTTTCAGGAGAAGAGGTGATAATTTGGAAGATTTGGCATTTTTTTTGAGCGGTGCTGCCATTTTCTCGTGTATGGATGAAAAAGTGAAGTGACCGCGGGTCACGGCAATCAGAGGATTGTCTGTCACCTCCCTCCATTTGTCAGTACAAAAGCAAAGCAAAAAGATAAAAAAATTATACTTCGACCTTGCTGTCTATTTTTTACTTTGCCCAATACAAAATTTAATGAAAGGTGTTTATTAATATATGCATATATGAGTGGTTTATCGTTTATCCGGGTAACCACGCAAAAACCAAATCCATCCGCACAGGTAAGTAGTTCGACCCCGACCCTACCCGAGCTAATGACCTGACCCAGCCCGACCATTCTAGCGGAGAATTCAAACAGTTAACATGGCTCCTCTCACGTTCAGTTTGCCGCTACAAACCCGGTGACTATTATTGATTTGGTGAAATTATGTGACAATGAAAATTAATTGCATTTGTTTCTGATGAAAAGTGGCCTTTTAGGCGATTTTAGTGGTCTGTGTGAATAGTGGTTAGGATAGTAAATCATCGCTAACTAGATGTTAGGGGTACAATTTCCCCCCTTGTAACCCCTTTGGTTAGCACGCACAGTGCAATATTACCACTTGCCAGAATATACGTGCCTGCCAGGAATCAGTAAAAAAAGCGGATAAGGAGCGCAGCACCATTCCGCCCTGCCGAAACTTTGATCAGAATTGTGTAAAAATGACCGCTAACAACCATCAGCTCCACAGATTTCGTCTGTCTGCCATTTTTGTTGTGTACCGTTCCGCCAGTTCTCTTGTCAGAGCTTACTGCCATCTGGTGGTAGGTTCTGACTAGAAAACTGGCCGAACGCAGGTTTCCCCGGGTAAATCCTAGCCACTATGTATATTATATATATATATATATATATATATATATATATATATATATATATATACATATGTATATGTATATATATATACATATGTATATGTATATATATATATATATATATACATATGTATATGTATATATATATATATATATATATATATATACATATGTATATGTATATATATATATATATATATATATATATATATATATATATATATATACCTTTTATGTATATAAGTACATACATTAACATATATGCATGCATGCACATCTAATACATTACTTAAAAATGAAGTCTCTTTAAGTAAAAACAAACAGCTGGGCTGTACCCTCGGATATGTCCATTCTCAGGATTAACCTTATCCTCGACAAGCCCTTGGGAGGGATAAGTGGGATTTTATGACCGGATTGAAGAACCCCGAACTGAGGGATGCAGATTGGCTGTAGTCGGATTATAAGTCAGGAAGAAGCTTGACAACGTAGCTATTGACAGCCATGATTGTAGTCATTTTGGTTTTACTGTAGAAACATAATTTCTTGAGCTGTATTTATAGGACAGCAGCCATATGACAAAAACCTTAACACAAAATGAAGGTCAAGACTTGAATGATGTTCAGTATGAAAACTAAAATTTTCACATGTACAGTGCAATATCATGCTGATTATAGTCTTAGAGATGGTAGCAAAACTTTCACAACTTTTTATTAAAATACCCTCCTACCCACTAGGGGTGGTTGTGTTCAGCTAGATACACCAGGCACCTACAGCACGAGAGTTGCCAGTTAGTCTAGTACTACTGCCGTACATTAATAGCTACAATTGATGTTAACTAAATATTATTACTATTATTATTAAATAAGTTTTTACATTAATTTAATTAAAATATTATAATCTGCTTAGCCATAGTAAAAGCAGTTATAGTAATTTAATTGTTTATGCTAATGTACAGTCATGGAAATGATTCCTTTTACCCCCTGCGTTCACTAGTCACGCCAAATGGCAACGCCGCTTTTGTTTATGTAGTAGAAACTGTTGAAAATATGAATGAATTCTCTGTCTCAATGTCACGGGAGAATTCTTCCCCCACCAAGACATTAAGATATATGAGATAAGAGAGAATAATACTACTACTATACAGATGCACTGTTGTCAGTCTTCTTGCCTGGAGACAGGGGTCGGAGAATGGTACTGTGTCATAGTTGACACGATAGGTATGAAGACTACTGACGTTTACGCTGCCTGGGAATTAGGGTAGGCCTGTCCTACCTGCTATTACATGATATTTCTTGGGTGTATGGGTCTTATTACTGATGAGGCCAGGTGATGTCTTCCCACTGGGAGGCAATTGAAGTGCTGATTTCCATTTTAGTGGTAAGGTACGATGGTACTGAAGAAAATCCCTGGTACTCAGTTCGTTTCTTTATTACTCAGTACATCATGCCAAATTTCTCCCAGGCCTAGTCTCCCGGACTTGGTTAATTTACATAGTCTTCAGAACTCCTGGACTAGATCCAATTTACATATTCTTCAGGACTCCTGAACTAGGTCCAATTTACATACTCTTCAGGACTCCTGAACTAGGTCCCTTGCAAGGGATAGATAATAACTTGTATTAATAATGTGGTAAAATATCCAAAACGAAGGGTGGACCGCTTGACGTCCTTTTCACACCAACAGTGTTCTCGTCCCTTACATGTTTCTTTAGTGTTACCAATATGCAGACGAAAGATTCAGGACAGCGCTCCCACATTCAGAGCGAAAGAAAAACAAAACAAGGGACTGGCTACACTTCTATGCATTCGATGTCCACAACGAAAACGAAAACATTTTACAGTCCCAATCACTCTCACAACAGCAGCATAAAGATATTAGAGGAGGATGATGAATCAATTCCTAAACAAATCAATAATATTTAAAGGAATAATTTTCCCATTACATCAAAGGCAAGGCTTATTGGTGGGGACGTTTCCTTACCTGTTACTAGGCCTATATATTCACTTGATTATTTCAAAAGAAAACAAAATGACCTGACAAAGAAAAAAAGTTTACGAACAAACTAAAACGTGATTCATGGTTTTATACGTGATTTTTTATGATTATATAAGACGTTGTATCAGAGGGAAATTACATAACGTAATATCATCATACACTTGCCTTGCGTTTGGCTCTTGAGACTGACGTAGGAAATAGAGGAGGAGGGACGGGGGTTAGGGGTGCGGAAAGAGGGAGGAGTTGTTTGTAAGGTTAAGACCATGAACTGTCGAAGCATGTATACCTTCGTTAACGATTTTTCCTTTAACTCCTAAACCTTTTGAAGCTAGTTCTGATTTCCCATTGAATCGATAAATAATGTAGCTACAACTAATGAAAATATTGCGTTAATTCTGTCAAACTTTATAATAAAAGTGTAGTTTTCCTATTCATTTTCTTAACAGTGGTTTGCATTAGGATAAATTCAGTTGCCGAATACCATAACCTTGACCAGTCCCTTTCAAATGTTTCTGAACACAATTAGCTACATTAGAGTTCAAATATTTACACAGAACGTCAAATGAATGACTAGACGTAAGGCTGCTTCTGATTGGATGATTACAGCCAGCTATTTTCCTTTGAATATCGTCTATTCTATTGAAAATTCCGTCAAATTTCTGTAATTCAATCGAACAGCGGAGGAAAAGTAATTCTATCTTGAACAGCCAACTGTTCTGTATATCGTTATCAGGAAAGAATAAAAAAATTTTGAGAATAAGAATGAATAAAATTATTGGAAATACTGAATTCCCAACAGATACACAAGAGTTTGGAGATGATACTAATGCAAGGACAGATATTTGAATTAATAAAAATTTCATGAAATGTATCGGCTGTCCTGATAGGAATTCTATTTTTAGACATACTTCGTAGCAGTTGTCGGATAACATTTTTTAGAACTCATTCGTTGTGGCCAAGA